>CM065590.1:161056309-161076113 GCA_033119425.1 Bufotes viridis
CAGCGCACTCCAGTGAAGAAAAGCATACACCGCCAATGATCATAAAGAAACCAGTTCATCCTTATTAGAGGCAGCTAAGAATAAATAGCTAAAATAACACGATTCCATGGAGAACTAGCGCCACCTCCAAAAATACAGAAATCACACAGCAAGCAAGGCGCTAGCAAATCCTGCATATATACAAGAGCAGTAGTAACAAAGTAATAAGGCAAGCACAAAAGTAATGCAGCCCAAACGATGCAGTTAATTGCAGACAAAATAAGTGCATACACAGACCAGGAGGCGGACACCGGCACCCTGACATACGTTTCACGGTTGCTTTCTCAAAGGGTATGGTTGTGTCTTAGTCTACTTTCACACTCGCGTTTTGGCTTTCCGTTTGCAAAATCCGTTCAGGGCTCTCACAATCGGTCCAAAACGATCAGTTTGCATTCTGAATGGAAAAGCATCCGCTCAGAATGCATCAGTTCAGTCTCCATTCCGTTTTGGTGTCCGTCTGATGGAACTGAGCCAAACGGATCCGTCCTGGCACACAATGTAGGTCAACGGGGACGGATCCGTTTTCTCTGACCCAATATGGCACAATAGAAAACTGATCCGTCCCCCATTGACTTTCAATGGTGTTCAAGACAGATCCGTCTTGGCTATAGAAGACATAGTACACCCGGATCCGTCTTGGCTATAGAAGACATAGTACACCCGGATCGGTCTTGGCTATAGAAGACATAGTACACCCGGATCCATCTTGGCTATAGAAGACATAGTACACCCGGATCAGTCTTGGCTATAGAGGACATAGTACACCCGGATCAGTCTTGGCTATAGAGGACATAGTACACCCGGATCAGTCTTGGCTATGTTAAAGATAATACAAACGGATCCGTTCTGAACGGATGCAGACGGATGTATTATCTGAACAGATCCCTCCATGACGGATCCGCACAAAATGCGAGTGTGAAAGTAGCCTTAGAATCTGCACCCTTAAAAGCTATCTACACCTTTGGGGGCAATTTTTTTTTATTATTAATGCATTGCACTCATTTTGAGCTAAAAATCATTTTTTCAATTGCCCTATATTAAAAATATGGAATCCTCTTGTGTACATAGCTGAGATGTTGTAGTAGCAGCCTGTGGATTTTCCGTCATTTGGGGATCTAACGGACTCTTTATCTCTGCTCTCTGACCTTATAAACACTCATTATAGCTCAGTCCTTATCTTACTGATAAGGCCACATGCACAGTTGTTTTTTGCTGTCTGCAAATCACAGATCCGTCTTCCTTTTTTTTCACATCCACATCCTTTCCGTGTGTCTGCAAATTTTGTAGGTTGTGTTTCCGTGTGTCTTCCGTTTTTTTGCGGATCCGCAAAAAAAGCGGAAGGCTTAAAACAGTTTCTTAAAGTACCTGTACAATTTCCCTGGTTTCCAAGCAACCATCCGCAAAAAAAAACGGATGCGGATGACAAATGGATGGATTCCGTTGGTCATCCGCATTTTTTGTGGACCCATTTACTTCTATGGGTCCGCAAACCGTTTTTTGCGAACAAGAATAGGACATGAGTCAAATAGCGGCTACACCCTGTGTGAATAATGGGATAAGGTGCACACTCCAACGTAGTCTCGCCCACCAAAACTTGGTTCCAAAATAGATAAAAACAAAAGACAGGAGGGCACACTTAATCCGAGGAATCAATTAATGTAAAAATTAAAATCAAATGGCTACCAAATAGGTAGCTAAGTGCAACTTCACAATACTGTGCAAAATAGTGCAAATCTTCAGTGCGACAATCTGTGCAAAATAATGCAAAATAGTGCAAACTTCAGTGCTATAATCAGTGCATATAGGTACTGCTGTTCGTTTGACCCACAATGGTAGATCTAAGACAGAGTCTATAGCTGCAATATAACTGTTCTCATAAGTGTAAAACCAATCGGAGTCCCCAGACTGTTAAAAATGAAATGTACTCAGTCTCTCCATAAAAACAAGCAGGGGATAGTAGCAATTCCGATCTTCATATATTTCAATACTCCAATATTCCAGTGATGTCGCTTGGACAGTACACTCACGTAATCGCTACTTATGAAATGCCACACTCTCATCGCCCCTCTGCCGTTCTCACCAAGCACCTACCTCGGCTCAAGCGCAGAGTCCTCCCGCGGTTGCCGCTGCTTGCTCCAGCACCACTGGCGTCCCACGTGATGCACTGGTCTTGACGTGGCGTCCCACGTGACCTAGCTGGGGCGGCGTGTACCTGCGGGTTAGTCGAGTTGATCAATGAGAGACGGTGCTGGCTTTTCCAGGCGTATTACAATGTTCCACTTTGGCAGCAATATAGGTGGCAAATCTGAATCCTTTGGAGTCTCACTACTTTTAGTCCCAGACGCTGCTGGGTCCGCCCTTTTCAATGGATAAAGGTAGTAGAGATACATGGAAGTCTTTTATACCCTTCATTCAGGGCTTGTGGATGGTACATAAAACATGACATGGATTTCAAAATCCGTAGTACATGGATAGAATTGGCACTGGAGATATATGCAACAACCAGTACACTAATCAAATTAAAATATATACAAATCAATATATAAAAATTGTGCAAAATATATTAATGGACCAATTTATGAATATTGCAGCATGTAATGAAGACTTGGTAAAGGGATCAAGCTCCAGAATGGAAGGATTCTGATAATAGTGGTATTATCAGAATCCTTCCATTCTGGAGCTTTGGTCCCTTTACCAAGTCTTCATTACATGCTGCAATATTGATAAATTGGTCCATTAATATATTTTGCACAATTTTTATATATTGATTTGTATATATTTTTAATTTGATTAGTGTACTGGTTGTTGCATATATCTCCAGTGCCAATTCCTATCCATGTACTACCGGATTTTGGAAATCCATGTCATGTTTTATGTACCATCCACAAGCCCTGAATGAAGGGTATAAAAGACTTCCATGTATCTCACTACCTTTATCCATTGAAAAAGGGGCGGACCCCCGAAACGCGTCTGGGACTAAAAAGTAGTGAGACTCCAAAGGATTCAGATTTGCCACCTATATTGCTGCCAAAGTGGAACATTGTAATACGCCTGGAAAAGCCAGCACCGTCTCTCATTGATCAACTCGACTAACCCGCAGGTACACGCCGCCCCAACTAGGTCACGTGGGACGCCACGTCAAGACCAGTGCATCACGTGGGACGCCAGTGGTGCTGGGAGCAAACGCGGCAACCGCGGGAGGACTCTGCGCTTGAGCCGAGGTAAGGTGCTTGGTGAGAACGGCAGAGGGGCGTATGAGAGTGTGGCATTTCACAAGTAGCGATTACGTGAGTGTACTGTCCAAGCGACATCACTGGAATATTGGAGTATTGAAATATATGAAAATCGGAATTGCTACTATCCCCTGCTTGTTTTTATGGAGAGACTGAGTACATTTCATTTTTAACAGTCTGGGGACTCCGATTGGTTTTACACTTATGAGAACAGTTATATTGCAGCTATAGACTCTGTCTTAGATCTACCATTGTGGGTCAAACGAACAGCAGTACCTATATGCACTGATTATAGCACTGAAGTTTGCACTATTTTGCATTATTTTGCACAGATTGTCGCACTGAAGATTTGCACTATTTTGCACAGTATTGTGAAGTTGCACTTAGCTACCTATTTGGTAGCCATTTGATTTTAATTTTTACATTAATTGATTCCTCAGATTAAGTGTGCCCTCCTGTCTTTTGTTTTTATCTATTTAAGAATAGGACATGCCATATTTTTTTGCGGACGTGAAATGCGGACAGCGGACAGGCAACGGAAGAGGCATCCGCATTTTTAACGGATCCATAGAAATGAATGGGAAACGATCGGATCCGCAAAAAAAAAAAAACGGAACGGAGGCCGCAAAAAAACACTGCCGTGTGCATGTAGGCTAAAAATGTGGCTTGAATAAGTCTTTATGACCTCTCAGTAATTTAGAGATAAGGGTTATTAGGTGACTAGCACAGAGTGAAAGTACCAATACCAGTTAACCCTTTGTGACAGAACGACTCAATATTTTTAATAAAGGCCAACTGAAAATATTATTTTTAGCCAAAAATTAGTAAAATGCAGTCTTAAAGAAAAATTGCCTCTGAAGGTGTACAAAGCATTTAAATGTCCAGATCAACCAATAGGACTATATAATCTAATAGCCGTCCTGCGCATTCAATGTCACACATTGTGAACACATGTCACAGGGAATACATATTTTGATAATGGGTTAGTTATCCGAGTTATATCTAAACTCTGTAAATGTCCTCAAATAACAAATGTATACTCCCCTGAGGCCAGCGATTGCCTGCAGCAGTAACTTATGCATGTAATGTGACCGTTGCAGCCAAGAAGCTGTCACCAGTAGCGGGAGGACTGGAGTGAACAGCAGAGAAAATAGGTGAATATCCATTTATTTTCTATTTTAGGCCATTTGCAGGGGATTCCTCGGACAACCCCTTTAAGAGCATGGGGGACATCAATTAGTTGATGTAATCCAATTGGTTGACATGGTTGCTGGGTCTAAGACACAACCATACCCCTTGAGACAGCAACAGCAAAACGTATGTCAGGGTGCTGGTGTCTGCCTCTTGGTCTGTGTATGTACTTATTTTGTGTGCAATTAAAGGGTTTGTTTTAGTTATTTTGATTGATGACCTATCAATAGACAGCCTCAGATTATTCAGGGGGACTGAGGCTGCCACACAAACTATCTGGCTCCCTCGATCCCGTTAGGGGGAGCCAGTGCATTTTGCGCTCTCAGATAATGTGGTCAGGTCTGACCACGGCATCGGAGGAGGAAAATGTGTACGATCGACATCATCGTCGATCGCATACATTTTCCCCGGGTGTCCTCTGGTTAGAGACCCGCCCTATGCTATACATGTAAGGCGCTGGACGGGAAGGGGTCAACTTTGTGTACATGCTACATGCCATCTGCTGAAGTGAGATAATCCCTTTAAATCTCTGATCATTCTGGGCTCAGCTATGTCTCTATTACTGTACAGAAAGGATACGTCTCTCAATGACTGGCTAGGAGAACCGAATGGACCCCCGAGTATAGAAATACAGACACGATGTTGAATGTGCCACATGCTGCACTCCAGTAAAATACTTACGTCCGATATGATGGGATGTGCCACTGCGTCCGGCTTAATTACAGCTAAAGTCAGCTGAAGAGAGCGAGTCCAGCGAAATGTGGACATGACCACAAACAGGAACCAGCTGTGGAGAGGCAAAGTGACACTTAGAAAACATCTGACATAGAGGAAAGTGTTCTATATCGCCCACTGTCTGCTTTCCTAAAAGGCTATGGACACCTTTATGGCCATTGAGTGTATTAGGTCATTTTCACGTCAGTGATTTCCATCAATAAAATAGTAACACCTGCAGCACTCACGTAGTATTGGAATCTTCTTCAACAGTCTTTCTCAAGCATACAAAACATACTAACTCCTGTGCACTTAAATAGCAGTGTTAATCCCACCTGTGGGTGTAACTTAGGGCGGAAGTACCCTCCCCTTTGTTAACACCCACTAGCACACAATCCTCACAGCTAGACTATGTGTAAACATATACATAAGGTTACAAAACATACCGTGAACAATATTCTCATGGGAGGCTGGGGATAAGACCAGAGTGGGCCATGGTTTGGTTCATAGTGTTCCACGTGTGAGACACTTTCTCGGCGTTCCGCCGGTGCTTACGTCACTTCCGGTTCTGGAGTGACATCACTTCCGGTCAGCGTGCCGTGACTCCTTCAGATTTTTAAAAAAACATCCCAATCTTCTATCACATTATAATGGTACCAATATAGAGTCCAACCCGGTAGTCCATATTTATGGAAAACTTGCCATACTCTTTATGTTTGTTTCTACCTATACGAACATGAGCAAGAAAATAGCTGGTACCCTGAGACGCAATTGGCACATTTTGGCGGACTCCTTCCCGGGGGTTCCTGAATTTCAGATCCCTCCGCTCATGTCATACAGGAGAAACAAGAATCTTACGGATTATCTAATACATGCAGACATAGGTAAGAAGGGGCATGGTGCCCACAATAAGGTTGGCAGTTTTCCTTGTCTAAACTGTAGCAATTGTAACTCCATGCTAAAAGGGAAAGATTTCCATCATCCTAGAACCGGGAAAACGTACCAGGTGAGGGACTTTTACACTTGTTCTTCAGAATTTGTTATTTACATCTTGCAGTGCCCCTGTGGGTTTCTATATGTAGGGGAGACAACACAACCCTGCAAAAATAGACTCAACCAGCATAGGTATACAATACGTCAGGCCATCAAGAAACAACAGCAGGACAAGGAGACAGAAATGGAGGAAGTGTTAAAACCAGTACCTGAACACTTTGTAAAGTTGAATCATAGCGTAGCACAGTTACGCTTTAAGATAATTGATGGGGTACCTCCATTGAAAAGGGGAGGAGATAGAGAGAAAAAACTAAAACAACTGGAATTGAGATGGATATATAAGCTAGATACTTTGGAGCCGAGGGGCATGAATCGAGAATTCAAGGTGGGCACACTCTTTTAGGCTCCTGATCCTTTCCCTACCCTATAGGTAGTAGATTATATTGTAACCTAAGAGTTGTACCCGACATAGTCGTGATGTTATGTTTTTAATCTGTTTTTCTTTTCTTAATTTCAGATTATGTTTCTGTAAGTGGAGGCTGAGGATGATGCCAATGATGACACATGCAGAAAGCTGGAGCTTCTAGGACGCAGCCAATGGATGCTCAACTTAGGGGTTAGCCCTTTTGATAGAGGGGGTGCAAAATAGTGCTTTGACCTAACTGGTTTATTTAAATGAAAGGGGGAGGGTCCAACCATGGCCAATGTCATTGGGTCCACATAGTGGACGCTGTCATTATAATGTGGCGGTTTCTTTGTGAGCAGTCCTGTAATATGTATGAATGGGAGAGGGGGAAGGGGACCTTCACACTGGAGTTGTTTCCCTGGACTGATGGACCCCTGATTCACCCGCCTTGATATGAATGTGACAGATCCTTAGACATGGACACATACCATGGAAATGGGTGTGAGCCTGTGTACTCTATTTGGATCAGTGAGAATAACAAGTGTGTTTTGGTCTTCGCTCTCTTCCGCTAAACTTAATGACATAGTATAGTATTGACCATTGGCATGGGATATAGGACGATATCCCCTATTATTAAATTGTAGACAATTGTCTGATTTATTGCACCATCCTATCATTAAGAGCTCCCCCTAGTTGATTAGCGCTTTAATTTGTACGAGTCCTCTGCTCCTTTTTTCTTAAACGAGCAGTAGTACAAGTGACATCCTAGTAACATGCTGTATTTACTAGCCGGTAGCTTAGCAACAAGAAGAAAAGCGATCATGTGACCTCATTCGCATCATGTGACCGGAAGTGGGGCAGTGAAGCCTGAGATTGAAATACAACATAAAGAGTATGGCAAGTTTTCCATAAATATGGACTACCGGGTTGGACTCTATATTGGTACCATTATAATGTGATAGAAGATCGGGATGTTTTTTTAAAAATCTGAAGGAGTCACGGCACGCTGACCGGAAGTGATGTCACTCCAGAACCGGAAGTGACGTAAGCACCGGCGGAACGCCGAGAAAGTGTCTCACACGTGGAACACTATGAACCAAACCATGGCCCACTCTGGTCTTATCCCCAGCCTCCCATGAGAATATTGTTCACGGTATGTTTTGTAACCTTATGTATATGTTTACACATAGTCTAGCTGTGAGGCATTGTGTGCTAGTGGGTGTTAACAAAGGGGAGGGTACTTCCGCCCTAAGTTACACCCACAGGTGGGATTAACACTGCTATTTAAGTGCACAGGGGTTAGTATGTTTTGTATGCTTGAGAAAGACTGTTGAAGTCGAAACGTTGCTACTTTGGGAGAAATAAAAGAAGATTCCAATACTACGTGAGTGCTGTGGGTGTTACTATTTTATTGCTCGTACGGGGGTCGGACCAGTATCCAGCACCGCAGGCACCGCCATCCAAGAATTTGTAAGCTCTTAAGTTTTGGTAGTGCTGCCCCTAATTGTATATATTTAGTGATTTCCATCAGTGATTATGGCACTTAGGCTACATGCACACAACAGTTGTTTTTCTCTGCTTCCGTTCAGTTTTTTTTGCGGATAGGACAGGGACCCATTCATTTCAATGGGTCAGCAAAACAATGCTGACAGTTCATCCGTTTGTGTTCCGCGTCCATTGTCCGTGTTTCTCTTCAGCAAAAAAAGTAGTGCATGTCCTACTTTTTTCTCATTTGCAGACGAGGATAGGCCTTTATTACAAGGGATCTGTGAAAACAAAGGAATCCTCCAAAAAAATCTGATGGACCATCAGTTTTTTTGCGGATCCCGATTTGCGGACAGCAAAAAACAACTGTCGTGTGCATGTAGCCTTAGGCCTCATGCACACGACCGTTGGTGTTTTGCGGTCCGCAAAACGGAGATCTGCAAAACACAGAAGCTGCTCCGCATTCTGTTCCGCAATTTGGGGAACAGACCGCGGCCCATTGTAGAAATGCCTATTCTTGTCCGCAAAACGGACAAGAATAGGACATGCTCTATTTTTTTTGCGGGGGCACGGAACGGAGCAACTGATGCGGACAGCACACGGAGTGCTGTCCGCATCTTTTGCTGCCCCATTGAAGCGAATGGGTCCGCACCCGAGCCGCAAAATATGCAGCTCGGACGCGGACCACAACAATGGTCGTGTGCATGAGGCCTTAGACAGATATCAAGTATAAAGGAAAGATCTGCACTTTTAACCTGTGGTTTTGGCTCTTAATAACTGATGGAAATCACTGATCAAACACTCACTTTGTGAATAAGGCCTTATGGGATAGAAACATACTTGGAAATTGGTTCTATAAAGAAATGTTGTCTGACGTGTATTTTTATACTGCACATTGCAGGCTGCTCAGGCCCATTCAGTGTGAAATCCATCAGACGAGCTCTCCGACGGCTCGGTCTGCAGACCCTCTCTCAGTTCTCCTGAAAGTTTATAAAGCGGACATCCCTTTTTAATCACTGTATTTGATTGTAAAGATGTTGGGTTTAGGCCTCATTCACATCTCAGTCTGTTCTGGCAGAGAGCGACCTGCAGGATCCTGTGCTTCACCTAGATCCCCATGACGGCAATGGGCTCCAGTGGTGATACGGCTGATTCCCGGGAAAAAAGCCGTGTCTCAACCGGAAAAAAAACATGGCATTCAGCGGTTTATTTCCGGCTGAAACCCGACATTAAAGCCTCATTCACACATCAGTGTTAGGTCAGTGATTTCCATCAGTGATTTGAGCCAAAACCAGGACCGGAGCCTCCACAGACATAAGGTCTAACGCAGGGTTCAGACCCGAGCGTCTGAGACGCGCGTTTTTGGCAATAGTAAACGCGCGTTTGTGTGATTGACTGCAGTGTTGGCTTCTCTCCAAACTGTGCCTAGCACCTGGGGTTTGGCCTTTCCAGCATGTTGCAAATTCATTTCAGTGTCAAAAACACGCAAAATACAAGAGTTGCGCGTTCCCATTGAAGTCTTTGGGCCAAAACGCGCAACAAACGCCCCAAAAAAAGCTCAAGTCAAAAAGGTCAACTTGTTTATGCGTCGGGCGTTTTTCAGCGCGTTCGAACGCGCTGTAAAACGCGAAAATGTGAACCAGTCCCATAGGGAAGCATTGGTTTGCATCGGTTATGCGTTTTACAGCGCGTTCGAACGCACTGTAAAATGCGCAAGTGTGAACTGAGGGTAAGAGAAAGATCTGCAGATGTTCTGTGTTTGGAGACGCACCTGGTTTTGGTTCAAAATCACTGATGGAAATCACTGACCAAACACTGATGTGTGAATGAGGCTTTATGCTGGAAATCAGCCTGATAAACACCGGACCCCACAGTCAATGGGGATCTAGCAGTGAAGTAGAGGATCCGGAAGGCTGCTCTGTGCCGGAACCGCCTGCTGGATCCACAAATGGAGATGTGAACAAGGCCTTAGATTTGTGTTCAGGAGTAGGGATGAGCGAATCGACTTCGGATGAAACATCTGAACTCGACTCGCATAAAACTTTGTTTCAAGTGGTACCTTGGAACTGAACCACAGTTCGGGAAATGTTTTTTTACAGTAGAAATCAATTTCTAAATTTATTATGCGAAGTCTCGCGAGACTTTGCAAAGTAAAACTTCGGCTCATCTGCGCCAATACATTCTAAAACTGTACGGAGCGCTCGCTCCGCACAGTATTGGAATGAAGTTTTATGCGAATCGACTTCGGATGGTTCATCCGAAGTCAATTCGCTCATCCCTATTGAGGAGAGCTGAGAGAAGGGTCTATCAGTGGACCCTCTGCCACTCTCAGAGGGCACAGGAAGGACTTCCCAGATATCTTTGGGGCTACAATAGCTTCTAAATATCGTCTGCAGGCGGCTTTATTCTGAAAGCCTAGGGTGCCGTCACACCACACTGACCAGCAGCGGCTGCGATGTTACAAGGTACCGCAAGCCCCTGAAATTTGTGAGAGAAGTGATGACTAGTGTTGAGCGAACTTGTTTTTTAAGTTCTGCGTCCAAGGTTCGGGTTATCGAAGAATCCCGTTATGGATTCCAAATTCCGCTGTGGCCTGTGGTAGTGGAATCCATAACTGAATTCTTCGATAACCCGAACCTGAACTTTGGACGCAGAACTTAACCCCTTTGGGACACATGACGTACCGGTACGGCATGTTTCCCGAGTCCTTAAGGACACATGACGTACCGGTACGTCATGAGTTGTTCCGATCACTGCTGCTCATTGCTGACACTCTGATAGAAACGGCTGGCATCTGTGCTGCAGATGCCAGCCGTTTAACCCCTTCCGTACCGCGGTCCGTACGGACCGCGGTATGGAAGGGTTAACAGGGAGGGAGCGCTCCCTCCCTCTCCCATCGGGGGGCTGCTGTGCCTTTGCAGCCCCCCAACAGGATGGGATCGAAGAGGGAGGGTGCTCCACTCCTCCCTATCCATCACCCCTGCCCAGTTATGGCAGGGGTGATGGTTGCCATGGAGATAGGCCGCTTTCAGAAGCGTCCCTGCTCTCCATGGAAGCTGAAAGTCTGAATACACCTTCTAAAGGTCTATTCAGACTTTCTAAAGTACTATATAGTGTACTGTACTGTATTATACAGACACCAGATCCACTGGATCTTTCAGAACCAAGTGGGTCTGGGTCAAAAAAATGTAAAAAAGTGAAAAAAAGTAAAAATGAAAAAACACATAACACTGAATAAAAACTAAAAAAATAAAATACACTACACATATTAGGTATCGCCGCGTCCGTAAAAACCTGCTCTATAAAAATATCACATGACTGAACTCCTCAGGTGAACGCCATAAAAAAAAAAAAAAAATGGTGTAAATAAGCCATTTTTTGGCACATTACATCACTAAAAGTGTAATACAAAGCGATCAAAAAGGCGTTTGCCTCCCAAAATAGTACCAATCAAACCGCCATCTCATCCCGCAAAAAACGAGCCCCTACCTAAAACAATTGGCCAAAAATAAAAAACTATGCCTCTCAGACTAAAACATGATTTTTTTGTTTCAAAAATGCTTTTAGTGTTAAATGTAAAAAAAATTAAAAAGTAGACATATTTGGTATCTACACGTCCGTAAGAATCTGCTCTATAAAAATATCACATGACCTAACCCCTCAAGTAAACACTGTAAAAAAAATAATAAAAACTTTGTCAAAAGCCATTTTTTGCCACCTTACATCACAAAAAGTGTAATAGCAAGCGATCAAAAAGTCATATGACCCCCCAAATAGTGCCAATCTAACCGTCACCTCCTCCCGCAAAAATGATACCCAACCTGAGACAATTGCCTAAAAACTGAAAAATATATGGCTCTCAGACTATGGACATACTAAAACATGTTTTTTTTTCATTCAAAAAGGATATTATTGTGTAAAACCAAAATAAATAAAAAAAAAGGTATACATATTATGTATCGCCGCGTCCGTAAGGACCTGCTCTATAAAAATATAACATGACCTAACCCCTCAGATGAACGCCGTAAACATAAAAAATAAAAACGTTGTCAAACAAGCCATTTTTTGTCACCTTACATCACAAAAAGTGTAATAGTAAGCGATCAAAAAGTCATATGCACCCCAAGATGGTGCCAATCAAACCGCCATCTCATCCCGCAAAAAATGAGCCCTTACATAACACAGTCACCCAAAAAAATAAAATAAAACTATGGCTTTCAGAATGTGGAGACACTAAAAATAAAAATTGTTTTCAAAAAGGCTTTATTATGTAAAAACTGAAACAAAAAACCCCAAAAGTAGTCATATTTGGTATTGTCGCGTCCGTAACAACCTGCTCTATAGAAATAGCACACAATCTAACCTGTCAGTTCAACTATGTAAATAACAAAAATAAAAACAGTCCCAAAACAGCTATTTTTTGCAAATTTTCCATTTTAATCCATTTTGCAGTAACAAAGCAAGGGTTAACAGCCAAGCAAAACTCAATATTTATTGCCCTGATTCTCTTGTTTGCACAAACACCCCATATGTGGTCGTAAACTACTGTATGGCCAAACGGCAGGGCACAGAAGGAAGGGAACGCCATATGGTTTTTGGAAGGCAGATTTTGCTGGACTGGTTTTTTGACACTATGTCCCATTTGAAGCCCCTGATGCACCCCTACAGTAGAAACTCCAAAAAAGTGACCCCATTTTGGAAACTACGGGATAAGGTGTCAGTTTTGTTGGTACTATTCTAGGGTAAACATGATTTTTGGTTGCTCTATATTACACTTTTTTGAGACAAGGTAACAAAAATAGAAATTCGGAAATTTCATCTCCATTTGCCAATAACTCTTGTGGAACACCTAAAGGGTTAACAAAGTTTGTAAAACTGGTTTTGAATACCTTGAGGGGCGTAGTTTCTTAGATGGAGTCACTTTATGGAGTTTCTACTCTAGGGGTGCATCGGGGGCTTCAAATGGGACATGGTGTCAAAAATCCAGTCCAGCAAAATCTGCCTTCCAAAACCATATGGCGCTCCTTTCCTTCTGCGCCCTGCAGTTTGGCCATACAGCAGTTTACGACCACATATAGGGTGTTTCTGAAAACTACAGAATCGGGGCAATAAAAATTGAGTTTTGTTTGGCTGTTAACCCTTGCTTTGTTACTGGAAAAAATGGATTCAAACGGAAAATTTTTCAAAAATCGAAATTCTGAAATTTTATCTTTATTTGCCATTAACTCTTGTGGAAAACCTAAAGGGTTAATGACGTTTGTAAAATCAGTTTTGAATACCTTGAGGGGTGTAGTTTCTAGAATGGGGTAATTTTTGGGTGGTTTCTATTATGTAAGCCTCACAAAGTGACTTCAGACCTGAACTGGTCCCTAAAAAGTGGGTTTTTGAAAATTTCTGAAAAATTTCAAGATTTGCTTCTAAACTTCTAAGCCTTGTAACGTCCCCAAAAAATGAAATAGCATTCCCAAAATGATCGATACATGAAGTAGACATATGGGGAATGTAAATCAATAACTTTTTTTGGCAGTATTACTATGTATTATAGAAGTAGAGTAATTGAAACTTGGAAAATTGCAAATTTTTCAAAAATTTTGGTAAATTTGGTATTTTTTTATAAATAAAAATGAAATTTTTCGACTTCATTTTACCACTGTCATGAAGTACAATATGTGACGAAAAAACAATCTCAGAATGGACTGGATAAGAAAAAGCGTTTTAAAGTTATCACCACATAAAGTGACAATGGTCAGATTTTGAAAAAATGGCCTGGTCCTTAAGGTGAAATAGGGCCGTGTCCTTAAGGGGTTAAAACACAAGTTCGCTCAACCCTAGTGGTAACTCGCTGCAGTTAGTTTTTACAGGGTATGTTCAAGAATGAGTTTTTTTGGACGCAAGTTTCACCTTGGATGCAGTGCCGAAAACCCAGGCGAATCCGCACTGAAACCTCCTCCCATTGTTTTCAATGGGAGGCCATGCCACAGTTAATGCAGCTGAGGATTTTTGGCGTGCAGTTTTCCAGACCATGCCAAGAACGTACAGGTCCACTCTTAGTGCGGTTACCTCGCAGATCCCTCGCAGAGCCGCAGTGGATGGAACTAACCTGAGAGTGGGCCCGCACTACACAAAATGAAAACCCTCGGCAGAAACCGCAGCAGTTTCTGCAGTGGGATAAGCGATGGATTTTGTTGCAGACAAAACCCCTCGTGTGAACCTACCCAAACTACAATGAGTTACCACTTCATTCATTCCCAATTAGTGCTTTCCCGCTGCTTTGGGCTGCGACCCGGACATTGGTCGGCAGTGTGACGGCAGTGTGATGTGCAGCAGTTGGCACATGTGACGGAGAAGTTTAAGCTGCTGTTACCTGTTACTGTTTGCAGCAGTCACGGGTCCAAGCCGCTATCTGGTCCTGTGGGGATCGGAAGCAGCTGGGAACGGAGCAGCGGAAGGACCACAGACAGGAGAGCGGGGTCTATTATGTTCAGGGGCAGACTGGGAACTTAAAGAGGCCCTAGAAAAAAATTAAAAAAAAAAAATTAAAAAAAAATGGCCCCGTGTTGTAGTCCAAGCTAATGGAAGGCTGAACAGCATGAGTAGGTAGGACCAACACAGGCAGGCAGGGACATCAGAAGTAGTGGGGGCCCGCAATACTGTAGTGCAGCACAAAATACCGCCTCCTTGTTCCAGTATTTAAAAGGGTTCTCCAGGATTTTATAACTGATGACCTATCCTCAGGTCATCAGTATCTGAACTATGGGGGTCCGATACCCGGGACCACCGCCGATCAGATGTTTGTGAAGCCCCGCACCGTACAATGTATAGCGCCTGTACTTGGCATTACAGCTCACATCAATGCGGCTGAGCTGCGCCTAGGCCATGTGACCAATGAACATGTCGTCAGTGGCCTAGCAAAAGCTGTGGGAAGGCTTTGGCGCGACTGTGAGCACCACTGCCTTCTCAAACAGCTGATTGGTGGGAGTCCCAGGTGTCAGACCCCCACCGATCAGACACTGATGACCTATCTATCCTGAGGAGTCGAAGTCGATTTGCATAAAACTTTGTTTCAATACTGTACGCAGCGAGCGCTCCGTACAGTATTAGAACGTATTGGCTCCGATGAGCCGAAGTTATTGTTTCACGAAGTCTCACATAATAACTTCAGAAATGGATTTATACTGTAAAGAAACATTTCCCGGACTCGGGTTCGGTTCCAAGGTACCACTTCGGGAAATGTTTTTTTTTACAGTATAAATCAATTTCTGAAGTTATTACCCAAAGTCTTGTGAGACTTCGACAGTAATAACTCGGCTCATCTGCATTCGAGCGCGCTCTCTTACGGTATTGAAAAGAGAGTTTTATGCGAATCGACTTTGGATGTTTCATCCGTAGTCGATTCGCTCATCTCAGTCATCAGTATTAATATCTCAGAAAACCCCTTCAAAGGGTTGTCTCATCATGGACAATGGGGGCATATCGCTAGGATATGCCCTATTGTCTATAGGTGCAGGTCTCACCGCTGGGACCTGCATCTATATCGAGAACAGAGCCCAAAGTGAGGGTGGACCACTGCCTCCAATCATTTTCTATGGGGCCGGCAAAATAGCCGTCGGCCCTTTGAAATGAATGGGAGCAGTGGCCTGTCATCGCGTGTACACTCCCACTCACTTCTATGGGGAGCCGGCTTGGTGGTGGCCAGATCGGAGTCCTCCAGCCACCACTTGTCCAGGCTCCTTTCTCGATATAGGTGCGGGTCCCAGCGGTGGGACCTCACCTAAGACAATGGGGGCATTCATTGTCTATGATGAGACAACCCTTTGATTTCCGTATATCACCTTCCTGAGGATGGCAATACAGCTGAATTCAGGAGGACACCTGTGGCAGGTACAAGAGTACCCAATACTCCGACATTGACGCTGAGAGCATCCGTTATGTACCTGGATGGCGGATCCGAGGAGGCTCAGGCAGCCCGCCAAGAAATTTCCCTGTAGGGTCTATGGCCAGTCCGCCCCATCAGTTGTCAGCTCCAAGGCAGGACAACCTCTATGTACTCACAATAGCTGGTCACATGCACTTTATGGGCTTCCTTCATCACGTGGCTATATTAGGCTTCAAGGCTCCATCTTTATTGTGGGGACACAAATGGCCTCTTGTCATTCTACGTGAGCCGCACAGGGATGGATATTGTGCATTGCCCTTGAAGTCAACTCCTCACCTGTCACAGCGCCGCCGGTCGGCTTCTCTATGGGAACACTACGCCCCCTTTGATTAGAGCGCCACAAATGCGCGGCTGAAGTACGAGCGGAGCGCTTCACCTAGAGGTCTGCGCTGCAGACAACAGACGCCATTTTGTTGGCGCCCACATTCAATGACAGTAATCATTACCGACTTCGCTACTGGTCGTCTGCATGTAGATAACCACAGGGAATCGAGGACTATCTTCCTATTGACAGTGCGAGCAGTGGTTTACCTCTAGAAAATACAAAAATAAGAAGGCGTGAAGCAGACCAGCGCGCATGCGTGGAGTGCTAATAGTCGTGCGACAGGAGCATCGGTTGCTAAGCAGAGGGAAGCGGATTGAGGTCAGTGGCGCCGGATGGACGTAGGTCCACTATATAAGAAATTATAATGGTGGCTCTGTGTAGAATGTGGACTGGGCGCCCTTGCTGTTTCCTGACTGTACATTCTATGTGTAATCCTTAGTGCAGACCCCCTGAGGCATCTTTTTATATTCCTGCCTGAATGGCTGGTACCATCATGATGCCAGCAATGCTTGAGCTCATTCTGATGCCCTCTCTGATAATGAGAGTTTGGGAAGGGAGGTTGCTCTCCAGGTGACCTGGGCTGGTAGTCAGGCAGTACTTGGGTTTTAGGGATTGTCAAGAACCAAATGTGGGGTAATGTTGTCCTCTGATGATTTGTGATATGGTGATCTCTTACCTGAAATCCTGCTTTTCTCTACAGGAGAAGCCATCAGGACGCTGACCTCTGCCTCCGTATAGTCATGTGCGGATTTTTAGTTGGCTGCGGGGAAAGTTTGAGGCATCACTATGGCAGGAGATGAATCGGGAGTCACCGAGGTTGACCAGGAGAAGTACGACGCAGATGAAAATGTCAAAATCATCTGTCTTGGGGACAGTGCAGTTGGAAAATCCAAGTGAGTAGCAACTTAAAGGGGCTCTTCATACTGATGACCTATCTTGAGGTTGACCAGGAGCTGAGGGTCTGACACCCCGCACCCCTATTATCAGCTGTTCCCTGCAGCCTTCAGTGCTAGAACTAGCACCATGATTGGAGCAGGAAGCGCTGCGCCGTTCATAGTGCCGTGTCGGGTTACTGCAGCCAAGCGCTCACTAAAGAGCTGCAGTAACCTAGCACTGCCACTACACTATGAACAGCGCTGCGCCTCCTGCTCCAAACATGGTGCTAGTTATAGTGGCAGAGGCTGCAGGGAACAGCTGATCACGGGGGTCCCAGGTGTCAGACCCTCAGCTGTTGGTCAACCTCAACATAGGTCATCAGTATGAAGAGCCTGGAAAACCCCTTTGAGATGAAATTCTATATCACAATAGATAAATATAGGATGACTCGGTCTTGTGTCATGACAATAAGTATGTGCTTGGGAGAAGGGTTCCAGCTATAGGAGAACTGGTTTAGACTGGCATATTGTACATCCACCTACCGGATGTAATCCTGGACCACTCATGGACCTCTGCTGCTGTAAGATCTGTCTTACAATATGGCTTTAAAATATCGCCTTTAGGCCCCATTCACACGTCCGCAATCTTCGTCCGCACCCGTTCCACAAATCTGCTGAACGGGTGCGGACCCATTCATTTTGAATGGGGACGTGATGGATGCGGAGAGCACACACTGTGCTCTCCACATTTGCGGAGTGCGCTGCCGATCTTCCGGCCGGCGGCTCCGCAATAATATAGAGCATGTTCTATTCTTGCCCGCAATTGCGGACAAGTATAGGCATCCGCAACACACTACGGACGGGTGAATGAGGCCTTACAGACAGTCTTTTCTTTGCGTTTCTCTTCCGCATACATCGAACATCGTATAACCAAGTGTCTTGACTACAGTATCCTTTGATTTGGAAGAAGGACGGTTTACTTAGTACATACTCATCCCTTGCCCCCCCTGATGCCGCCTTCCCCCCCATAGCTTTCCTGTTCAGCTGCATTAACTATTAGACAGCTGAACAGGAAGAGAAGGGAAGACATCTAGTGGGGACCTGAACGAGAGAGTCAGCCACCAGTGTGAGGGCAGCGTCGGCGGAGCGAGGGACAGGTAAGTATTAACTAAACTGTCTTTCTTCAAAGAAAGCATGGATTTACTTTAAAAAAGCCTGAAGAACCTCTTTAAAGGGGATGTCCAAGAATCCCAACTCGTCACCTATCGCACTGATCGCGAGATGAACGCAGCGACAGTTGTGCAGTGCCTCTCCATTCTCTATGGGACTGATTAACTTGGTCAGTCCCGTAGAGGTTCGATGGAGCAGCCAAGCACATATGCAAAGGGAGACTTAAGACCCCCATTCACGTGATCAGTGGGGCATCAGCACTTATGACCTATCTTGTGGATAAGTGATAAGTTGTGAAAAGCTGGAATTGAGAAACATTGGCATATGGAGTATTGCATGGTCTTCACGTCGAAAGAAGTGATACCTCCTAATAATGAGTGCTACACATAAGACCACTAACCTCACCCATTGTCCTGGGATCTGACCTCCATGTTTTTGGTTGCAGGTTGATGGAGCGTTTCCTGATGGATGGATTGTATCCTTTCTGAACCATGTCTCTACATCTTTTATGATATAATGTGAGATACAATAATATGTTGACTGTAGACCATGCCAGACCTGTCTTTTGTATGTTGGTCACCATGCGTGTAAAAACACGTGAACCTAACCCTGGTGGGTGTCATAGATATGGAAAGACTAAATGGTCAAACCGTAGCTTGAGAGGAAAGAATTAGATAAATACATGCATATATACGGCCCAATTAAAGTGCTATTCCCATTGCTAGGATATGTCATCACGTTATCATCGGTGAGAGGAACCCCAATGATGCTGATAATAAAGAGGCCGCCATGCTGATTTGGGCTCCTTCTTTGTTTCTCCTGTAGAGGGGGACTCCGGGCCACCCAGAGGACTGCAGCTTCCTATTCACTTGAAATTAGGCAGACTGGTTCCAAAGGTCAGACCCCCAAAAGATCATGGCATACCCCAGCTTTATGGCATCACTTTACAAGATGAGAATAACCCTTTAGGTTCGCACATGCTGTACAATACAATGCAGAGATTTGGGTTTTTCTGCACATATTTTAGGCATTATGCAGATTTGAAACGTGCAGTAGAAGTGGTGACACAGCGCAAAGTCCTCTGCACAAACCGTCCATCTTATGTGAACTTAGTCTAAGGGGCAGTGAATTGCAACCAGCGTGCCTCCAGCTGTTGCAAAACTACAACTCCCAGCATGCGCTGACAGCCTTTGGGAGTTGTAGTTTTGCAACAGCTGGAGGCAAAACTTGGTTGGGAAACACTGGCTTAGATGGTTTAATTCCACAGTATATTTCTGATGGGAAAAATAAATTCCAATGAAATATGTAGATATTCACATGATATTCCTCAATGTATCCGTCTTGAAGCCTTAACCTTTTCCAGTCGTCCTCAGCAGCTGTCAACCTTGCGTTGACACTCTACAAATATACCACAACCGTGGATGGCAAGACGGTCCT
>CM065590.1:164076613-164389074 GCA_033119425.1 Bufotes viridis
CCTCAGGGAATGGAGAAAAGGGAAGATTTGGTTAGCGTTATGAGGACTCGCTGTCCGGGAGGGTATATTTCTCCTTGAAGTCAGGTAATGAAATAAGTTTGCCCCTGATCAAAAACCTGTGGAGAGAGTTGAACCTATTAGAGATCCACCATTGAAAAGAACCAGTGTGGAGTCCCGGTCGGAATGCCGGATTGCCAAACAGTTGAAGAAGCGGTGTTTGTTTAGACTGTAGACCCTCCTTAAGCCTAACGGACCTCCATAGTAGCAGTGAGTGATAGGATAATGGAGAATTGGAGCGAATGACCAATGGCAGGGGGATTGAATTCCAGAACAAGGCTTTCCAGGTCCAAGGTGTGAGGAGAGATTGCTCCAGTGAGACCCACAAGGGGTGGGCCTCCGGTTTCAGGTGAGTCAAGAATAATTGAGCTAGACCCACTGCCTTGTAGTACTTAATAAAATCGGGAACTGAGAGGCCTCCCTGTGTTTTGTGTCTACACATAGTGGACCCTTGTGAGAAGGGGAAGTTCTGTGAAAGAAGGGACTGGAGTGAAGGGGTGGGGGGGGGTGTTACACAATAGGAGGTCAGACTTCTTGTGGTTAATTTGGAGCCTGGAGGCTGCAGAGAAAGCCTTCAGCAGTTTCAGTAAATTTGGGAGGGAGATAAGGTGGTTGGTAAGGGATAGGAGGAGATCATCGGCAAATAAGCTAAGCTTATATTCAGTGCTTCCCACCTTAAGGCCCATAAGAAAGGGGACAGCCCTGGCGGGTGGCTCTAAGGATTTGAATAGGGGCGGGGTGTGTAGACGGGAGTTTAAGGTATGCTACTGGAGCTGAGTATATAGTGCAGACAGCATGTATGAATGGACCACTATTTTAGGAATTCAGACGGCACTCCAAATGTATTTTCAAATGCAGTTGTTGTTTTATTGCCGGACTTAGTAATTGGTACAATATAGGTACAATATTACAACGTTTCGGGCGTTTTATGAACCGCCCTTCATCAGGCCACAGAAGTGGTAGAATGTGTCTGACCGCTGAGGCTCATACTGTGCAGAACTTTATATAGATAATCTCACATGACCGTGTCAAAGGCCTTTTCTATATCTAGGGCCAGAATGTTTAGAGGTGCCTTCCTCTTGTTACCACCTTAATAACATTGAGGACTTTTCGAATATTATCTGGAGCTTCCCTATCTTTGATGAATCCCACCTGGTCTCTATGTATGAGGCTGGGAAGAATGTTATTGAGGTGCCTTGCCAGAATTGATGTATATACCACTAGTTTAAATCTTAATGACCCTGAAAACATTTGTATTCAATTTTCTCCCATTAAGGCCCTATTCACACATCCGCAATGTAGTCCGCATGTATTCCGCAATTTTGCGGAATACATGCGGACCCATTGACTGTGAATGGGGCCGGGAAAGATGCGGAGAGCACACACTGTGCTCTCCGCATCCGATTTTGCGGAGCGCGCCGCCGATTTTCCGGTCCGCGGCTCCGCAAAAAAAATAGAGCATGTCCTATTCTTGTCCGCAATTGCGGACAAGAAGAGGCATTTTCTATGGAGTTCGGGCAATGTGCGGTCCGCAAAAATGCGGAATGCACATTGCCGGTGTGTCCGTGTTTTGCGGATCCGCGGCTCCGTGGATCCGCAAAACACTTGCGGATGTGTGAATAAGGCCTTATAGTAGCCTTGTTTTATGTGTGCAGAAATGTGTCATAGAAACACAACTGAGAATCAGGGGTATAGCTATTTGGGGTACAAAGGTGTTTGTCACTCTTGGTCCCAGTTGGTTTAGAGAGAGTGCAAAGATGGAAGACAACAGTATTGTACATGTCACGTGGTATAAGGGAGGCTCAGGTATAGATTGGGGTTGAGGAGCTTCAAAATAAATCTCTGAAATACACTGTTTCTTTTAATGATGAAATAATCAGTTAAGTTGGTTTCACATGTTAGATTTCTGTTAGCTGAACCCACCATTTTTGATGGCACCAGCTTGAACATCTAATGTTTATAGTGATAGTGGTGTCCTCACTCTCCTTTGATGGCAGAAATTTTAAAAAAGTGGTAATGGCATTCTCCCATCTTCCCATTCAGATCTCATGCACTCTTGGATCATATGTATGCATACACAATATATTTGAATGGGGAGTGTCTAGGGGGATAGCTATCAGCTAAACAAATGATTGTCTGACAGCTATCTAAAGTGTATGGACAACATAACTTGTGTACACTAATGTGTTATTCACAAGTAGGGTTGAGTGGACACCTGGAAGTTTGGGTTTGCCGGGTTCGGCCAAACTTCGCTGCAAAGTTCGGGTTCGGGACCCGAACTTGACCCCAAACCCAATTGAAGTCAATGAGGATAAGAACTTTGGGGCACTAAAATGGCTATAAAAAATAATTGAAAGGGCTAGATGGCTGCAAAAGAAAGCAAAATGGGGATAAGAACAGCACAATTGCCCTGCAAACAAATGTGGATAGGAAAATGACTTAAAATAACATAAAATACATAAAAATTAAAAAAATAATCTTGAACTTGGAGGGGGAGGAGGTCCATATGGAGTAGGAGGTTGAGCAGGCGGTGGAACTGGCGGTGTAGGAGGAAGCGGTGGTGTAGGAGGTAGTCGCCAACACTGTTTTTTATTTTTATTTTATTTTTTTATTTTTATTTTGGTAGACCCCAGAACATTGGGAAATATAGAAAAGAAAACAAAAAAATACTTGCTCTTTCTCTCCAGTGTTTGGGAGATCAACAGCTGAACACTGCCATGGGACATTGTGGAGATGCTTGGTGATGGAGGTGGTGGTGTTGCTGCCACATCCTCTGTTTGAGGGGTGCCAGGTGCCACTGTCTCTCTAGAGGTGGTGGAAGAGGCCGAGACTGCAGCAGAAGAGGGAGCAAGAGGAGCCTGAGACCTTTCTTGGTTTTTTACGGTGTTTACTCCACTGCAGCTTGTGCTTTGCAATAAAGTTGTGTTCAAAATTATTCAACCCCCAATGCTGTAAAGGGTTTTAGGGAATTTAGTGTACATTTGAAATTGTGTTCAGAATGAAATCTTACAAGGACTTTTTAAAGAACCAAATGCAACTAAAATGACATCAATAGTTTTTGTAATACAGTATTAAATGTTTTTTTTTGTGATTTCTTCATTGACACAATTATTCAACCCCTTAAAGACTATCACTCTTAAGAACAGAGGTTCATTCAAGTGTTTTTGATCAGGTATTGAAAACACCGGTGGATGTCAAGGAGCAGCAATCAAGCATAATAAGCAACAATTAGGCAGATTTAACCACTTGCTGCCACGCTAACGCCGATGGGCGTCAGCGCGGCGGCTCTCTCAGGTCTCACTGCCGCCTATCGGCGTCATCTCGTGAGACCTGAGATTTCACATGAACGCGAGCGCGTTGTGCGCGCGCGTTCATGTGATCGGAGCCGGGACAACTGAAACTACAGCCTGCCAGCGCTGATCATGCGCTGGCAGGCTGTAGATGCGGAAAAAAACGCATTTAAATCGCATATCAGACGCTGTTTTGTAAACAGCGTCTGATATGCCTGCTGTCTGCTCGTCTGGTGGTCCCTTTGTTTGGGACCACCAGAGGAAACATAGGAAAAGTGCACCAATCACTACACACACCCCCCCACCCCCCATCACTGATTAACCCCTGATCACCCATGTCACCCCCCCTGATCACCCCCTGATCACCCCCTGTCACCCCCCCTGTCACTAATCACCCCCCTACAGGCTCATTCAGACGTCCGTATGTGTTTTGCGGATCCATGGATCTGTGAATCCATGGATCTGCGGATCCATGGATCTACAGATCCGCAAAATACGGACACCGGCAATGTGCTTTCCGCATTTTGCAGATCCGCACAGAACTATATAGAAAATGCTTTTTCTTGTCCGCAATTGCGGACAAGAATAGGACATGTTCTATATTTTTGCGGAACGGAAGTGCAGACCCGGAAGCGCGGATCCGTAATTCCGGATCCGAGCGGGACAAAGTCTGTCCCAATAGAAATGAATGGGTCCACAATTCCGTTCCGCAAACAGAATTTCGGACGTGTGAATGTGGCATAAGGGTCCCTTATCACCGCCAGTTAGCTAGCTACTTGTTAGGTAGCTAGCGCCCAGCCCACCGCAGTCACTGATTTTGGCAGAGATTTTTTCATCCACATTGATCGATGCGAATGAAAAAATCTGTGCCGTTCATTTTTTTTTTTTTTTCAGCACAGAGGCTGAACGGAAAAAAAAATCTCATTACCCGTATGGTCAATATATGGAGAATCGCAGAAACTCTTACCCTGGGTTCAGACCTGAGCGTTCCAAAAACGCGCGTTTTACGCGCGTTTTGACGCAGCGTTTTTTTGCGCGTTTTTGCAAATAGGAAACGCTGCGTTCAGATGCAGCGTTCTTGTGATTGCTACTGTGGTGTCAATCACAAAACGCGCGTCAAACGCCCCAAAAGAAGCTCAAGTACTTGTTTATGCGTTGGGCGTTTTACAGCGCGTTCAAACGCGCTGTAAAATGCTCAAGTGTGAACCACTCCCATAGGGATGCATTGGTTTTAATCTGTTGAGCGTTTTACAGCGCGTTTGAACGCGCTGTAAAACGCTCAGGTGTGAACCCAGGGTTAATGCTGGCCATACGTGTAATGATTGCAAAGACACTCAAATGCCAGGGCAGTACAAACACCTCACATGTGACCCCATTTTAGAAAGAAGACACCCCAAGGTATTCCGTTCATGCAAAATTTTATTTTTTGTCACAAGTTAGTGGAATATGAGACTTTGTAAAAAATTTATATATATATATCAATTTCCGCTAACTTGTGTCAAAATTTATTTTTTTCTGTGAACTCGCCATGCCCCTCACAGAATACTTTGGGGTGTCTTCTTTCCACAATGGGGTCACATGTGGGGTGTTTATACTGCCCTGGCATTTTAGGGGTCCTAAAGCGTGAGAATTTAAATGCGTAAAAATGCCCTGTGAAATCCTAAAGGTACTCATTGGTTTTAGGGCCCCTTTGCACATCTTGGCTGCAAAAAAGTGTCACACATGTGGTATCGCCGTACTCGGGAGAAGTAGGGCAATGTGTTTTGGGGTGTATTTTTATATATACCCATACTTTGTGTGATAAATATCGCTGTAAACGACAACTTTTTAAATTTTTTTATACAAAGTTGTCAATTTACAGAGATATTTCTCTCACCTAACATGGGTATATGTAAAAATACACCCCAAAACACATTGCCCTACTTCTCCTGAGTACGGAGATACCACATGAGTGATACTTTTGCAGCCTGGGTGCAAAGGGGCCCAAATTCCAACGAGTACCTTTAGCTTTACATGGCTGCTCACAATTAGCCCCGCCCAAAATGCCAGAACAGTATAAACACCCACAAATAACCCCATTTTGGAAAGAAGACACCCCAAGGTATTCGCTGAGGGGTGTGGTGAGTCCATGAAAAATTTAACTTTTGTCAAAAGTTAGCGGAAAGGGAGTCTTTGTGAGAAAAACAATACAAAATCAATTTCCGCTAACTTGTGCCAAAAAAATCTTCTGTGAACTCGCCATGCCCCTCACGGAATACCTTGGGTGTTTTCTTTCAAAATGGGGTCACATGTGGGTATTTCTACTGCCCTGGCATTTAGGGAGCCCTAAAGCGTGAGAAGAAAATGCGTAAAAATGCCCTCCTAAAAGGTACTCATTGGTTTTAGGGCCCCTTTGCGCATCTTGGCTTCAAAAAGTGTCACTCATGTGGTATCGCCGTACTCAGGAGAAGTAGGGCAATGTGTTTTGGGGTGTATTTTTACATATACCCATGCTGGGTGAGAGAAATATCTCTGTAAATTGACAACTTTGTATAATTTTTTTAAAAGTTGTCATTTACAGAGATATTTCTCACACACAGTATGGGTATATGTAAAATGCACCCCAAAACACGTTTCCACTTCTCCTGACTACGGCGATACCACATGTGTGACACTTTTGCAGCCAAGATGCACAAAGGGCCCTAAAACCAATGAGTACCTTTGATTTCACAGGGCATTTTTACGCATTTGGATTATCACGCTTTAGGGCCCCTAAAATGCCAGGGCAGTATAAACACCTCACAAGTGACCCCATTTTGGAAAGAAGACACCCCAAGGTATTCTGTGAGGTCATGGTGAGTTCACAGAATTTTCTTTTTGGCACAAGTTAGTGGAATTGATATTTTGTATTTTTATTTATATACAAAGTCTCATATTTCCACTAACTTGTGACAAAAATAATATTTTACTATGAACTCACCATACCCCTCACAGAATACCTTCGGGTGTCTTCTTTACAAAATGGGGTCACATGTGGGGTATTTATACTGCCCTGGCATTTTAGGAGTCTCTAAAGCGTGAGAGAAGTCTGAATCAAATGCGTAAAAATGCCCTGTGAAATCCTAAAGGTACTCATTGGATTTAGGGCCCTTTGCACATCTAGGCTGCAAAAAGTGTCACACATGTGGTATCGCCGTACTCAGGAGAAGTAGGGCAATGTGTTTTGGGGTGTATTTTTATATATACCCATACTTTGTGTGATAAATATCGCTGTAAACGACAACTTTTTAAATTTTTTTATACAAAGTTGTCAATTTACAGAGATATTTCTCTCACCTAACATGGGTATATGTAAAAATACACCCCAAAACATATTGCCCTACTTCTCCTGAGTACGGAGATACTCATGTGTGATACTTTTGCAGCCTGGGTGCAAAGGGCCCAAATTCCAACGAGTACCTTTAGCTTTACATGGCTGCTCACAATTTAGCCCCGCCCAAAATGCCAGAACAGTATAACACACCCCACAAATAACCCCATTTTGGAAAGAAGACACCCCAAGGTATTCGCTGAGGGGTGTGGTGAGTCCATCTGAAGATTTTATACTTTTTGTCAGAAGTTAGCGGAAATGGAGTCTTTGTGAGAAATATTAATCATCAGAAAGTGTCAATTTCCGCTAACTTGTGCCAAAAAAAATCTTCTATGAACTCGCCATGCCCCTCACGGAATACCTTGGGGTGTTTTCTTCCAAAATGGGGTCACATGTGGGGTATTTCTACTGCCCTGGCATTTTAGGGAGCCCTAAAGCGTGAGAAGAAAATGCGTAAAATGCCCTCCTAAAGGTACTCATTGGTTTTAGGGCCCCTTTGCGATCTTGGCTTCAAAAAGTGTCACTCATGTGGTATCGCCGTACTCAGGAGAAGTAGGGCAATGTGTTTTGGGGTGTATTTTTACATATACCCATGCTGGGTGAGAGAAATATCTCTGTAAATTGACAACTTTGTATAATTTTTTTTTAAAAGTTGTCATTTACAGAGATATTTCTCACACACAGTATGGGTATATGTAAAAATGCACCCCAAAACACGTTTCCCTACTTCTCCTGACTACGGCGATACCACATGTGTGACACTTTTTTGCAGCCAAGATGCACAAAGGGGCCCTAAAACCAATGAGTACCTTTTGGATTTCACAGGGCATTTTTACGCATTTGGATTATCACGCTTTAGGGCCCCTAAAATGCCAGGGAAGTATGAATACCCCACAAGTGACCCCATTTTGGAAAGAAGACACCCCAAGGTATTCTGTGAGGGTCATGGTGAGTTCACAGAATTTTTCTTTTTTTGGCACAAGTTAGCGGAAATTGATATTTTTTTTTATTTTTTATTTTTTACAAAGTCTCATATTCCACTAACTTGTGACAAAAAATAAAATTTTACATGAACTCACCATACCCCTCACGGAATACCTTCGGGTGTCTTCTTTACAAAATGGGGTCACTTGTGGGGTATTTATACTGCCCTGGCATTTTAGGGGTCTCTAAAGCCTGAGAAGAAGTCTGGAATCCAAATGCGCAAAAATGTCCTGTGAAATCCTAAAGGTACTCATTGGAATTAGGGCCCCTTTGCGCACCCAGGCTGCAAAAAAGTGTCACTCATGTGGTATCGCCGTACTCAGGAGAAGTAGGGCAATGTGTTTTGTGGTGTATTTTTATATATACCCATGCTGGGTGTGAGAAATATCTCTGTAAACGACAACTTTTTAAATTTTTTTATACAAAGTTGACAATTTACAGAGATATTTCTCTCACCCAGCATGGGTATATGTAAAATACACCCCAAACATATTGCCCTACTTCTCCTGAGTACTGGCGATACCATGTGTGTGACACTTTTTGCTGCCTGGTGCAAAGGGCCCAAATTCCAAGAGTACCTTTAGGTTTTACATGGCTGCTCACAATTTAGCCCCGCCCAAAATGCCAGAGCAGTAAACACACCCCACAAATGACCCCATTTCGGAAAGTAGACACCCCAAGGTATTCACTGAGGGGCATAGTGAGTCCGTCTGAGATTTTATATTTTTTTGCCAGAAGTAGAGCAGAAATGGAAACTTTATTATTATTATTTTTTCCTCAGAAAGTGTCATTTTCCGCTAACTTGTGAAAAAAAATGAAATGATACATGAACTCACCATGCCCCTCCGTGAATACTTTGGGGTGTCTTCTATCTACAATGGTGTCATTTGGGGGGTATTTATACTATCCTGGCATTCTAGCACCTGAAGAAACATGACAGGCGCTCAGAAAGTCAGAGCTGCTTCAAAATGCCGAAATTCACTTTTTTGCACCATAGTTTGTAAACGCTATAACTTTTGCCCAAACTAATAAATATACACTTATTGGATTTTGTTTTATCAAAGACATGTAGAACAATAAATTTTGTGAAAAATTTATATAGAAATGTAGTTTTAAAAAAAAAAATTACAACAGAAAGTGAAAAATGTCATTTTTTTGCAAAAATGTCTTTACATTTTTATTAATAGCAAAAAAAGTAAAAATGTCAGCAACAATGAAATACCACCAAATGAAAGCTCTATTAGTGAGAAGAAAAGGAGGTAAAATTCATTTGGGTGGTAAGTTGTATGACCGAGCAATAAACGGTGAAAGTAGTGTAGTGCGGATTTGTAAAAAAGGGTCACTAGGGGGGTATAAACCTGTGGTCTTCAAGTGTTTAAAATGACTGTGATACTCAGCTCCTTCTAGACATTTACTAGTGTGTTTACAAACATGGTGAAGTCAAGAGAATGGTCCAGGAAGACAAGAGAAGAGGTGATTTCTCTTCACAGGAAGGGCAATGGCTATAAGAAGATTGCAAAGATGTTAAACATACCAAGAGACACCATAGGAAGCATTATTCGCAAATTCAAGGCAAAGGGCACTGTTGAAACGCTACCTGGTCGTGGCAGAAAGAAGATGCTGACTTTGACTGCTGTGCGCTACTTGAAGCGCAAAGTGGAGAAAAATCCCCGTGTGACTGCTGAGGAACTGAAAAAAGATTTGTCAGATGCGGGTACTGAAGTTTGTGCTCAGACAATAAGGCGCACACTGCGTAATGAAGGCCTCCATGCCAGAACTCCCAGGCGCACCCCCTTGCTGTCTCCAAAGAATAAGCAGAGTCGAATGCAGTATGCCAAAAGTCATGTGGACAAACCACAAAAGTTTTGGGATAGTGTTCTGTGGACTGATGAAACAAAATAAGAACTGTTTAAGCCCATGGATCAACGCTATGTTTGGAGGAGGAAGAACAAGGCCTATGAAGAAAAGAACACCTTGCCTACTGTGAAGCATGGCGGGGGGTCAATCGTGCTTTGTGGCTATTTTATTTCTACAGGTACAGGGAAGCTTCAGCGTGTGCAAGGTACCATGAATTCTCTTCAGTACCAGGAGATATTGGATAAAAATGTGATGCAGTCCGTCACAAACCTGAGGCTTGGGAGGCGTTGGACCTTTCAACAGGACAATGATCCCAAGCATACCTTCAAGTCCACTAGAGCATGGTTGCAGATTAAAGGCTGTAACATTTTGAAGTGGCCATTGCAGTCACCAGACTTAAATCCGATTGAGAACCTCTGGTGGGACTTAAAGAAAGCAGTTGCAGCGCGCAAGCCTAAGAATGTGACTGAACTGGAGGCTTTTGCCCATGAAGAATGGATGAAGATACCCGTAGATCGCTGCAAGACACTTGTGTCAAGCTATGCTTCACGTTTAAAAGCTGTTATAACTGGAAAAGGATGTTGTACTAAGTACTAAGATTGAATGTCACTTGGGGGTTGAATAAAACTCATAATGATGTGAGCACAGAAAAGACATTTGTGGTTATTTCATTATAAATGTTATGTTATATTTGTCTGACTTACAAGTGCCTCTTTGATTTAATAGTAAACAAGATGACTGAAATGATCAAAATCAATGTCAAACTGGCCAAACACTCAATTTCAGTGGGGGTTGAATAATTTTGAACACAACTGTAGATGCCTAGTCATGCAGGTTGTGCTCAGGTTTAAAACGTTTATGCTTCGCTTCAGGCTCTGATTGCACAGCGTGCAAACCACTCGTGTATTGTCGTCAGCACATTGTCTGAAGAACTGCCATGCCACGGAACTCCTTGGAACTGGCTTTGGTGTGCTCAGTCTCTGAGTGCGGTGGCCAGTAGCAGGCATACTGTCTAGGGGACGGCCGCTCGGCTTTTGCGCATGGCCTTGATTCCATGTGGGGTCTAGGACCTCATCATCCTCCTCATCATCTTCCACTCACTCTTCACCCCTACCCTCCTTGTCACTCTGCACACTGCAGAAAGCCACAGCAGTTGGCACCTGTGTTTCATCATCATCAGAGAGTGCTACGGTAGTCTTCCCATGTCCTCATCCTGAAATATAAGTGGTTGGGCATCAGTGAAAATAATCTCTCCAATTCTGGAGCAGGGCTATGTGGATGGCCCATGGAAACCCTACCAGCATAGTCATCAAAAAGCATAAGAGACTGCTGCATGACTTGGGGCTCAGACTGCTTGCCTCATTTGCAAGGGGGTGAAGTGAAAGACAGATGCCCATGGTCTGCAGGTGCCAACTCTGAGCTTTCAGCAGTGGACCGGGTGGGAGACACTGTGAAGGAACTGGAGGCACTGTCAGCCACCCACTCTACTATCTCCTATACATGTTCTGGCCTCACTATTCGTAAAGTGGCATTCGGGCCTACAAAATTACGCTGATCATTCTGTCGCCCACGCGCACCAGAGGAAGGCGTTTCATTTGTGCCTGTAGCTAGCACAGATCGACCACTTCCTCTCCCTGCAACAGGAGCTCCACCACCACCAGCAGCACCACGACCAGGGCCATCTCCCTTATTTTACGCTCTCCTCATTCTTGGCGTTCACCCACCAAACTAACAGACAGGTATGCAGTGGACGGGTAGTTTGAAAGAAAAACGGGGTATAGATCACCCAACAATCTAAACGCTGCCGAATTTCCAGAATATATTTTCCTGTCAGGTATGCAGTGCAGCAGGAACACACCCTCCAAGCCACTTGTGAATGACTGGCTTGATAACCATGGAAATGACCACCCACAATCTAAGAGCTGGATTTACTGATTTTCTTTCACTATCAAAAATGCAGTGCAGGCCGCAAACAACGTGAATATTTCACCCACAATGAAACAGATGGATTTACAGATTTTTTTTTCACTATCACAAATGCAGCACAGTCCGCAAACGTACTTTTAGCAAATAAGAATCTAACAGATGGATTTACTGAATTGATTACACTGTCACATATGCAGCACAGTGGTACTTTACAGAAAAAAATGTGAATATGTCACCCCATGGGTCCCTGAACTCACAGACGGATTACCTATATTATTTTCCCTTCCCCTGGCACATATGTAGTGCAGGTGCACTTAAAAATTGGGTATATTGTCGCCCACTGAACTACAAGAACAGGATTAAATTATTGTCCCTGGCACATATGCAGGTGCAAGTGCACTGCACTTGCACAAAATGGCCGCCGCCGCCCACCTAACTGACAGATGGATTAAAACGTATTTTTCTGCGTCACTGTGCTTAGGGCAGGGTACAAAAATGTTGCATTGCACCCACAAAAAAAATCGCTGTAGATCGCATACTTAACACCAAGCTCTGATATCAGATTCTTTCCTAATCTCTCCCTCACAGCAGCAGCAACCTATCCCTACAGTAGTAAGAGCTGACGTGACTTGCAGCACTACGTGACTCCAGCTTATATGGAGGCTGGGTCACATGCCATTAGCCATTAGTAGTAGTGATGAGAGAGCAACACAGTGTTCGGGTACTTGGTCCGAACACATAGCGATATTCGTGCGCCCGGCCGAGAACCCGAGTATAATGGAAGTCAATGGGAGACAACCAGGCATCCCCTGCTCGGATGAGGGGAGGGTACCTGGTCCATTGGAAAAGGTTAGAAAGTGACAGAAACACCACCGAAATGGATCTGGAACAGCATGGGGACCATGTCTGGGTGCATCTTGGACTCCAATGTCGCTGCTGGGAACCATATTGTCCCACTTGTCCACCACTTTTACAGCAACAAAATCACACCCAAAATCCTGCCCCCTTAAAAACAAAAGACATTTTTAGAGGTAAAATTGTTAGGAAACAATCTTTACTGTATATTCAATTGTATATACATTGCAAATGTTGCCAAAAATTACATGGAAGAAGCACTCTGATACAGCCTGTATATCACATAAAGGAGGGCCTCATTCACATGGTGCTACAATTGTTCAGGTACACTGCTGCACTCATAAAGCCTATGCACTAAATGAAAGTGCTCCCAAAAATTACAAGCAACCGGCACTCCAATACACCCTTTATTACACATAAAGGAGGGCATCATACACACCCTTGAAAAATTATCATTGATGGCCTACTGGTAACCCTTAAAACATTTGGAGCAAGGGCATGCTGGTTAACCTCTAAAACATTATAGTTGAGGGCTTGAAGGTGAATGAACCCCATAAAACATTGCAGTGATGGCCTACAAGTGAGGAGACCGTATAAAGCATTGGAGGTGAGGGACTGAAGGTGAGTGAACCCCATAAAACATTGCAGTGATGGCCTACAGGTGAGTAGACCGTATAAAGCATTGGAGGTAAGGGCATGAAGCCGAGCGAACCCTACAAAACATTGTAATGAGGGCATATATATTCTGTATGGAGGAGGAGGGAAACAAGATTCAAACATATACCCTTTTTTTGCAGTGAAAAAAGGGTATCTTTATCTGAATCAACCTGTCAGCATTGTCAGTGAACAAGCGGATACGATTATCTGTTATAATGCCACAAGAAGCACTAAAGGGCAGGCCAGCACCTCAAAGGCGTAGTGAGCAAGTTCGTGCCACTGGGGACACCCAGTAGTTGTAAGGCACTGAGGGATCATTTAGGATGCTGACACGGTCTGCAATGTATTCCTTCACCATCTTCCAAAACTTTTACATCCTTGTAGCACTAGGCCGCACTTTAGGGTGAGGTTGTTGGCGGGGTGTCATGAAAGTGTCTCATGCCTTGGAAAGTGTTGCCCTGCCTCTGTTGGAACTACTGTGTTTTCCCCTTGTCTCCCTTCCTCGGTTGCCTAAGGAAGTACGGACTCTGGCGGCCTCATTGTCAGATGGAAAATTTTGAAGCAATTTGTCAACAAGTGCCTTCTGGTATTGCACGGTTTTACTCGTCCTCTCCACCACAGGAATGAGAGATGAGAAGTTCTCTTTATAGCAGGGGCCGAGAAGGGTGAAGACCCAGTAATCTGTGTTACCTAAAATGCGAAAAACGCAAAGGTAGCAGGAAAGGCAGCCTAACATTAGGTCATGTGTGCCAGAGTACCAATGGGCAAGACGTCGATGTCAACTTCAGGAGGACTCTCCATACCCTCATCCTCCTCCTCCTCTTCTGCCCATCCACGCTGAACAGATGGAATTAAAATTCCATGGGCACTAGCCTCTGTAGCAGAGGCAAGTGTCTCCAGCTCCTCCTCGTCTTCATTGCCGAATTTGCACTGAGAAGACGAACTGGGGTGGTCTTGCTATTACCCTGTGTCATCTTCTCCCCATTACCTTGTCTGCCACATTCAAAGCATCCTCCTTAATTGTGAGCAGCGATCATTTGAGTAGACACAGCAGTGGGATGGTTACAATGATAATAGCATTATCGCCACTAACCATCTGTGTGGATTCATCATAGTTTTTTAAAACCTCACATCAATGCCCACTCATCGCTTGTGAATAGTGGCAGTTGACTGGAAAGGAGACGACCATGTTGCAGCTGGTATTCCACAACTACCCTCTGCTGCTCACAAAGCCTTGCCAACATGTAGAACGTAGAGTTCCACCGTGTGCTCACGTTGCACAACAGTCGTTGAGCTGGAAGCCGCAAGCGCTGCTGCAGCGTTGACAGACCGGCTGAATCTGTGGATGACTTGTGGAAATGAGCACACAAGCGGCGCGCCTTCACTATAAGCTCCTGCAAGTTTAAGACGTGGGCTAGGCATGGAATGTGTGTCAGGTTGCCGAACTCCAAAGCCGTCACCAAGTTATGGCCATTGTCAGGCACAACCATGTCTGTTTCTAGGTTGAGTAGCGAGCGCCACAGCTCGGTCTGGTTCCTTATACCCTGCAACAGCTCTGTGGCGGTGTGCTTTTTGTCCCCTAAACAGATCAGCTTCAGCACGGCCTGTTGACGCCTACCCACAGCAGTGCTACACTGCTTCCAGCTAGTGACTGATGGCTGACTGCTGTTGGATGTGGAAGTTGAGGAGGAGGCGGCGGAGGAGAAGTGGGATTGGAGCCAGTAACAGAGCTGCTGGCGGAGACCTTTATGGACGTAGGGCCTGCAATCCTGGGTGTGGGTAGTCCCTGTGCCATCCCAGACTCACTCCCTGCCTCCACAACATTCACTCAGTGTGCGGTCAGGGAAATGTAGCATCCCTGGCCATCAACACTTGTCCATGTGTCCGTGGTGAGTTGGACCTTCCCAGTAAGTGCGTTGGTCAGGGCACAGGTAATGTTCTGGGACACATGTTGGTGTAAGGCGGGCACGGCACACCGTGAAAAATAGTGGCGGTTGGGGACTGCATACCGAGGGACGGCCGCCGACATCAATCTGCGGAAGGCCTCAGTGTCCACAAGCCTAAATGGCAACATTTTAAGGGCCAATAATTTTTAAAGTTGCACATTTAGTGCTATGGCCTGTGGGTGGGTATTTGCGCTTGCGTTCAAATGCTTGTGTTATCGACATTTGGATGCTGCGCTGGGACAGGAAAGTGGATGTTGTTGCTGACGGTTCATGCAAAGGTCCAGGAGCAGGGCTAGGGGCCTTAGACAGGGGATTGGCCAGCAGTGCGTAAGACAGGGGAAGTGGAGGCAGTGGTGGGACCCGCAGACACAGAGTGTGGACCCAGGCATTTGGCCCACTTATTAGGGTGCTTGGATGCCATGTGGCGGATAATGCTGGTGGTGGTGAGGTTGCTAGTGTTGACGCCCTGGCTCATTTTGTTACGGCACATGTTGTAAACTACCACTCTTTTGTCGTCTGCGCTTTCCTCAAAAGAGCGCTATACTGCAGAACACCTACACCTTGGCAAAGTAGAATTACGCATGGGGGTGCTCGGTGTAATGGTTGCGGGCCTTTTTGGTGTGGGCCAACGTCTCCCTTTTGCAACCCCACTGCCTCTTCCAGACTGTTGAAGTGCTACGGATGCCTCCCCCTCTGTACTGATGTCCTCGCTCGGCTTTTTCACCTAACCATGTTTGGTCAGTATCCTCTTCGTCCACCACCTCATCTTCCACTTCCTCACTCTGCTCATACCCCTGATTTGACCTAACCAGCACCTCAGTTATTGGCAACTGTGTCTCATCATCATCCACCTTGTGAACAAATTATTGTGGTTCACCACCGTCATCTTCTTGAGACTGTGAAGGCTCAAGAGGTTGGGAATCAGGGCCCAATATCTCAGGTACCTCTTCAAGCGTGCTTGTCGAGAGAGACAAACCAAGTACTTGCGATGAAAAGAGGTCATGTGATTATCCGAGTGTGGGATCACTTGTTTGGCCAGACGCGACATAGTGGGAGGAAGGAGGATCAGAGTGAGGATTAGGTTGACCAGACTCTTGGCTACAGAGACTGGACTTCGTGGAAGAGAGGGTGGTGCTTAACCGACTGGAAGCATTATCTTGTGCAATCCAACCGACCACCTGTTCGCACTAGTCCGACTTGGACAGTGTTGTCCTGCGCCGCCCAGCTAACTTAGACATAAAGCTGGGTAAGGTGGATTTTTTAGTTTTTTCTGGTGCACTGGCAGCAGGCACAGTTTCATTGCACCCAGGGCCACGGCCTTTGCCTGCACCATCAGCATCACGCCCACTTCCCCCTCCATTTGTGCTCGTCTTCTTCATATTAATGGTTTTGTCTGTAGGTGTGGCGTAGATTTTTTTACTGTGTGCTAAAGACACAGTTTTCTGATGCAGGACAGTACTGGATACAGAAAAATACAGATTTTCGGCACTACACTAGCCCAGAGATAATGTAATTTTTCCAGTACACACTGTATTAGCTTGCTGTAATGTACTGGAGACAGAGAAATACAAATTTTCGGCACTACAGTAGGCCACAGATAATGACATTTCTACAGTACACACTGTATTGGCTTACTATCATGTACTTTAGACAGAGAAATACAATTTTTTCGGCACTACAGTAGGCCACAGATAATGACATTTTTACAGTACACACTGTATTGGCTTGCTATAATGTACTTAATACAGAGAAATAAAAATTTTCGGCACTAAAGTAGGCCACAGATAATGTAATTTTTACAATAAACACTGTATTGGCTTCCAGTACGGTACTGTATACAGAAAAATACAGATTTTTGATACTACACTAGCCCAGAGATAATGTAATATTTACAATGCACACTGTATTGGCTTCCAGTAAGGTACTGGATACAGAAAAATACTTATTTTCGGCACTACACTAGCCCAGAGATAATGTAATTTTGACAATACACACTGTATACAGATGTAGTTCTATATTAGATACAAATTTGTCCCAAATAAAAGTATTCTCTTCGGGAATACTGTATATACGGTTGCGGACTAAACGCACACACAGCAGATGTGCCCAAAACTAGTTAACTATGGACAAAATATAAATCACTCTCTGCTGGAGTAATTAATATGACGGTTGCGGATTGAACGCACACACAGATGTGGCACAAGTTAGGTTAATTTCCCCAGAACAAATAATTTCTCTGATGGTGCAAGGAACACTGTAGTGAATAAGCCCCTTTTTATAATGTCTGCCCAACACACTGCTTTATGATGGTGAAGTGTATATCTCAGTACCAAGGAACACTGTAGTGAATAACACCCTTTATATAATGTCTGCCCAACACACTGCTTTATGATGGTGAAGTGTATATCTCAGTACCAAGGAACACTATAGTGAATAAGCCCCTTTTTATAATGTCTGCCCAACACACTGCTTTATAATGGTGCAGTGTATATCTCAGTACCAAGGAACACTGTAGTGAATAGGCCCCTTTTATAATGTCTGCCCAACACACTGCTTAATGATGGCGTATTGTAGATGTCAATAATCGAAAATCTTTCTGTCTTTTAAAAGTTAAAAAAGTGATTTTCAAGCCCTGCGCTTTCTGTGCCTTCCTGGGGAAGCCTGTCCCTGATAGTGCTGAATTAACCAGATTCTTAAAAAGAAAAATGTGTTTCACTGCTGTCAAACAGTCCTTAACCCCTTAAGGACGAAGGGCGTACATGTACGCCCTTCGTCCGGACTTTAAAGATGGCGCCCACTCCCGCACGGAGCGGGCGCATGAGCTGCGGGTAAACGCTTGATTTATCAAGCTGACACCCGCAGCTCATGTCCGCGACCGGCAGCGATGCCGATCGCGGACATTTAACCCCTCAGATGCCGTGGTCAATCCTGACCACGGCATCTGATCGCGCAAAAACCGAAAGTTTCACTTTCGGTTTTGCTCGGCTCCTGATGGCCACAAGGGGAGCCGGGCATGCATTTAGTACCCTAGGTTTCTGTGAATGAAACCTAGGTTACTACTAGTATTCCTATGGAGCCTATGACTGTAATAGGCTCCATAGGAAATATATGATTTTCTCATATATTCCAATGCTATTGCATTGGAATATATGAGAATAGCAATCTGATGATTGCATCTTATAGTTAAAGTTAAAAAAATAAAAAAAAATAAAAAAAATATAAAAATTCAAATCACCCCCTTTCCCCAAAATGAAAATAAAATAAATAAAAAATAAAAAAATTACACATAATGGGTGTCGCAATGTGCAAAACGCCCATACTATAATAATATTAAAAATATTCACCATACGGTAAACATAAAAACGGAAAGAAAGCGTCCAAATGGCTAATTCGCCATTTTTGGGCGCTTCATTTCCTAAAAAATGAATAAAAAGTGATCAAAACATCATACGCACCCCATAATGGTATCAATTAAAAGTTCAGATTGCCCGCAAAAAATGAGCCCCTACACTGCTCCGTACGCATAATTACAAAAAAGTTATAGGGGTCAAAACATGGCGACAAAAAAATGAAATAAAAAAATTCCCACTTTTAATTTTTTTCACTATCAAAACATAAGAAAAACTATACATATTAGGTATTGCCGGATTCGTACTGACCTGAAGAATAAAATTAACCAGTCAGTTTTATCGCAAATCGAACGTTGTAATTTAAAAACCCGTAAAACTGTGGTGAAATTGCTTTTTTTTTGCAATTTCACCCCATTTGGAATTTTTTTCCCGTTTCCCACTACATCACATGCAAAAATAAATGGTAGCGTTAAAAAGTACAACTTGTCCCGCAAAAAACAAGCCGGATATGGCTATGTGAGCGGAAATATAAAAATGTTATGGCTTTTGGAAGGCAGGGAGCGCAAAACAAAAACGCAAAAATCCCAAAACCCCCGGTCCTTAAGGGGTTAAAGGGACTGTTAGGTCTTTCAATAAGGTTTTTGGAGTAAAATCAGTAAGTTTAGAGCAAAATGCTATCTGTCCCTGCCTACTGTCTGTTCTCCCTGATGCTGAATGAGCCGAGTGCCAGACATCAGCTCCTATATGAAATGGTACAGTATCACGTGTTCTGGCCAGCCAATCAGTGTAAGGCTTACAGCTAACATTGCTATGGCCTTACACGGAGGGGAATTACTTACCTGGACTTTAATTGGCTGCTTAGAAGGCGCCAAACGTGTGGGGAGGAGACTCGAGCAATGCGACGAATACATGTGGTGCTCGGTCGAGTGAAGCCAAGCGCCGAGCATAGCGATGCTCGAGCCGAACCAATACTTGGCTGAGCATGCTCGCTTATCACTATTTAGTAGGCATGGCTGGGATGGCTTTTAAGGGCACACGTCTTAAACGCTTGTTGATTGGCTGCCCTGCAGCCTTTCAACAAGCTTTATTAAATGGCCGAACACCAAACTCGAACTTTTACGAAAAAGTTCGGGTTCGGGTACAAAAAACCCAAAAGTGCTGTACGAACCCGAACTTTACAGTTCGGGTTCGCTCAGCACTATTCACAAGCCATTGCCCAGTGATTTCCATCAGTGATCTAAAACCAGAACACAGAGATAAGGTATAATGGAAAAATTTGCTCCTGTTCTTTGTTTTTGAACCACACCTGGTTTTGGCTCACAAGATGAGTGAATTAAAATTAATTGAGTTTGACCCTAATTTTGTAAAAATGTGAGTTCCATCTGAATCTGAATTTTTGATGATTTTGTTTCGAGCAGGTTTTGGGGAGAGAGACAATAAAAAATAAAATTTAATAAAATGAGAGACTAGAGAGAGAAATATGAGTTCCAGGATACCCCAAAGTGTCAGGCCAAAAAAATGAAGTGTGAATAAGGTCTAACTCTTAAGGACATGGAACACACTGCATATGCTGCTTTTCAACCTCTCTTTTGTTAATATTTCCCCATTGAAAGAAACTGCTAATGAAATCCATGTTAACAAAATAAATAATATACAATATTTTTCACCCTATAAAACACAATTTTCCCCCCCAAAGTGGGGAAAAAACTTTAGTGCGTCTTATGGGGTGAATACTAATGAGTGCTTTCATTATGGAAGTGCTCAATAGTACAGGAGGACCAGGGAGCGGTGAATGCAGCTCTTCCTGTGCGGGCTCTGTACTCATGGCTTCCTGGTCTTCCTCGGCTGCGTGCTGTGCTGTGACCTACGCACAGCATGAGGACTCCAGCACACTCTTTGACCTCACAATGTGTGATGTCGAGTCATAACACAGTGTGACAGGAAGCTGTATCTAAGGAGCTGCCATGGTGTCTGGAGCAGAAGAGATAAGTTGATTTATTTTTTTTGTCTCTGTAACATGGGGCTGATCTAAAGTCTGAATAGGGGTCTTATTAACATGGGGGACTGATTGGGGGTCTTATTAACATGGGGGTCTGACCTGAGGTATGAGTGAGTGTCTTATTAACATGGGGGATCTGATTTGAGGTCTGAATAGGGGTCTTATTAACATGGGGGTCTGATTTGAGGTCCTATTAACATGGGGGTCTGACCTGAGGTATGAGTGAGAGTCTTATTAACATGGGGGATCGGATTTGAGGTCTGCATAAAGGTCTTATTAGCATTTGCGTCTGATCTAAGGACTGAATAGCAGTCTTATTAACACTGAGGGTGCCCAGCATAACAAGCAGAACCCCATTCTGTGCTGTAAATGAGGGTAAACGATCTTAGGGAGTAAGGGAGAGTGAAAAAAAAAAAACAATCAGGGACAGTCAGAAATCAATCAAGTTTATCACCAGGGAGAGTGAAGGGAAAGGCTAGGATTCCAAAGAATAATTTTGTGTGTTGTGTACAATAAAGAAAAGCAGGGCAGCTGACAGACAGGAAAAGAGAAGACAGGACCTGTAGCTGAATGTGCTGGCTATGGCTTGCATCATGCCGCTTATGCCTCAATGCGTCAATGTATGTGTATACAGTTTCCACATGGTTGAAATGTAAAAAAATGTTTTTTGGGAGAGGGAGGTTAAATTTCATTAAGCAGCATTAACACGTCATTACTGAAACAGTCCTAACACTTTCTCACAGCTCAGGCTGATTCCGATGAATAGACCTCACTTGCTGGTGGTGCCCAATCTGGCCACTGTTGCTGTCTGTCTGCCTAACTACCATCATGTTCTGCAGGCTCCTGCTGCAGCATGGCACTTTCTAACCATCATGTTCTGTACGGCTGCGGTGGCCTGCATCATGCCAAAAAAGCTACTTGCCAACTATCACGTTCCCTCAAGCCACTTTTTATTTATTTATTTATTTTTATCTCATAACACCGTGTTTAACCCCTTTAGTACTGAGCCACTTTCACCTTAAATCCCAGGCTGATTTTTGCAAATCTGACATGTGTCACTTTATGTGGTAACATAGTAACATAGTATATAAGACCGAAAAAAGACATTTGTCCATCCAGTTCGGCCTGTTTCCTACAAGTTGATCCAGAGGAAGGCAAAAAACCCCTGTGAGGCAGAAGCCAATTTTCCTCACTTAAGGGGAAAAAAAATTCCTTCCCGACTCCAATCAGGCAATCAGAATAACTCCCTGGATCAACAACCCCACTCTAGTAGCTGTAGCCTGTAATATTATTACACTCCAGAAATAAATCCAGTCCCCTCTTGAATTCCTTTATTGTACTCACCATCACCACCTCCTCAGGCAGAGAGTTCCATAGTCTCACTGCTCTTACAGTGAAGAATCCTTTTCTATGTTTGTGTACAAACCTTCTTTCCTCCAGACACAGAGGATGTCCCCTTGTCACAGTCACAGTCCTGGGGATAAATAGATGATGGGACAGATCTCTGTACTGACCCCTGATATATTTATACATAGTTATTAGATCTCCCTCAATCGTCTTTTTCTAAAGTGAATAACCCTAATTTTGATAACCTTTCAGGGTACTGTAGATCCCTCATTCCAGTTATTACTTTAGTTGCCCCCCTCTGAACCCTCTCCAGCTCTGCTATGTCTGTCTTGTTCACAGGAGCCCAGAACTGTACACAGTACTCCATGTGTGGTCTAACCAGTGATTTGTAAAGTGGTAGGACTATGTTCTCATCACGGGCGTCTATGCCCCTTTTGATGCAACCCATTATCTTATTGGCCTTGGCAGTAGCTGCCTGACACTGGTTTTTGCAGCTTAATTTGCTGTTTATTAAAATTCCTAGATCCTTTTCCATGCCAGTGTTACCGAGTGTTTTACCATTTAATATGTACGGGTGACTTGCATTATTCCTTCCCATGTGTGGTAATAATTCTTTTACTTATCCAAGCCATTCTGAGATTATTTTCTTGTGACACATTGTACTTTATGTTAGTGATTACTTTGAGTCAATATGTTGTACATTTATTTATAAAAAAGTCTAACATTTACAGAAAATGTGGAAAAATTCACAATTATTGAGATTTGAATGTCTCTGCTTTTCAGGCAGATAGTGATACCTCATAAAATAGTTATTACTTTACATTTCCCATATGTCCACTAGTATTGAGCGAGCATGCTCGGCCGAACAGCAGTTCAGCTTGAGCATTGCGATGCTCGGCACATCGCAGTGTTAGGCCGAATACCGCGTGTGCCCGAGCGCGATGCTCGAGTCTCCACCCCGCACGTTACTTGGCTGCTATGCAGCCAATAAACGTGCAGGTAAGCAATGCCATTCACATGGTTCAGCTTAGTCTTAGTCAGTCTTGCTGTGGAAGGGTCAGATAGTGTAGGGAAATAAATTTTATTTTTTTGTTAGGCAGGGTTGGTGTTAGAGACCCAAAAGTTAATTTAAGGACTATTGTTGTATCTGACAGTAATATATATTGTTAGCACAAACTGCGTTAAATAGAGTGCAATTGTTTGGCCGCTGCAGAGAGCGACATTATCTGCACAACATCTCCTTGGTAACGAGTGCGCAGCCTAAAAATATCTGTGACATGCAGTGTACTTTTTCCGTAGACAGTGTCCGCAGCGGACAGTGACATTACCTGCGCCACGTCTCCTGTATAACGTTTGCGCATCCTAAAAAAATCTGTGACATCCAGTGTACTTTTTCCGTAGACGCTGCGAACAGCGACATCTGCGCTATATCTCCTGTTGAATTTGTGCGCATACTAAAAATATCTGTGACATCCAGTGTACTTTTTTCTTAGACGTTGTCCGCTGCCGACAGTTACATTAATTGTGCTACATCTCCTGTATAACGTTTGCGCATCCTAAAAATATCTCTGACATCCGGTGTACTTCTTCCGTTGACACTGCGGACAGTGACATTACCTGCGTTACATCTCCTGTATTAAGTTTCCTCATCCCAAATATCTGTGACATTAACTGTCATTTATTTGTGCATACACTTAAAAAAACTGCGCTATTGTATGTGTGACATACTTGCAAGTATATATACCATTTAATATGATGAAGGCGAGTAGTAAGGGATACGGAAGTGGCTGTGCTGCTGATGAAGCATGCAGAGGCCGCGGCCCTGGGCGCGGTGAAACTCTGCCTGCTGGCAGAGCACAAAAAACACACTCATCCACGATACCTAGCTTCATGTCTCAGTTTACAGGGTAGCGCAGGACACCACTCTCGAAGTCAGACCAGTGCAAGCAGGTGGACGGTTGGATTGCAGCAGATAATGCTTCCAGTCGGTTAAGCACCACCCTGTCTTCCATAAAGTCCAGTCTCAGTAGCCAAGAGTCTGGTCAACAGAATCCTCACCCTGATCCTCCTTCCTCCCAAAATGGAGAGTCTCTGCAAACAAGTAATCCCACATTCGGATATTCAACGGAGCTCTTTTCATCGCCATTCCTTAATTTGGGCCTCTCTCCAAGCTCACTTAAGAGGGACATGAGTAGATCTTGTGCCCTGATTCCCAAACTCTTGAGCATCCACAGTCGGAAGAAGATGACGGTGGGGAACGGCAATTAGTGTTTGACAAGGTGGATGATGATGATGAGACACAGTTGCCAATATGTCAACCGCAATTAGTGTCTCAAGTGGTTGATGATGAGGATGAGACACAGTTGTCAATAAGTGAGGTTGTTGTTAGGTCAACAAGTCAGGAGGATGACCAGAGTGAGGAAGTAGAAGAGGAGGTGGTGGACGATGAAATCACTGACCCAACCTGGGAAGGTGGCAAGCTGAGCGAGGACAGCAATACAGAGGAGGAGGGATCCGCAGTACCGCAACAGGCTGGAAGAGGCAGTGGGGTGGCAAAAGGCACAAGGCGGGCCACACCAAACAGGAGCACCGCCTTGCGGAAATCTCCCTTGCCAAGGGGTAGGTGTTCCGCAGTCTGGCGCTTTTTTGATAAAAGTGCGAACGATAAAAGAATTATAATTTAAAACCTGTGCCATACCAAAATAAGCAGGGGCGTAAACATTAGCAACCTCACCACCACCAGCATGATCCACCACATGGCATCAAAGCACCCTAATAGGTGGGCCGAACGCCTGGGTCCACAATAAGTGTCTGCTTGTCACACCACTGCCTCCTCTTCCCCTGTGTTATGTGCTGGCCAATCTCCTGTCCAAGATGCAGGCCTGGATTGCACCTGCCCTGCACCTGGACTTTCACAAGCACCATCAGCTAGCACATCCACTTCTGTGTCCAAGCACAGCGCACAGATGTCCATTCCCCAGGCCTTAGAACGAAAGCGCAAATACCCAGCCATCCACCTACAGTCTATAGCACTTATTGCACACCTTTCCAAATTGCTGGCGCTGGAAATGTTGCCATTTAGGCTTGTGGACACTGAGGCTATCCGCAGCATAATGGAGGCGGCCGTCCCTCGTTACTCAGTCCCCAACCGTCACTATTTTGCCTGGTGTGCCGTCCCCGCCTTACACCAGTATGTGTCCTGTAACATTACCCATGCCCTGACCAACGCAGTTATTGGGAAGGTCCACTTAACGACTGACACATGGACAAGTGCTTGAGGCCATGGATGCTACATTTTCCCGGGCACACTGGGTGAACCTTGTGGAGGCCGGAAGACATTTGTACCCTGGCATAGCACAGGTGCTACCGACGGCAAGGATTGCGGGCCCTACTTCCTTCAGGATTTCTGATACCACCTACATAAGTGGTTGTAACCACCCTTCTCCTACTCCACCTCCTCCTTTTCTTCCACCTCTGAATTCTCATCTTGCAGCACCAGTCAGCCATCAGTCAGTAGCTGAAAGCAGTGTAGCACTGCAGTGGGGAAGCGGCAACAGGCCATGCTGAAACTTATTTGCTTAGGTGACAAACAGCACACCGCCGCAGAGCTGTGGAAGGGCATAAGGGACCAGACTGAGCTGTGGCTCTCGCCATTCAACCTACAACCAGGCATGGTTGTGTCCAGTGTCGGACTGGGGTGCCTAGAGCCCACCAGTGGAAATTATTCTAGGGGCCCACCCTACAGAACCAAAAAGAAATATTACTTTTTTGGGCTCATGCACATGAATATTTGCAGTTTAGCACACAATACAGTGTGCAAAACAGAACGGTATTGTGCACTGCTCTATATCAAATTGTTTCTTATTAAGCAGCTCATTGTAGTTGATAACTAGAGATGAGCGAACACCTGGATGTTCGGGTTCGAGAAGTTCGGCTGAACTTCCCGCAAATGTTCGGGTTCGGGATTCAAACTCGACGCGAACTTTATCCCGAACCAGAACTTTTAGGCACTAAAAAGGCTGTAAAATAGTCCAGGAAAGGGCTAGAGGGCTGCCAAAGGCAGCAAAATGTAGGTAAATCCCCTGCAAACAAATCTGGATAGGGAAATGAATTAAAATAAAATAAAATAAATAAAAATTAACCAATATCAATTTGAGAGAGGTCCCACAGCAAGGAATCATGCGTCATATCAACCACCAACGGAGAAGGCCACTCTCATTTATTTCGGCCCAGCACCCAGACAGAGGAGAGAGGTCCCACAGCAAGGAATCATGCCTCATATCAACCACCACCGGAGAATGCCACTCTTATTTATTTCGGCCCAGCACCCAGACAGAGGAGAGAGGTCCCACAGCAAGGAATCATGCCTCATATCAACCACCACCGGAGAAGGCCACTCTCATTTATTTTGGACCAGCACCCAGACAGAGGATACAGGTCCCACAGCAAGGAATCATGCGTCATATCAACCACCACCGGAGAAGGCCACTCTCATTTATTTGGGACCAGCACCCAGACAGAGGAGAGAGGTCCCACAGCAAGGAATCATGCCTCATATCAATCACCAACGGAGAAGGCCACTCTCATTTATTTCGGCCCAGCACCCAGACAGAGGAGAGAGGTCCAACAGCAAGGAATCATGCGTCATATCAACCACCACCGGAGAAGGCCACTCTCATTTATTTCAGCCCAGCACCCAGACAGAGGAGAGAGGTCCCACAGCAAGGAATCATGCCTCATATCAACCACCACCGGAGAAGGCCACTCTCATTTATTTCGGCCCAGCACCCAGACAGAGGAGAGAGGTCCCACAGCAAGGAATCATGCCTCATATCAACCACCAACGGAGAAGGCCACTCATTTATTTCGGCCCAGCACCCAGACAGAGGAGAGAGGTCCCACAGCAAGGAATCATGCCTCATATCAACCACCACCGGAGAAGGCCACTCTCATTTATTTCGGCCCAGCACCCAGACAGAGGAGAGAGGTCCCACAGCAAGGAATCATGCCTCATATCAACCACCACCGGAGAAGGCCACTCTCATTTATTTCGGCCCAGCACCCAGACAGAGGAGAGAGGTCCCACAGCAAGGAATCATGCCTCATATCAACCACCAACGGAGAAGGCCACTCTCATTTATTTCGGCCCAGCACCCAGACAGAGGAGAGAGGTCCCACAGCAAGGAATCATGCCTCATATCAACCACTAACGGAGAAGGCCACTCTCATTTATTTTGGACCAGCACCCAGACAGAGGAGAGAGGTCCCACAGCAAGGAATCATGCGTCATATCAACCACCACCGGAGAAGGCCACTCTCATTTATTTCGGCCCAGCACCCAGACAGAGGAGAGAGGTCCCACAGCAAGGAATCATGCCTCATATCAACCACCACCGGAGAAGGCCACTTTCAGTTATTTCATTAAGATCATTGTAATGTTAAAAAAATGAGGATTCAATAAAGAAGTGCCCCGGAGTACAAGAATACATGGTTGATGGGGAGGCAGTTATAAATGTCTATTCTGCACAAGGGAGGCACAGGTCCTGTGGGATCCATGCCTGGTTCATTTTTATGAACGTCAGCTTGTCCACGTTTACTGTGGACAGGCGGCTGCGTTTGTCAGTAATGACGCCCCCTGCCGTGCTGAATACACGTTCAGACAAAACGCTGGCCGCCGGGCAGGCCAGCACCTCCAAGGCATAAAATGCTAACTCTGGCCACGTGGACAATTTGGAGACCCAGAAGTTGAATGGGGCCGAACCATCAGTCAGTACGTGGAGGGGTGTGCAGACGTACTGTTCAACCATGTTAGTGAAATGCTGCCTCCTGCTAACACGTTCCGTATCAGGTGGTTGTGCAGTTAGCTGTGGCGTGGAGACAAAACTTTTCCACATTTCTGCCATGCTAACCCTGCCCTCAGAAGAGCTGGCCGTGGCACTGCTGCGTTGGCGACCTCTTGCTCCTCCTCTGCCTTCGCCTTGGGCTTCCACCTGTTCCCCTGTGACATTTGGGAATGCTCTCAGGAGCGCCTCTACCAGCGTGCGCTTGTACTCGCGCATCTTCCTATCACGCTCCAGTGCAGGAAGTAAGGTGGCCACATTGTCTTTGTACCGGGGATCCAGCAGGGTGGCAACCCAGTAGTCCGCACACGTTAAAATGTGCGCAACTCTGCTGTCGTTGCGCAGGCACTGCAGCATGTAGTCGCTCATGTGTGCCAGGCTCCCCAGAGGTAAGGACAAGCTGTCCACTGTGGGAGGCGTATCGTTATCGTCCTCCGTATCCCCCCAGCCACGCACCAGTGATGGGCCTGAGCTGTGTCGGGTCCCATCCCGCTGTGAACTTGCTTCATCCTCATCCTCCTCCACCTCCTCCTCATCCTCCTCGTCCTCCAGTAGTGGGCCCTGGCTGGCCACATTTGTACCTGGCCTCTGATGTTGCAAAAAACCTCCCTCTGAGCCACTTCTAACAGACTGGCCTGAAAGTGCTAAAAATGACCCCTCATCCTCCTCCTCCTCCTGGGTCACCTCCTCTTCCATCATCACCCTAAGTGTTTTCTCAAGGAGACATAGAAGTGGTATTGTAACGCTGATAACGGTGTCATCACCACTGGCCATGTTGGTGGAGTACTCGAAACAGCGCAACAGGGCACACAGGTCACGCATGGAGGCCCAATCATTGGTGGTGAAGTGGTGCTGTTCCGCAGTGCGACTGACACGTGCGTGCTGCAGCTGAAATTCTACTATGGCCTGCTGCTGCTCGCACAGTCTCTCCAGCATGTGCAAGGTGGAGTTCCACCTGGTGGGCACGTCGCATATGAGGCAGTGAGCGGGAAGGCCGAAGTTACGCTGTAGCGCAGACAGGCGAGCAGCGGCAGGATGTGAATGCCGGAAGCGCGCACAGACGGCCCTCACTTTATGCAGCAGCTCTGACATGTTGGGGTAGTTGTGAAGGAACTTCTGCACCACCAAATTCAGCACATGCGCCAGGCAAGGGATGTGCGTCAAACCGGCTAGTCCCAGAGCTGCCACGAGATTTCGCCCATTATCGCACACCACCAGGCCGGGCTTGAGGCCCACCGGCAACAACCACTGGTCGGTCTGTTGTTTAATACCCCGCCACAACTCCTGCGTGCTGTGGGGCCTGTCCCCCAAACATATGAGTTTCAGAATGGCTTGCTGACTTTTACCCCGGGCTGTGCTGAAGTTGGTGGTGAAGGTGTGTGGCTGACTGGATGAGCTGGTGGAAGCAGAGGAGGAGGAAGCCGAGTAGGAGGAGGAGGCTACAGGAGGCAAAGAATGATGCCCTGTGATCCTTGGCGGTGGAAGGACATGCGCCAAGGAACTCTCCGCCTGGGACCCAGCCGCCACTACATTTACCCAGTGTGCAGTTAGGGAGATATAGCGTCCCTGGCCGTGCTTACTGGTCCACGTATCTGTGGTTAGGTGGACCTTGCCACAGATGGCGTTGCGCAGTGCACACTTGATTTTATCGGATACTTGGTTGTGCAGGGAAGGCACGGCTGTCTTGGAGAAGTAGTGGCGGCTGGAGCAACATACTGTGGGACAGCCATGGACATCAGCTGTTTGAAGCTGTCTGTGTCCAACAGCCTGAATGACAGCTTTTCAAAGGCCAGTAGTTTAGAAATGCTGGCATTCAGCCCCAGGGCTCGAGGGTGGCTAGGTGGGAATTTACACTTTCTCTCCAAGGTTTGTGAGATGGAGAGCTGAACGCTGCCGTGTGACATGGTGGAGATGCTTGGTGACGCAGGTGGTGGTGTCGGTGGCACATCCTCTGTTTGGTGGGCGGCAGGTGCCAACGTTCCTCCCGAGGCGGAGGAAGAGGCCGAGGCAGCAGAAGAAGAGGGAGCAGGAGGAGCCAGAGTGAGTTCCTTGCTTTTAAGGTGTTTACTCCACTGCAGTTCATGCTTTGCATGTAGATGCCTGGTCATGCAGGTTGTGCTAAGGTTCAGAACGTTAATGCCTCGCTTCAGGATCTGATGGCACAGCGTGCAAACCACTCGGGTCTTGTCGTCAGCACATTGTTTAAAGAAGTGCCATGCCAGGGAACTCCTTGAAGCTGCATTTGGGGTGCTCAGTCCCTGGTGGCGGTGGCCATTATCAGGCGAACTCTCTTGGCGGCGGCTGTTCTGCTTTTGCCCCCTGCTCCCTCTTTTGCTACACTGTTGGCTCGGTCTCACCACTGCCTCTTCCTCTGAACTATGAAAGTCAGTGGCACGACCTTCATTCCATGTGGGGTCTAGGACCTCATCGTCCCCTGCATCGTCTTCCACACAGTCTTCCTCCCTGACCTCCTGTTCGGTCTGCACACTGCAGAAAGACGCAGCAGTTGGCACCTATGTTTCGTCATCATCAGAGACGTGTGGACTCCGATGAGGTGGTATTCCCATGTCCTCATCATCAGGAAACATCAGTGGTTGTGCATCAGTGCATTCTATGTCTTCCACCACTGGGGAAGGGCTAGGTGGATTTCCTTGGGAAACCCTGCCAGCAGAGTCTTCAAACAGCATAAGAGACTGCTGCATAACTTGAGGCTCTGACAGTTTCCCTGATATGCATGGGGGTGATGTGACAGACTGATGGGCTTGGTTTTCAGGTGCCACCTGTGCGCTTTCTGCAGAAGACTGGGTGGGAGATAATGTTGTGAACATGCTGGATCCACTGTCGGCAACCCAATTGACTAGCGCCTGTACCTGCTCAGGCCTTACCATTCTTAGAACGGCATTGGGCCCCACCAAATATGGCTGTAAATTCTGGCGGGTACTGGAACCTGAGGTAGTTGGTTCACTAGGACGTGTGGCAGAATGGCCACGTCCTCTCCCAGCACCAGAGGATGCACTAACACCACCACGACCGCGTCCGCGTCCCTTACTAGATGTTTTCCTCATTGTTACCGTTCACCAAGCACCACAATAAGGAAAAAAATATTTGGCCCAATGTATTGATTTCAAATTTAGGCCTTTTTTTACAGGCACCTAACAATATCTGCCTATTTGTGTATGTAGCGTATTACACTAATCCAGGCACAGCAGTAACCACTGATTTAGGGGAATATCTCTTTTAGGGCTAGTATTTAGGCCCTGGATGAAAGGTATCCCTTTATGGACAGATTTACAATTGGCCTGCAACTGCTGGGACAACAGATTCAGGATATTGCTATTTTGCCAGATTAATTTCACCCCAGAACAAAATATATGTTTTAGCAGACACTATGAAATCTGGCGTGCAACTGCTGGGACACCAGATTCAGGGTATTGCTATTTTGCAAAATTAATTTCACCCCAGAACAAAATATGTGTTTTGGCAGACACTTTGAAATCTGGCCTGCAACAGCTTGTACAACAGATTCAGGGTATTGCTATATTGGCAGGTTAATTTAACCCCAGAACAAAATATATGTGTAAGCGGATACTATGAAATCTGGCCTGCAACTGCTTGGACACCAGATTCAGGGTATTGCTATATTGGCAGGTTAATTTCACCCCAGAACAAAATATATGTGTAAGCGGACAATATGAAATCTAGCCTGCAACTGCTTGGACACCAGATTCAGGGTATTGCTATATTGGCAGGTTAATTTCACCCCAGAACAAAATATATGTGTAAGCGGACACTATGAAATCTGGCCTGCAACTGCTTGGACACCAGATTCAGGGTATTGCTATAGTGGCAGGTTAATTTCACCCCAGAACAAAATATATGTGTATGCGGACACTATGAAATCTGGCCTGCAACTGCTGGGAAACCAGATTCAGGGTATTGCTATATTGGCAGGTTAATTTCACCCCAGAACAAAATATATGTGTAAGCGGACACTATGAAATCTGGCCTGCAACTGCTTGGACACCAGATTCAGGTTATTGCTATATTGGCAGGTTAATTTAACCCCAGAACAAAATATATGTGTAAGCGGATACTATGAAATCTGGCCTGCAACTGCTTGGACACCAGATTCAGGGTATTGCTATATTGGCAGGTTAATTTCACCCCAGAACAAAATATATGTGTAAGCGGATACTAGGAAATCTGGCCTGCAACTGCTTGGACACCAGATTCAGGGTATTGCTATATTGGCAGGTTAATTTCACCCCAGAACAAAATATATGTGTAAGCGGACACTATGAAATCTGGCCTGCAACTGCTGGGACACCAGATTCAGGGAATTGCTATATTGGCAGGTTAATTTCACCCCAGAACAAAATATATGTGTAAGCGGACACTATGAAATCTGGCCTGCAACTGCTTGGACACCAGATTCAGGGTATTGCTATATTGGCAGGTTAATTTAACCCCAGAACAAAATATATGTGTAAGCGGACACTATGAAATCTGGCCTGCAACTGCTTGGACACCAGATTCAGGGTATTGCTATATTGGCAGGTTAATTTCACCCCAGAACAAAATATATGTGTAAGCGGATACTAGGAAATCTGGCCTGCAACTGCTTGGACACCAGATTCAGGGTATTGCTATATTGGCAAGTTAATTTCACCCCAGAACAAAATATATGTGTAAGCGGATACTAGGAAATTTGGCCTGCAACTGCTTGGACAACAGATCCAGGGTATTGCTATATTGGCAGATTAATTTCACCCCAGAACAAAATATATGTGTAAGCGACCACTATGAAATCTGGCCTGCAACTGCTTGGACACCAGATTCAGGGTATTGCTATATTGGCAGGTTAATTTCACCCCAGAACAAAATATATGTGTGAGCGGATACTATGAAATCTGGCCTGCAACTGCTTGGACACCAGATTCAGGGTATTGCTATATTGGCAGGTTAATTTCACCCCAGAACAAAATATATGTGTAAGCAGATACTATGAAATCTGGCCTGCAACTGCTTGGACACCAGATTCAGGGTATTGCTATATTGGCAGGTTAATTTAACCCCAGAACAAAATATATGTGTAAGCGGACACTATGAAATCTGGCCTGCAACTGCTTGGAGACCAGATTCAGGGTATTGCTATATTGGCAGGTTAATTTCACCCCAGAACAAAATATATGTGTAAGCGGATACTATGAAATCTGGCCTGCAACTGCTTGGACACCAGATTCAGGGTATTGCTATATTGGCAGGTTAATTTCACCCCAGAACAAAATATATGTGTAAGCGGACACTATGAAATCTGGCCTGCAACTGCTTGGACACCAGATTCAGGGTATTGCTATATTGGCAGGTTAATTTCACCCCAGAACAAAATATATGTGTAAGCGGACACTATGAAATCTGGCCTGCAACTGCTTGGACACCAGATTCAGGGTATTGCTATATTGGCAGGTTAATTTTACCCCAGAACAAAATATATGTGTAAGCGGATACTAGGAAATCTGGCCTGCAACTGCTTGGACACCAGATTCAGGGTATTGCTATATTGGCAGGTTAATTTCACCCCAGAACAAAATATATGTGTAAGCGGAAACTATGAAATCTGGCCTGCAACTGCTTGGACACCAGATTCAGGGTATTGCTATATTGGCAGGTTAATTTCACCCCAGAAAATAATCTATCCTTTGCCAGACAGCAGACAGTATTATACTTGTCTAGCCAAAGCTGGAACACCAGATTTAGGGGATTGGGATTGTATTTAACCCCTTAATAAAATATAGAAATTGCTATCCTGAGTTTCTAGGGGTGACAATTAGCACAGCCAAGCCCCTGATGTTCGAACTGTTCGCTCAACACTATTGATAACCTAATCTGTTAGGCCCCATTCACACGTCTGTAGTGTGTTGCGGATCTGCAACACACCTTGCCGCCAGCCACATAGAGATGCCTATACTTGTCCCAATTGCGGGCAAGAATAGGACATGCTCTATATTATTGCGGAGCCGCCGGCCGGAAGATTGGCGGCGCGCTCCGAAAATGCGGATGCGGAGAGCACAGTATGTGCTCTCCGCATCCATCTAATCCCCATTCAAAATGAATGGGTCCGCACCAGTTCCGCAGATATGCAGTGATCTCCATTGTATGGGGAGCAGTGATCACTACTGTCAATGTTCTCCATACTGACTAGTTTGCCGGCAGCAGATCGTGATTACACAGCACAATCTACTTCAAGTAAATTATCGATTTTATGTGCTCACAAACGATCAAATTATGGTACCCGATGAATTAGTGTTTCCTATGTTCATCAGGTAATCAGCCTACACGGCATCGACCACAGCCATTACGCCCAAGAGCTACTAAAGTGAGCAATGCGGCAACCGGTTTCCCAGTGAACTACGCTCTGACAATATGTCTATCTTTATTTTTTTTTTACATAATAAAGCATTTTTTTTTTTAAATCGTGTTTCCATTTCTGGAAGCCATATATTTTTTTATTTTTCTTGTGTACAGGCTCCTTTTTTGCAGTTGACATATTTTTTGTTGCATTTTTGGGTGCATATGATTTTTTGATCGATCAATATTACACTGTTTTTGGGCAAGGGGACCAAAAAAATGGCTGTTTTGGCTTTTTTTATGTCATTTACCTGAGGGGATAGGTCATGTCATATTTTTATATAGTCGTTAGAGACGCAGCAATACCTAATATGTCTATTTTTTTTTTCTATTTCTATTAAAGGGGTTGTCTCATCTCAGACAATGGGGGCATATTGCTAGGATATGCCTCCATTGTCTTATAGGTTCGGGTCACACCGCTGGGACCCACATCTATTGCGAGAACGGAGTCCTGAAAGTGTTGGAGGGCATGCTGTGCATACGCAGCCGCCCTCCATTTTTTTTTATATCTGGTCGTAACAGGTAGCCATGTGCTGGCTCGGCTATTTTCGTCGGGCCCAGAGAAGTGAATGGGAGCAGTGGCTGGTCATGCGCGGTGCACTCTAATTCATTTCTATGGGGAGACCGCTTGGTGGTGGCCAAACCGGAGTCCTCCAGCCACCACCTTGCGGGGCTCCGTTACAGATATAGGTGGGACCCACATCTATAAGACAAGCCAGATGCCCCCATTGTCTGAGATAAGACAATCCCTTTAAGTTTTACACAGTGAAAAATATCTTTTTGTTTTACCATTTTCTGAAAGCCATATTTTTTTAAAATTCTTTAAGCGATTGTCTTATGTAGGAGCTTGTTTTTTGGAGGATAAGGTGACAGTTTGATTGGTACCATTTCGGAGTACGATTTTCAGATTGCTCGGCATTAGACATTGTTTTGGCACTGTTTTTATTTAGTTTTTTTTTTATGGCATTCACCTGAGGGTATAGATCATGTCATATTTTTATAGAGCAGGTCGTTACATACGCAGCGATACCTAATCTATGTCTGTTGTTCTTTTTTTTCTGTTATTTATAATTTTATATGACTTTATTTAGGGAAAGCTGAGTTTTTGTTTTGTTTCTTTACTTAAAAACCTAGGTATCCTACAGGTTAATACTAAGAAAAACAAACAAACAACTAAAGCACAAAATGAAACAAAAAATATTGCATTTTTTTACATTTACGTCTACATGGCTGTGTGAGGATTCATTTTTTGAGGGCACTATCTGTACTATATTGATACCGTATGTTGGAGGTTGTATGACTTTTTTAGCAATGTTTATTAAATTTTTTTTAGCATGCTATCATAATTGTGATATAAAATTATAGCATATTGCAGGAAAACTACAACTCCCAGCAGGTCCTGAAGGTTTGCATCTCACAGGGCATGATAAGAGGGGGGCATATGGGCGGGCGGCAGGGCTCTGTGAGGACGCAGCGTGTGTGCAGCGCAGGGAGTGAGAAGGAAGCGCAGGCACTGCACCACATGTATCAAGAGGAGGGTCCTGCCGCCCCCACTGAAAGATGGCAGCACCAGCAAACATCATCACTGCAGGGCAAGTTAAGTGGCGAGATGATCAAGATCATTTCTCCACCTTCTGTATATCTGTGTAGCTCTGGCGTGCCTAGGGTATTTGGCACTTGGGGCGGGTACTTTCTCTGGCACCCCAAACCACCCCCCCCAATACAATTTTTTTTTTACATTTAAAGACATATTAAATTAGACTGTTAGAAAGCTGTCACAGTGCTGAATTTAGCCCTCAGCGCCACTAGTTTAAGTCAGAGAGGCAGTTATTACAGCCTAGCATCATCGCTGGGCAGAGCGAAACACCCTCTTCACTATAGAAGTGTACAGTCAGGGGGGTGTTCCTTACCGTCCAGTGATTACATGGTCCCCCGCACAGTACAATGCACTTTGGCCCTCACACATACTATGGGCCCTGGGTTCTGTGAAACTCATACAAAGACATTGTAACAGAACCATGCTTACTACAGAGATATGATAATGGTATATGTACAGTGTATGTGTGAGCATACAGATATAAGTACAGTGTATATGTGAGTATAGAGATACATTCCTCCCAACCATCTTGGATCTGGTGGGACAGTCCCGGATTTCAGTGACTATCCCACTGTCCGGGTACCGAGGAGCTATGTCCCACTTTCTGGCAGCTGTCTCTGCGTCCATAAGAAGCAGAGACAGTTGCCTGTGTATTATGATGAAGCACAGAGCGGTCGGCTCCCTGCTTCATCATCCCTCCCCCTGCCGTCTCTCCACACCTGTTGTCTGTGCGGTGGGCGGGGCCGGAAGTCAGCCTCAGCTCCGCCTCCTCCACAAACCAGAGCAGCCGATGTCCTGCTGCTGCTGCTAGGAACAAAGTAAGTATGTGGTGTTTATTTTATTTTTATTTTTTTTGTGAGGGGCACATAACTGGGCACATAACTGGGCATATTACTGGGGGCACATAACTGGGCATATTACTGGGGGCACATAACTGGGCATATTACTGGGGGCACATAACTGGGCATATTACTGGGGGCACATAACTGGGCATATTACTGGGGGCACATAACTGGGCATATTACTGGGGGCACATTACTGGGCATATTACTGGGGGAACATAACTGGGCATATTGCTGGGGTACAGCTGGGCATATTACTGGGGGCACAGCTGGACATATTACTGGGGGTACATCTGGGCATATTAATGGGGGCACATAACTAGGCATATTACGGGGGGCACAGCTGGGTATAATTCTGTGAGGAGGTAGTATGTGGGGGAATTAAGAAGACTGCTTGGGATAAGGTGTATAATTATGTTTTGGGCAGAGTTAGAGGCATGGCCTAGGGCGGAAAGATTTGCAGCAGCGTACATAGCGCTGCACAATATGTCACTCTTTGTTTTGCAAAGTTGCGAGGTATGTAGATACATGTACTGTGTATGAGTGTATAGAGATATATGTACAGTGTATGTGGGTGCATATAGATATATCTACAGTGTACATATGAGTATACATATATATGTACAGTGTGTGTGTAGATATGTACTGTAAAATGTATATGAGTATATAGCTATAACCCATAAAATCCAGGTGCTGGGCTGTAGCGCACATAAGGACCATTCAGTCCTTTAAATATAGATATGTATTTATAAAATGAACACTGACATCTATATACTCACATACACCATACAAATAGCTGTATACACACACTGTACATCTACATACTCATAGTTTACATACAGTATATCTATATACTCACATATACATTGTGCATATTTCTATACACTTACACATGCTGTACATATTGCTATACACAAACAAATTAAAATTGTCACCATACTTACATGCTAGACAAGCTGGCACCAGGATACTGAGGGTTAATTTTATTTGTTCTCCTCTACTGCTGATGGATCTTCTTTCTGTCAGAGGGCAGAGTGAGGTTATCACTCACTGCCCCTCAAGCAGATGGAGTTTGCTGGGCGTGCAGTAGAGTATGACAGCAGAGAGAAACTACATGGAGCCGGAGGTGCACAAGCGGAGAGTAGCAGCAGTCTGATATGAAAGAACGTCCTGACAATAGCGTCAGTATGCTATGAGCACCAGTCGGAGCCTGGGCATGCAGCGGTGAGCGGGTCTATGTAGGCCCACAGCAAGGTGCTAAAGAAACTGTGTGGCTGCAGCTTAGAGGGAATAGTGGCCAGCTCCCTGGAGTTCCAGCACTGAGGTCTTCCATCTGAATTGATGGAAGCACTCATAGAGGCTGGCACCCCTCTGAGAGAAGGCACCCGGTGTATAACTCCCCGCCTCCCCTTAGCAAGCCACTGCTCTGCTCTTTCTATTGAAGCGGCAGGCAGCGGCGCTTGCCAGCAGAAAGCTAGGGCTGAGTGCCGCTGCTGATTAATTGTAGACTGTAACTAGGCAGGGGCCAACCAAGGATTTCCCTGGCTCCCCGATAGGCCATTCCGAGCCTGGTTGTGTCTGATAATGGCCATAAATTGGTGGAGGCTTTGAAGCTCGGCAAGCTCACACACATACCATGCCTAGCACACGTATTAAACTTAGTGGTTCAACGGTTTCTCAAAACCTACCCCAATTTGCCTGAGCTACTGGTGAAGGTGTACCGAGTGTGTTCCTATTTCCAAAAGTCCTCTATAGCTGCCGCCAGTCTGGCAACGCTTCAGCAGTGCTTGCAATTGCCAGCTCATCGACTGTTGTGCGACATGAGCACGCACTGGAACACATGTTGGCCAGGCTTTATGAGCAGCAGCAGTAGTGGAATACCAGCTGCAACATGGTCATCACCTTTCCAGTCAGCTTCTGCTCTTCACATGCAACGAGTGGGCATGTATGACCTCTGTGAGGTTTTACGCAACTTTGAGGAATCAACACAGATGGTGAGCTGCGATGCCGCTATTATCAGCATAACCATCCCACTTCTGTGTCTACTGAAATGCTCGCTGCTCACAATGAAGGTGAATGCTTTGGATGTGGAGGAGGTGGAAATGGGGAAAGCCAGTACACAGGGTGATAGCCAGACCACCCTCATTTCGTCTTCTCAGCGCAAATTGGATGATGAGGAGGAGGAGATGGTTGATTCCGCTACAGAGGGTAGTACCCATAGCAGGTTTATTACATTTGTTCAGCGTGAATGGGCAGAAGAGGAGGAAGGGGATGTGGAGAGTGAGAGTCATATTCCTGATGAGGACAGAAAATTCTTGTCTGTTGGGACTCTGGCACACATGGCTGACTTTATGTTATGCTGCCTTTCCCATGACCCACGTGTTATACGCATTTTGGCCAACACGGATTACTGGTTGTTCACCCTTCTCGACCCCCGCTACAGAGAGAACTTCTCATCTCTCATTCCTGTGATGGAGAGGACTAGAAGGTCCTTGTGGAAAAATTGCTCCAAAAATTTCCAGGCGACAACCCTGGCGGCAGAGTAGGTAGTTTCTGGGGCAACCGAGAAGGGGAGACGAGGGGAACACACAGCAGTTCCAAAAGAGGCAGGGTAACACTCTCCAAGGCCTGGGACAGTTTCAGGACACCCCGCCAGCACCCTTACCCTGATGCGCGGCCTACTGTCACAAGGGAGTACGTAGCAGACCGTGTCTGCGTCCTCAATGATCCATCTGTGCCTTATAACTATTGGGTGTTCAAGTTGGACACGTGGCACAAACTGGTGCTCTACGCCTTGGAGTTTCTGGCCTGCCCTGCCACCAGCGTTTTGTCAGAGAGGGTATTCTGTGCTGCGTGGGGCATAATAACTGATAAGTGCATCCACCTGTCAACTGAAAATACTGAACGGTTGACCCTTCTAAAAATGAACAAGGCCTGGATTGCCCTTGACTTCTCTACTCTCACCAGAGGAAAGTGGCTGAACATAAATGCACTTCAAATGTGGCTTTTATGGTGTATTGAATACACTGTACTCCCATGCACCCCTTCCATCACAAAAAAGGGTATATGGTTCAATCTTCCTTTTCTCGTCCTCCTCCTCCTCCATCATATCAACATGCTTATTAGGCTGCCCTCGCTCCTAATGTTTTAGAGGGTCAGCTCAGCAGCAGGCACTCTCACCTAATGTTTTAGAGAGTCAGCTCAGCAGCAGACCCTCACCCCTAATGTTTTAGTTGGTCAGATCAGCAGCAGGCACTCGCCCCTAATGTTTTAGAGAGTCAGCTCACCAGCAGACCCTCAACCATAATGTCTTCGATGGTCAGCTCAACAGCAGGGACTCGCCTCTAATGTTTTAGAGAGTCAGCTCAGCAGCAGACCCTAACCCCTAATGTTTCAGATGGTCGGCTCAGCAGCACACCCTCACCCTTAATGTTTTAGATGGTCAGATCAGCAGCAGGCCCTCGCCGTAATGTTTTAGAGGGACACCAGCAGGCCCTTGTTCCTAATATTTCCTAACAATTTTTCCTTTAAAATTGATTTCATCGACTCCAGTGACTTGGGGTCCAAGATGCATCCAGACATTCTCCCCATGCTGTTCCCGAACCATTTCAGTGGTGTTTTAATTAATTTCTGACCTTTTCATGTGAACCAGACACCCTCCCCTCTTCAAAACAGGGGGTGCCTGGTTTAATGCTCGGGTACTCCCATTGACTTCCATTGTGCTCGGGTGCTCGGTAGTCTGCCAATCAGGTGAAAGTCATAGAAGACGGATAGCAGAAAAAGACAACATTGTCTATGTTGTTAGTCCTTACATTATTTTATTTTTAAGATAATCAAAAACGTGATACAGTAGGTGGCTCACGTCTCTCAATTATATGGATAAGGTGCACAGTTCCTATAATTTCACCCAACTTATAAAACAAGTTATACATACAAATTGAACCGGCACTCTAGATCTGGATATATAGAAACCGTTTATTATATCATAATTAAAATTTGTATCATAAAATTTTAAAATTCAAAAAGTAAAAAAAAAAAAAAAAAACAAAAAAAAACACTAAGGTTTTCAATATACCCTTGTTGTGATATACGTATCTTGCTAATACCAATCGTATTATACGTTATAAGAAAAATTAATACTGATATTCAATGTTCTTTCTTACAGCACTATTCACACAGTATGTTTTCAAGGTGCGTTTTTGTGAGGAGATCCCGTTTATAAGGGGTCTTTATTCTCCAGAGTACAATGAATGGCTCTAAAATTAATGTCCAGAGTCTTAATTTCCTCCTCTGTGTGCCAACCTTTTTGTAATTGCAGGTTTAGTATATGTGGTCGCGCTTTACCAGAAATTATATCCAACTCTGCAGTTTATCGTTTGCAGTCTTTATCACCTTCAATCACCTTCTATTTAAGTTTTTTTCAGAGACCTTCACCCGTCTAATACATGCATTTACTTTATGTTTCGTTTTGTAACTCACTGTTTGTTGCTGAGGGGTCCGCAAGGGCTAGCCGGCCGTGGCGTCCCACAGGGTAACCGGCGCGAGCGAGCCCTCCTCAGTATGCAGTGCGGTTAAAGGGGCCGGTCTCCTGCAATGTCTTTGAAGGTGAGAGGTATCCGCGGCAGAGTGTGGATGTGTGCGCGATCTCTCCTCTGTGTGTCATACAATCAGAGGGCCAGTCTTCAGCGACATATGGAGATAGTGATAGTCAATTCCACCGCAAAGCAAATATACAGCGAACTCTGGATAAAAGCACGTCTTTCTTTCTGTTGTCAGCTCCGGAGCTTCTATAGCAAGAGGCACTTATACACCCATATGCGTTTCGGGACTTTACTTTGCCCTTTCCTCAGTGGGAAGTAAAGTCCCAGTCCCAGTATTAATTTTTCTTATAACGTATAATACGATTGGTATTAGCAAGATACGTATATGACAACAAGGGTATATTGAAAACCTTAGTGTTTTTTTTTTTTTTTTTTACTTTTTGCATTTTAAAATTTTATGATACAAATTTTAATTATGATATAATAAACTGTTTCTATGTATCCAGATCTAGAGTGCCGGTTCAATTTGTATGTATAAATTATTTTATTTTTGTCTTAGGGTAAATAAATGTTTATCTCAGGCATGTTAAAAGGTTATTCCCCACCTCTGAGATCTGCACCTATACTTAGAACGGAGCAAAAAAAATAAGAGGGCAAACCGCGCACGCTCGGCCGCCCTCCATTCATTCCCGTCCGTGCACAGAAAGTAGCCAAGCGACATGCTCGGCTATTTTAGGAAGTTCCATTGAAATGACTTCCTTGCACGCTCAGCCACTGCTCCTTTTAGGCTGGGTTCACATGAGCGTGTCCGGATTAGGTCCGGATGCGTTGCGGATGCGTTCAGTGAAAACTGTGCGTTTTCACAGGCAAAGCCATTCAGTTTTGCCTGCGATTGCATTCAGTGGTTCAGTTTTTTCCGCGCGGGTGCAATGCGTTTTCATGCGTTTTTCACGCGCGTGATGAAAAACTGAAGGTTTACAAACAACATCTCCTAGCAACCATCAGTGAAAAACGCAATGCACCCGCACTTGCTTGCGGATGCAATGCGTTTTTCACGCAGCCCCATTCATTTCTATGGGACTGCGGATGCGTTTTTAACGCATAAAATAGAGCATGCTGCGATTTACACGCGTTGCAGAAGTGATGCGTGAAAAAAAACGTTCATGTACACAGCCCCATAGAAATGAATGGGTCAGGATTCAGTGAGGGTGCAATGCGTTCACATCACGCATTGCACCCGCGCGGAAATCACGCTCGTGTGAATGCAGCCTTACTTCTATGGGGATGATTGAAACAGGCAAACTAGCTAGCAATATGCCCCCAATGTTTAAGATAGGAATAACCCTGTAAGGCCTCATGCACACGGCCGTTGTGTGGCCGTTCCGTGCATTGGGGACTGCAATTTGTGGTCCCCAATGCACGGGCCCCATCCGTGCAGCAGCTGCAACAGATCCAGATCCATTCAACTTGAATGGATTCGTGATCCGTTCTCATCGTAAAAATATAGAACAAGTTCTATTTTTTGCGGTGCGGAGGCACAGACAGAAACACCACAGAAGTACGCCGTAGTTCCACATTACGGCACTTGAATGGGTCCGCATCTGTGATGCGAGGGGCACATGGCCGGTGCCCACATATTGCGGACCCACTGTTTGCAGGCCGCAATACGGGCCACGGCCGGCAACTGCCATGTGCATGAGGCCTAAGGCTCACTCTTTGTGAATTTTACAACCATGCCCTATTCTTTGAGCAAAATAATATTTTCTGACATTGCTTTGATCTGCAACACCATAGACTAATAAAATTGTCGTGCGATATATGTTGTCGTGTAGCCCTAGCCTAAAGCCGACCTACAGCAGTGAAGAAAAATGGCTTGGTTTTTTTGGAAACCTGGAGTAAAACTGTGTGTATGTGGAGACTAAGGGCCTGCGAGCTTCTATTGGCTGATAAGGGACATGTGTTCGTGTTTATGGCAGAAAAAGACTTGCAGTCTTGTATCGGCTAATGTAAGTCATTTTTTTTTTTATATATTTCAGGAACGGTACATCCTAGAGAGCTGAGACCTGGTCTAAAACCTTCCCGGACATCTGATATACCTGTGTGCCAAATTTGGTGAAGATCGGTCCAGTCGTTTGGTTGCACATAAAGAACAGACAGATAGACAGAAATAATGTTTATTGTATGTTCAATATGCCATAAATATAGTATTTTCATTGTTACATTTTATTTTCGGCCCTTGACGTTTGTTCAGTCTGACAATGTGGCCCCCAACCAGAAAACGTTGTGCACCTCAACTCTACAGTGTACACCATCTTGCAGATTTCCAGATGGGTTTTCTAATAGCCAACTAATATATGTTCACTTCTATACATTCATAAATCACTGCAAAAAGGTGCACCATAATAACATGCAACTGCCCATACTGGCCGAACCCTTACGCTGATGTTAGAAGCTGAGACTTTCGCCAATATATTCTGGTCAGGAACATATCAGAGCCTGTTCGCACCATGTCAAGGTATCTCAGTGTGGCATGGGACCCTAGCGCTAACTTACCTGTAGTGTGTGAACACAGTCCGATAGGTGCTAAGGTCCGACTCACAGCCACACTCCAACATACCTCTATAGTAAGATCACTAATACAGTGGGAGGGAGGAGGAGACTGCGAGCCCCACCTATAATGGGCCATGTGACAGAGGCTACCAGGTGCACCAGAATGTTACCAATGATAAGCATTGGCATATTCCATGCATATAAATTAAAAAAACACAGAATGAAGTGGCCTAAATGGGAGAAACTGCTCAATTCCCCAAACACTGTTGAGTGTTTATAACCGGGGGAGCAATTCCTCCTCATGTGATCTGCTGCACAGCAAGCCCCAGCAAAAATGCGTACAATTGAGGATGTGGCAGCGGATCACATGCACCACTAAAACATCCTACACAAAATGAAATAATGTGTGGATGAGAATATACATATACATAAATCAATTCTATACATTCAAACATAAATAGTGTTGAGCAAACCCGAACTGTAACGGAAAAGTTTGGGTTCGAATTTGGTGTTCAGGCATTTAATAAAGCTTTTGAAAGGCTGCAGGGAAGCCAATCAACAAGCTTTTTAAGCTATGGGCACTTAAAAGTAATAGTAGTAATGGCATGGCGGTGATTCGCAGGTGCATCATGTGACCCAGCCTCTCTACAAGCTGGATCATGTGTAGCACCGCCCATCAGCCCTGAGTAGTGCAGGGACAGAAAGCAGGCAGCTGAAGCGAGGGAGAGTGTTAGGAATCTGGCTAATTGTTTTGTGGGTAACCTATAATGATTTTTTGTAGGTGCAATGTACCATTTTAGTACCCCTGACACAAAAAAATAGTTAATCTGTCTGTTAGTTCGATGGGTGACATATACCCATTTTTGGTGTGAGATACACCTGCACTGCATCCGTAACAGGGAAATTAATATAGTTAATCCGTCTGTTAGTTCAGTGGATAACATATTCCCATTTTTGGTGTGAGGTACACCAGCACTGCATATATGACAGGGAAATTAATATAGTTAATCTGTCTGTTAATTTGGTGGGTGACATATTCCCATTTTTGGTGTGAGGTACACCTGCACTGCGTAGGTGACAGGGAAATTAATATAGTTAATCTGTCTGTTAGTTCGGCGAGTGACCTCAAAAAATGAGGAGAGCATCAAATAAGAAACGTGGCCCTGGTCGTGGTGCTGCTGGTGGAGCTGCTGTTGCAGGGAGAGGACGTGGTCAATCTGTGCCAGCTACACACCGAAATGAAACACCTTCCTCAGTTGCACGTAGGCGACAGAACGTGGCTAGAGGACATTAGGATGTCTTCCGTTCAGTACGTGAACGTTTTTTGGACGTTGACAAAAATCCGGAAGACATGCCGTAATGGGATTTAAAATAAATAAATAAAGTATGCCTCATCCACCGCCTTGTCAACCTCCTACTCTACTTTGACCTCCGGCTCCTAGTTCGTGGTTATTATTTTTTAGTTTTTTCTATGCTATGTTATTTTAAGTCATTTCTCTATCCACATTTGCGTGCGGGGCAACTGTCCTGCTCTTACCCCCATTTTGCGTCCTTTTGCAGCCCTCTAGCCCATAGTACGACTATTTTGCAGCCATTTTAGTGCACCAAAGTTCAGGTCACCATTGACTTCATTGGGGTTCGGGTTCGAGTTCGGGTCAAGTTTGACCCGAAGTTCGGCCAAACCCGGCGAACCCGAACATCCACGGGTCTGCTCATCCCTACACATAAAGTTGCAATGCCTTTTAATTTTCCAGTTGAAAAATGATAAACATTTGCATGAGCTGTATGAGTAGAGAAAATCATTTGCCGTATGCACAAGATCATTGCTTTTGTTCAACATTTGTTATCACAAAGAGGAATTAAATGCTTGATATTGAGTCATACACAGAAAACATCAATAAAATGTGTGAAGCAGCAATCAGAAAAAATGAATACAGCATCTCAAATATCTCATCCTTTGTACTAGTACGTAAACACCGATGTGATCAGCAGAAACTCATTAGCATAGTAAATAGATATTTTGTAATCACCTCTAGCTACAGTGAAAGCAGCCATGCACTCTGTTTACTTGCCTGGCTTGGCTTGCAGTAAATACTTTGGCTAGGATTTCCCACTGTGGTAGAGAAATAACATTTTATGTCTCAAAAAGCATTGCACAATAGATACACATAGAGTATATAATGAAGTGAAAAATGCATCCATCCCTGCTATATTATGTAGGATTTTGTGGATGGAAACTATACTGACGTGAACTATGTAGAAGGTGTGTGCATACATGATGAAGTTGTTAATTCGTATATAAATGTGGCTGACATTAAACATTGTCAAACGTATGTTGTGTCACTTATGTCATTTAAAGGGGTAAACCCATGGCTAATGTAAAAAAATGACAATCAGACATCATACAGTACAATGACAATCTCTTTATAACAAAGCTAGAACCAGCCCTGTACCTCACATGGATCCAGAGATCTCCACATTCATTGCTCTGATAGATTTATATCAAGCTGAAAGCTCAAGGGGAGAGTCCTTTCTGCTGCAGCTCAGGAGACATGTCCGTGCTCTCCCCAGGGCCGCCATCAGGGGGTACAGCCGATACCCCAGTAAGGGGCCCGGACAGTACCAATTCAAATTATTATTTTTTTTGCCATTTAAATTGTCAGTGACTAACTTCACTGTCACTTGACTTGATAGTCTGCGTTGCGTTGCCCGGGCCCTGCCCCCCCTCCCCCTTTCCCCGGCGCTTATTCCCGTACCTGCTACAAGTCCTGCAAAACCAGGTCCATTCCCCTTTAAGGCTCTGACTCTCTGAGCCACTGCGCAGAGGAACACAGCTGCGCAGATGACGTCAGACACTGGCCGCTGCCTCACGCCACCCGCGCCTTCAGATTAGCGCGCCGCCGCCTTCCACTGCAGTGCCAGACAGTGAATTCTGGCTTGCAGCCAGGTGCGCGCGGGTACTAAGTCTGGGACAGTGTGGGACTGGACTGGAAAAACATTGTGTGGTGGAAGCCAGCAGGCCAGCCCAGGAAGCCTGCCCTTGCTGCCCTTGTGCCCTCGCCCAGCCCTCTCTTAGCAAGCCCAGGAAGAAGGAGTCAGTGCCGGCTCCATGCTTCAGCCTCCATTTGGGACCCCAATCATTCATTAAGCCAGGTGACAATCACAGGTCCATTAGGTTACTTGTTTGTTTCCCTAAATAATCTTATTAGCTGAGCCATTTCAAAGCCTCCAAATTTTTTATTTTCATATTGATCCATTGATCCTTAATTTATGTTGTCTACTTGGCTAGGTAGCTCTATGTTGTGTGGTCTTTGCTCGAATTGTTGGTAAAATACAAAGCTGTTTTCTGGATTACCCCACAGGGCCATGATCCTCCATCACTTATTGTTATTAACCCCTCCCTTGCCACTGCCAGCCCACCCAGCCCCATTTAGCTGTGTTCTGCTTTGAAAAAAATGTTTAGCCACAAAGGGGTTAATTAATTGTTGGAGGAGGGGGGTGTTATTGTGCATATTGTGTTTGGGATCCATTTAACAAGTTTGACCAGTTGGTTTTAAGAGTGGTTGAGTGTCATCCACAGATCGCCCCCATAACAGTGTCATCCACAGATCCCCCCATAACAGTGTCATCCACAGATTCCCCCCCCCATAACAGTGTCATCCACAATTCCCCCTCATAACAGTGTCATCCACAGATTCCCCCCCCATAAGTGTCATCCACAAATCCCCCCATAAAAGTGTAATCCACAGATCCCCCATAACAGTGTGTTATCCACAGATTCCCCCATAACAGTGTCATCTCAGATTCCCCCCATAACAGTACGTCATCCACGGATTCCCCCCATAACAGTGTGTTATCCACCGATCCCCCCATAACAGAGTGTTATCCACAGATTCCCCCATAACAGTGTCATCTACAGATTCCCCCCATAACAGTGTCATCTACATATTCCCCCAAAACAGTGTGTTATCCACCGATTCCCCCCATAACAGTGTGTTATCTATCGATTCCCCCCATAACAGAGTGTTATCCACAGATTCCCCCCATAACAGAGTGTTATCCACAGATTCCCCCCATAACAGAGTGTCATCCACAGATTCCCCCCATAACAGAGTGTCATCCACAGATTCCTCCCATAACAGAGTGTCATCCACAGAGTCCCCCCATAACAGAGTGTCATCCACAGATTCCCCCCATAACATAGTGTCATCCACAGATTCCCCCCATAACAGTGTGTTATCCACCGATTCCCCCCATAACAGTGTGTTATCCACCAATTCCCCCCATAACAGAGTGTTATCCATAGGTTCCCCCCATAACAGTGTGTTATCCACAGATTCCCCCCATAACAGTGTGTTACCCACCGATTCCCCCATAACAGTGTGTTATCCACCGATTTCCCATAACAGTGTCATCCACAGATCCTCCATAACAGTGTGCCATCCACAGATCCCCCATAACAGTGTCATCCACAGATTCCTCCATAACAGTGTCATCCACAGGTCCTCCATAACAGTGTCATCCACAGATCCTTCATAACAGTGTCATCCACAGATCCCCCATAACAGTGTGCCATCCACAGATACCCCATAACAGTGTCATCCACAGATCCCCCATAACAGTGTCATCCACAGATCCCCCATAACAGTGTCATCCACAGATCCCCCATAACAGTGTCATCCACAGATCCTCCATAACAGTGTATCCTCCACAGATCCCCAATAACGGTGTGTCATCCACAGATCCCCCATAACAATGTGCCTGCCCTGCGCACTGAGGAAGAGAGAGAAAGGAGGGAAAAGAATCTGCAATAGCAAGCAGAGGACGACAAAGCAGACGACTGAATAGCTTCTTTTGTAAGTAAATTGCTTTATTATAAATGCAGTTTAATGTCTGTTTTTGGTTTCTTATTATATTCTGGCTTTTGCTTAAAGGGACAGTAAAAAAGTTTTTTTTCTAGTTATGTATGATGCTTTTTGATAATAATAAATGTAAATGTCAGTCAGAGGATCAGTCTACTGGCTACAGAGGAGTAGAGCGGCGCCCGGAAAGAAGAGCCTGCACTTCTGGGGGACATCTATTAACAGAGGGGCCTACCCAAACTTTATGGGGGCCCCATATAGTTGTTGTAGCAGGCCCCTCTTTGCTCAGAGGGACCTACAATGACTATATGGAAGTAACTATTAACAAAGGGGCCTACCCAAACTATGGGGCCCCTAAAAAGTTTGGGTAGGTCACTCTGTAAGTGTTAATAGTTGCCCCCATATAGTTTCGGTAGGACCCTCTGTCAATAGTTGCCCCCATATAGTTTCAGTAGGACCCTCTGTTAATAGTTGCACAAAGCAGGCACTATTACTGTGTGGGGAAATACACATGGGGAGTTTGTAAAGAGGTGGGCATTATTGTGCTGAAGAAAAGAGCCTAAAATGTTTATCTGGTTTTGTGGAGACAGAAAAATTCTGGGAGAAATCTTCATGGCGGTCTGAGCCGAACAGTGATGAAAAGAAAAAGTGGACAACTCTGATTACAGAAGACACCCCCTGTGATTCGTTTAGAGAAGACATCTCCTGTGAGTCTTTAAACAAAACTATACTGTAATAATTTATACGGTCTGCAGAGCACTTGTGTACAGTAGTATATACCACTTTATGGTCAATGTTTTGGGGGAATATTGGTCTTTGTATTAACATAGAACGTAATGACTTCATTAAGAAACTGACAGCAGTCAGCAGGTCACCCTCCTCACTAACCGGATGGTACATAGTAATAGTGCGGGCAACCCTGATGCTAACAATATATAGGCTTCTGGGCTGGCTGGCACTCAAATAGATGGACTTACATGTACTGGTTTGTCTTATAAAATATAGAGCATTTATTGGACATATAAGTAATTTCATAAAATCTTGAACTATAATAGAACTGATAGTACTTGTGAGTAACCACTCCTAGGGGTCACTGTAATGCTTCCAGTGATGAGTCCCCACTCGTGTTTGGTTTCTTCAAGCGCTCCTTTATAGTAAACTTGTGTAAGTTTTAGTATTCATGTTCTATTGAATACACATGCATGCGCGTTTATCCAAAAGTTTTGCAATGTCAGCAAAACTTCTGGATAAACGCGCATGCAAGTGTATTCAATAGAACATGAATAATAAAACTGTCCAATATATTTTACAAGGCAAACCAGTCCATGTAAGTCCATCTATTTGAGTGCCAGCCAGAAGCCTATATATTACTACTACAATTTTTACAAGACAATAGGCTGTGTGTTTCTGCTGGAGAGAGCACCTTTGCCGTGATTGTAGCTAAGGTTGAGCCACTGGCACAACAATTCATTCTGATTCTAACAATGCATTGGGCTTTCTTAGCCCTGAGTCTAGATGGTGTGTGGGTGTACCAGTGCACTCAGGGCTATGGAACGCAAGAAGATCATTTACAAATTTGGATTGAGAGCAGTATCTCTGGAACAGAGCACCGGATCAAGGTTTTCAATGTTTGTATCGCTAATCAGTGTCCTGTTTTGTTTTTCTAAACCTGGTCACCCTGTGTATGGTAGATGTATATAGAGCTGGTGTATGGGGCGGGGCCTAACACTGAGTTTTTCAGATTTTTGAAGGTTTTATGTCACATTTTACAATGTATCAGCATAAATCTGGTTCATTGAAGCGGAGCAGAAGAGAGAAAGAGAACAGGAAGAAGAAAAACTTAGAAACAAAAATGTGTTGTTAAAGTTTTTCAAGAAGCAGAAATCACCAGAGGAAGCTGGCACTGCAGAGTCTGTTGAGCTGTCTGAGAAAGAAGTTCTTGTTGAACCAGAAGAGGAGACTGCTTCCTGCGGCACATCTTTTGTAACTGACACTGAAGGTCACACTGACATACCCACAAGAAGAAGATGAAACTCAGACTGAGCACATTTCTGGCCTTGTGGAAAATGAAGAAGAGCCTGATTGGAAGGATCCAGCAGTTTGGCCAGATGTGTTGACGGACAAACACAGAGAAAGTATTGTGATTTGTGGTTTAGATAAAGAACAACAACTACAGGAAATGATAAAAGGTATGGACAAGGATTGTGAAGAACATTCATTCAGTGAGTTTTTACTTTATGCAAAATCATCAAATGGACGTGAGAAAATAGTGCGGGACTGGCTAAGGTGGAGTACCAGCAAGTACGTTTTGTACTGTGTGACTTGCCTTACATTCTCCTCTGACCTTGGCAAATTTTGTGTTAAAGCTCTCAAAGAATTGGAGACTTGCACAACGGGTATTTCCTTGGTGTACTGGAATTGATAGCACACTATAATCCAATGCTACATGAACATTTGGTAAAAGTAAAGAAAAGCCAAGAGAGTGAAAGAAAAGTTCATGCTCATTATCTATCTTGGGCAACCCAAAATGAGTTTATAAATATATGTGGGAAACATGTTCTGGACACCATTCTGTCTGAAAGGAGGAATGCGATTTATTTCTCTCTGATATGTGATGCCACACCAGATATTTCACATACAGAACAAAATGTAATTGTTTTAAGGTATGTGCATAGAAATTCAGAGACTGAAAATTGGGTTATTCAAGAAAGGTTTATTGAGTTTTTTGATTTTCACCAAAAGACCGGCGAAGAGATAGCAGAAAAGTTGTTATTGAGACTGGCTAAGCATGGAATAAATCATGGTGATTGCAGAGGTCAAGGATTTGACAATGGTGCAAATATGTCGGGGAAAAACAAAGGAGTTAGAGCACACATACAAAAGAAGTTTTCAAAAGCTGTATTTTGTCCCTGTGCTTCCCATTCTTTAAACCTTGCTGGTGTACATGCCGCATCCTGCTGCCCTGATGTTATTACGTTTTTTGGATGTGTCAATCGTTTATATGTACTGTTTAGTGGAAGTCCACAAAGGTGGAAAATATTGAAGGATGAAATTGGAAGTTCACTGCATGCCTTGAGTGACACCAGATGGAGTGCTAGAGTGGAAGCTGTTCGCCCAGTTGCTTTAAGACTTCCAGGCATCATTGAAGCCCTAGAAGAAGTAATTTCATCTCAAAGACTTTCATGTGAGGCTCATTCTGAAGCGATGGGACTGAAAGATTATTTTTTATCTTTTAAGGTTATGATACTTGCAACATTCTGGTTAAAAGTTCTGCAAAGTTTTGAAGAGAGAAACAAGATTCTTCAAGCCAGATCTATTTCAATGGATATCGGAAGGGAAAATATTAAATCCCTTTCCCTGGAAATGCAGGCACTCCATGATAGGTGGACAGATCTACTTTCTGAGGCAAAACTTGTGGCAGAAGAAATGGGGATACCGAAGATCCTGAAAGCACCAAGGCGGCTGAATAGGTCAAGAAAGCAGCAGCCAGATGTATGTACTGAACCAGAAGAAACTGAAATGGAATTCAAGATCAACGTTTTCTTTGTGGCACTTGATTCTATAATTAGTGAGTTGAACTAGCGGTTTCAATCAATGGAAAAGGTTTGCTGCCTGTTTACTCCCATTTTGAAATTAACAACCCTTTCAGATACGGAATTGGTAAGCTCCACAGAAAACCTGATCTCTTACTACTCTGATGATCTTTCAAGCTCTCTAGTAGGCGAACTTCAGCATCTTCGCAAGGTATATGATGCCACATTTATAAGAGACTTGGCCCCTCTTGACTTGTTGAACTCCATACATAAATTTCAGCTTGAAGGAATATTTGGAGAAATATGTATTGCTCTCAGAATTTTCACCACAATTCCACTCTCTGTTGCTGAAGGAGAGAGAGCATTTAGCAAGCTATCTTTAATTAAAAACTATCTGCGGTCAATAATGAGTGAGCAACGTCTGAATAGTCTTGCACTTCTCTCCATTGAGCATGAGCTTGCACGTAAACTGAGTTTTAAGGATTTGATTGAAGACTTTGCAAGCCTAAAACTGAGGAGATGGTCAACTCACCATAGTTAAATATTTAACTCATTTATTGTATTTATATATATTTATAGATACTGTGTGAAATGTTTTGTTTGTGGTTTTATTTATACAATTAAAAAGTTCACAACTGGTTGGATCAAAAGGAACACTACATTTTGACCAAAGTGTTAAACTAAAGGGCTCTTTTTTTTGTTGTTGTCCTAGATGATGGGGAAGATGGCTAGGGGAGGCATAGAAAAAAAAGATGTAGTTGGTAGTGATGTCGCGAACATAAAATTTTCAGTTCGCGAACAGCGTACGCGAACTTCCGCAAATGTTCGCGAACAGGCGAACCGCCATAGACTTCAATAGACAGGCGAATTTTAAAAACCAAAGGGACTCTTTCTGGCCACAATAGTGATGGAAACGTTGTTTCAAGGGGACTAACACCTGGACTGTGGCATGCCGGAGGGGGATCCATGGCAAAACTCCCATGGAAAATTACGTAGTGGACGCAGAGTCGGGTTTTAATCCATAAAGGGCATAAATCAACTAACATTCCTAAATTGTTTGGAATAACATGCTTTAAAACATCCAGTTTGTGTATACGATCAGGTATGATGTTGTATCGATCAGGTAGTGAAAGGGTTACGCCCGCTTCACTGACATTGACAGACCAAACTCCCCTTTTAATGCACCGCAAACAGTTCATTTGCACAAACGCAAACTCCCCATTTGCACAAGGTTGGATACCAAGCTAGCCACGTCCCGGTGATGTCATTGAAGGTTTCTTCCTCCACCCAGCCACGTACAACACCAAGGGTCCCCGAAAGGTCAATTGAATTGATTTTTCGAACGGTGAGATGGTTAAAAAAACGCTGGCTCCCTCCCCTTTGTTTTAATCCACGGTCACTGCTTCGACGCCGTGCAATTTACTCTCACACCCGATATGAGTGGTATTTTCTGTAGTACTATTCTCATCAGTTTAATCCCTCTAACGTCCCCAATCTGGGGGCCATTTATTGAATAGATTTTTCGAACGGGAGATGGTTAAAAAACGCTGGCTCCCTCCACTCTGTTTTAATCCACGGTCACTGCGTCTGCGCCGTGCAATTTACTGTCACACCCGATATGAGTGGTATTTTCTGTAGTACTATTCTCATCCGTTTAATCCCTCTAACGTCCCCAATCTGGGGGCCATTTATTGAATAGATTTTTCGAACGGGAGATGGTTAAAAAACGCTGGCTCCTCCACTCTGTTTTAATCCACGGTCACTGCGTCTGCGCCGTGCAATTTACTGTCACACCCGATATGAGTGGTATTTTCTGTAGTACTATTCTCATCAGTTTAATCCTCTAACGTCCCCAATCTGAGGGCCATTTATTGAATAGATTTTTCGAACGGGGAGATGGTTAAAAAACGCTGGCTCCTCCACTCTGTTTTAAACCACGGTGACTGCGTCTGCGCTGTGCAATTTACTGTCACACCCGATATGAGTGGTATTTTCTGTAGTACTATTCTCATCAGTTTAATCCCTGTTACATCCCATATCAGGGATTGCCTTTTGTGAAAAAAAATTTAGGCCTGGTACCTTCGACTGCCTTCACATTGACAGACCAAACTCTCATACACCAAACTGAATTGATTTCAGGAACCGGGAGATGGAAAAAGCAGCTTGGTCGGTCCTCATACTCCCAAATTGGGGCACTGCGCGTGCACAGAGCAATGTGCTGTGACACCCTATATGAGTGGTGTCTTAACTAGTACTATTCCTATCAGCGGCGGGCGGGTGCGACTGGTAACTTGAGAGCAGGTGACAAAAGCTGAGCTGGAGGAAGATGGTGCGTCAAGGTTCTTAGCGGAAGCTGTTGAAGATTGGGTGTCCTGTCTAAGCCAGTCAACTACGTCCTCAGAATTTTTCAGGTTCAGGGTACATGGCCTCTGAACACTAGGCATTATTCCAGGGACAGTGGAAATCACAGCACCACGACCACGACGGCCCCTGCGGGGTGGCCTGCCTCTGCCTGTCATTTTTTTTCTCGATAAGTGGTACTGTACCACCCTGTATCAGTGGTGGGCACTGGCAGTGGGCACACTACAGTCTGTGGAAGTGGGCCTGACACACACTGGCAGCAGGCAAGCAACTGAAATTAGACTAATGTGTAAAAATTAAATGCCTTATTTATCGTCAAGCTACTGTGCCACCCGGTATCAGTGGTTGGCACTGGCAGTGGGCACACTACAGTCTGTGGAGGTGGGCCTGACACACACTGGCAGGAGGCAAGCAACTGAAATTAGACTAATGTGTAAAAATTAAATGCCTTATTTATCGGCAAGCTACTGTGCCACCCGGTATCAGTGGTTGGCACTGGCAGTGGGCACACTACAGTCAGTGGAAGTGGGCCTGACACACACTGGCAGCAGGCAAGCAACTGAAATTAGACTAATGTGTAAAAATGAAATGCCTTATTTATCGGCAAGCTACTGTGCCACCCGGTATCAGTGGTTGGCACTGGCAGTGGGCACACTACAGTCAGTGGAAGTGGGCCTGACACGCACTGGCAGCAGGCAATCAACTGAAATTATACTAAAGTGTAAAAATTAAATGCCTATTTTGATGCAATGTCCTCTGCCAGCCGGTATGAGTGGTAGACACTGGCAGTGGGCACACTACAGTCACTGGAAGTCAGCATGACACACACTGGCAGGCAACTAACCTTAGATTAAAGTGTAAAAATTAAATTACTTTTTTTGATGCAAAGTCCTGTGTCACACAGGATGACAGGGGTGGGCACTGGCAGTGGGCACACTACAGTCAGTGGAAGTCGGCCTGACACACACTAGCAGCAGGCAAGCAGCTGAAATTACACTAAAGTGTAAAAATTAAATGCCTATTTTGATGCAAAGTCCTCTGCCAGCCGGTATGAGTGGTAGGCACTGGCAGTGGGCACACTACAGTCAGTGGAAGTCAGCCTGACACACACTGGCAGGCAACTAACCTTAGATTAAAGTGTAAAAATTAAATGCCTTTTTTTGATGCAAAGTCCTGTGCCACACGGGATGACAGGGGTGGGCACTGGCAGTGGGCACACTACAGTCAGTGGAAGTCGGCCTGACACACACTAGCAGGCAAGCAACTGAAATTACACTAAAGTGTAAAAATGAAATGCCTTTTTTGATGCAAAGTCCTCTGCCAGCCGGTATGAGTGGTAGGCACTGGCAGTGGGCACACTACAGTCACTGGAAGTCAGCCTGACACACACTGGCAGGCAACTAACCTTAGATTAAAGTGTAAAAATTAAATGCCTTTTTTTGATGCAAAGTCCTGTGCCACATGGGATGACAGGGGTGGACACTGGCAGTGGGCTCACTACAGTCTGTGGGCCTGCAGCTCCTCACACACAGGCAGGCCAGGGAACTGCAATATGTATATGGAGAAAAAAAAAGTAGACTAATGTTGCAGCCCTAAAAAGGGCTTTTTGGGGTGCTGTCAGGAGGCTGTCTTTACAGCAGAGATCAGATGAGTCTTTCAGGACTGGAGTGGACACTGAATTCACTAGCCTAGCTATCAATTTCCCTATTAAATCAGCAGCAACTACACTCTCCCTCCTCTCACTAAGACTGCAAATTCCAAATGAATCTAAAATGGATGCTGTGCAGGAGGTGGGAGGGTCTGGGAGGGAGGGTATGCTGCTGATTGGCTGGAATGTGTCTGCTGACTGTGAGGTACAGGGTCAAAGTTTGCTCAATGATGATGTATAGGGGGCGGACCGAACATCGCATATGTTCGCCCGGCAGAGGCGAACGCGAACAAGCTATGTTCGCCGGGAACTGTTCGCCGGCGAATAGTTCGGGCCATCTCTAGTAGTTGGTGTAGGATCCTTCTCAAGAGGACCTTGTGTATTGTAGGAGTTTTGTTTATTTCTTAAATGATTTGTTAGGGGAGATATAGCAAAGGGTAAAACAGTAAACCTTGTGCTTTTAAGGTGTTTTTTCCTAAATGTGCCAGGGGAAGATTGCTAGGGCACATTAGAACAAGTAGTGTAGTTAGTGTTAGTGTAGGGCCCTGCTTAAAAGAGTCTACCTTGTCGTAGTAGCAGGCTTCATATTATTTGGCCCAAAAATAATTCCTAACTGAAATCACTGATTATCACTTTTTACTGTCTTTGTAGTTGTAAAAAAGAATTAAATTGGGGTGGGTCCTTGGGGGTGGAGGGGGGGCCGGGAGCGGAGTCAGGATGGATTCCAAAGGGGCGTGGTAGGGGGGGGCAGTCCTTGAGCTGTGTAAAATTTCTGATGGCAGCCCTGGCTCTCCCTATCACAGCTCAGGAGGCAGTTGAAAGATGAAACTGAGCATGTGGGGAAAATTGGCTTCTGCCTCACAGGGGTTTTTTGCCTTCCTCTGGATCAACTTGTAGGAAACAGGCCGAACTGGATGGACAAATGTCTTTTTTCGGTCTTATATACTATGTTACTACTATGTTACTATGTGCGGCCTTCTTAAAGAGGCGGTCAAAGAAATTACAAATTAAGTGGCACTATACAGATACATTTTATTGAATAACTCAGAGGCTATATAAAAATTCTTAATTATATGCAATTACAAAAGTATTCAGATCCAGGTGCTGGTCTGAAAACTGTAGAATATTTTTCGCAGGACAACCCCTTTAAGGAGTTTTCCAAGACTTAAATTTTAATAACCTGTCCTCCGGTTAGACCTTCGATATTTTATCTTTGGAAGTCCACCTGACAGTTGAATGAAGGTTCACTTATTACAGAGATCTGAAGACTGAACGACTTGCATATTTTTACTCCATCAATATCTTCATATTTTACCATTGAAAAATTTATGGTTGAGGGTCTGCTGGTGAGCTGACTCTCTAAAACATTAGAAACGAGAGAAGCCTAATAAGAATGTTGATATGATGGAGGAGAAGGACGAGAAAAGGAAGACTGAACCATACACCCTTTTTTGTGGTGGAAGGGGTACATAGGTATACAGTGTATTCAATATACCATAAAAGCCACATTTAAAGTGTCTTTATGTTCAGCCGCTTTCCTCTGGTGGAGTAGAGAACTCAGGGGCAATCCAGGCCTTGTTCATTTTTATAAGAGTCAACCGGTCAGCATTTTCAGTTGACAGGCGGATGCGCTTATCAGTTAATTTACTCCAGCAGCACTAAATACCCGGTCTGACAAAACGCTGGCGGCAGGGCAGGCCAGAAACTCCAAGGCATAGAGCGCCAGTTCGTGCCACGTGTCCAGCTTGGACACCCAATAGTTATAAGGCACAAAGGGACGCAAACACGGTCTGCTACGTACTCCTTCACCATCTTCCAAAATTTTTCCCTCCTTGTGACAGTAGGCCGTGCATCAGGGTGAGGGTACTGGCGGGGTGTCATGAAACTGTCCCATGACTTGGAGAGTGTTGCCCTGCCTCTGTTGGAGCTGCTGTGTGTTCCCCTCGTCTCCCCTCCTCGGTTGCCCAGGGAACCAAATACTGTGCCACCAGAGTTGTCAGCTGGAAATTTTTGGAGCAAGGTTTCCACAAGGACCTTCTGGTATTGCACCATTTTGCTAGTCCTCTCCACCACAGGAATGAGAGATGAGAAGTTCTCTTTGTAGCTGGGGTCGAGAAGGGTGAACAACCAGTAATCGGTGTTAGCCAAAATGCGTATAACGCGTGGGTCACGGGAAAGGCAGTATAACATAAAGTCAGCCATGTGTGCCAGAGTCCCAACAGACAAGACTTCTCTGTCCTCATCAGGAGGATTACTCTCAATATCCTCATCCTCTTCTGCCCATCCACGCTGAACAGATGGAATACACCTGCTATTGGTACAACCCTCTGTAGTGGAGGCAACCGACTCCTGCTCCTCCTCCTCATCATCATCCAATTTGCACTGAGAAGATGAAATTAGGGTGTTCTGGTTATTATCCTGTGTACTGTCTCCCCCCATTTCCACATGCAAAGCGTCCACCTTCATTGTGAGCAGCGTGCATTTCAGTAGACACAGAAGTGGGATGATACGCTGATAATAGCGGCATCGCCGCTCACCATCTGTGTTGATTCCTCATAGTTGTGTAAAACCTCACAGAGGTCAGACATCCATGCCAACTTGTCGCTTGTAAAGAGTAGAAGGTGACAAGTGGAAAGGTGACGACCATGTTGCAGCTGGTATTCCACTGCCCTCTGCTGCTCACAAAACCTGGCCAACATGTAGAACGTGGAGTTCCAGCTCGTGCTCACGTCGCACAATAGTCGATGAGCTGGCAATTGCAAGCGCTGCTGCAGCATTGCCAGACCGGCGGCAGCTATAGATGACTTTCGGAAATGGGCAGACATACGGCACACCTTCACCAGTAGCTCAGGCAAATTTGGGAAGGTTTTGAGAAACCACTGAACCACTAAGTTTAATGGTGGTGTGGCCCATCTTCTTCCTTTTGCCACCCTACTGCCTCTTCTAGCCTGTTGCGGTTGTGCGGATCCCTCCCCCTCTGTACTGCTGTCCTCGTTCAGCTTGCCACCTTCCCAGGTTGGGTCAGTGATTTCATTGTCCACCACCTCCTCTTCCACTTCCTCACTCTGGTCATCCTCCTGACTTGGTAATACCTAACAACAACCTCACTTATTGACAACTTTGTCTCATCCTCATCATCAACCTCTTGAGACACTAATTGCGGTTGACATTTTGGCAACTGTGTCTCATCATCAACATCCACCTCGTGAAACACTAATTGCCGTTCCTCATCACATCTTCTTCTGACTGTGGATGCTCAAGAGTTTGGGAATCAGGGCACAAGATCTCCTCATGTCCCTCTTTAAGCGGGCTTGGAGAGAGGCCCAAATTTAATAATGGCGATAAAAAAGAGCTCTGCGGAATATCGGAGTGTGGGATCACTTGTTTGTAATGACTCTCCATGGTGGGAGGAAGGAGGATCAGGGTGAGGATTCGGTTGACCAGACTCTTGGCTACTGAGATTGGACTTTGTGGAAGACAGGGTCGTGCTTAACCGATTGGAAGCATTATCTGCTGCAATCCAACTGACCACCTGCTCGCACTGATCTGATTTTTAAAGTGGCGTCCTGCGCTGGTCAGCAAACTGGGACCTGAAGCTAGGTATAGTGGATGAGTGTGTTTTTTGTGCTCTGCCAGCAGGCACAGTTTCACCGTGCCCAGGGCCACGGCCTCTGCTTGCTCAGCAGCATGGCCACTTCCCCGTCCCTTACTGCTCACCTTCATCATAACAAATGGTATATATGCTTGCAAGTATGTCACAGGTACAGTAGCGCAGTTTTTTGAAGTGTATGCGCAAATAATTTACAGTCAATGTCACAGATATTAGGGATGCTGAAACATTATACAGGAGAGGTAGCGCAGGTAATGTCACTGTCCGCAGCATCTACGGAAAAAGTACACTGGATGTCACAGATATTTTTAGTATGCGCACACGTTAAACAGGAGATGTAGAGCAGGTAATGTAACTGTCCGCAGCGGACACGGTCTATGGAAAAAGTACACTGGATGTCACAGATATTTTTAGGATGAGCAAACGTTAAACAGTAGATGTAGCGCAGATAATGTCCTTGTCCGCAGCATCTACGGAAATAGTACACTGGATGTCACAGATATTTTCAGTATGCGCACACGTTAAACAGGAGATGTAGCACAGATAATGTCCTTGTCCGCAGCGACTACGAAAAAATTACACTAAATGTCACAGATATTTTTAGTATGCACACAAGTTAAACAGGAGATGTAGCACAGATAATCGCCTTATTCGCAGTGTCTACGTAAAAAGTATACTGGATGTCCCAGATATTTTTAAGATGCGCAAACATTATACAGGAGATGTAGCGCAGGTAATGTAACTCTCCACAGCGGACACCATCTATGGAAAAAGTACACTGGATGTGACAGATATTTTTTGTATTCGCACACGTTAAACAGGAGATGTAGCGCAGATAATGTCGCGGTCCACAGCGTCTACGGAAAAAGGACACTGGATGTCACAGATATTTTTAGGATGCGCAAACGTTATACAGGAGATGTAGTGCAGGTAATGTCACTGTCCGCAGCGGACACCATCTACGGAAAAAGTACACTGGATGTCACAGATATTTTTAGGCTGCGCACATGTTACACAGGAGATGTAGCGAATATAATGTCGCTGTTTGCAGCGGCCAAACAATTACACGCTATTTAGCACAGGTTGCACTAAAAATATAGATTGCTGGCAGATACAACGATAGCACCCGATAATGCGCTTTGGCCAGCCAATCACTGTAATGCCAGTAACCAACATAGCTACGGCATTACAGTGAGTGGCAGTAGTCACCTACATGTTTATTGGCTGTGTAGTAGCCAACAAACGTGCGGTGAGGAGACCGAACGGTATTCGGCCGAAAACCGCGATGTGCCGAGTATCACGATGCTCGAGCCAAACTGGTGTTTGGCCGAGCATGCCCGCTCAACACTGCTAATGACCCAAACCTACCCATTAGACTAGTGCAGTGATGGCTAACCTCCAGCACTCCAGCTGTGGTGAAACTACAACTCCCAGCATGCTCCATTCATTTCTACAGAGTCCTGAGAACAGTCAAGCAAGAGGGCATCTTGGGAGTCGTAGTTTTACCACAGCTGGAGTGCCGAAGGTTAGCCATCACAGGACTAGTGGACATCAGAGATAAGGTCAATAGGACCATAGTCAAATACACCCAGAATCTAGATGTTCTCTATCTTGGTAAAACTAGCATTATTCTACTGCCCCAGAAAATGTGTCATATTTGACATATTATACTTGGTACTGTAGTTAGTGAGATAAATTGGGGCCATTTCTACAATCACCTGAACGGCATTTGAATCTAATAAGTTTGGTGTCAGTTGAATGATGGTTGCACAAACAGATTTGTCACTAATTGTTTTTCAACTTCACTTGTATATTTTTTTCTACCTCAACCAATCCAATTGATTTAGATTAGTCAGATAATGCTTTGCTTGTTGGAAACTGAGCAGTTAACAGAAGCGTTCTCCATGGCATACTGAAAATCTGCTTCTCTGTCAGGTATGTTCATAATGTTCCTCGGTTGAACAGAGAAAGATGGAAATATCTTCATACTGCGTACTGAGTAGTTGCTGTATAGAGACACTTAAATCAAGCTGGTGCAGATACTGTATAGGTTATACCGTTATACTCATCCCTAAGATAATAATGAAACATCATGACTAAAGCCTGCATACAACCCTGGATTTAATTAAAGTATCCAATCCCCAGCTTTCTATTAATCCAGCCGCCTCTCTTTTAATTAAATGCTTCAGCTACTGTAACTCCACAGAGAATTTACAAGTGCTTCCTTCCCACTATTACAAATGTAGTTGATGCACTACAGAAATCCTATAGTTTAATGTGATTCTGGCTCAGAAAAGTGATGCAGTGGCCAGCGGGTAGCTGTGAGATCTGTAACTGGACTGGAGAATATCCAGGATGGTCACTGAGTTGGCTTCTGTTCCAATCTTTATTTATTTTTTGTATCTTTTTTTTTTTTTTTTTTTTTCTCCACATTTACTTCTATTATATAAAGCAGTCTGATAATTACATTACTTGGAATGCTAAAGCTTTTCAACCAAATGATCAATATCTGGCCACTGGTGGTTATGTTCTGGGACTTCTGTAGGTTTCTCAGAGGCTCATTTCAATCTACTGAAATTTCTTTGTAAATGTTTCCTGCCAGCGAGAGATACAAGGTAATTTCAGCTGAGCTTCCAGTTTAGCAGCATGTTTGCATTCTGCTGACAATAAATCTGGGGCTGCAATAGTTGTTCAACAGAATATGAATGATTAAGTATGACTGTCATACCCTCAAACTAAAATGCTTTGAGGGAGCACTCCTGTACTGCATATCCTGGCGATGACTATTGGGCAGACATGATGTGATAAAACACAATGTGAAAACAATACTATATTAGTATCTTACATAGTTGTGACAAAGCTGCAGCAGTTTTACTTCATCAAGATATGATATTCCCAAATCTGCAAAAATTCCTATTATGGTCTTCACAGTTCAGTTACATAGGCGTAGTTGCATACTTATGATACTCAGTTCCTGGAGATTAGATAAGGAAGATTAGAGGTAGAGGGGAAACATGATGTTATAAGCCTGTAATAAATCTTCCTAGAGGATGACAGTTATTATATAGGAGATATTGCAGAGGGACAGCTCAGGCAGTAATGAATCTCAGGATTGCCTGAGCATATACAAATACATTATGGTGTAATATATAATGTCAATAAGTCGTAGACCAAGTCCTTGGTCATGGTGAACAATTAATGTATGACAAATAAGAAAATAAAAGCTTTCCATCCTTTCCATACCATTCCACAACTCATCACAGTCGAATAAATAAACAAGTAATGACTTGTATATATTATCAAATATCTATACTAATAAAATCCCTGTGTCCCTGACGTCCGTGCGTGTGTGCCGAATACTCAACTGCGCATGCGCAGCGCACAGAGCATTTGGCACACACTCAACGGACACTGTTCAGATGCTGCCAGGCAGCAGGGGGCTGGTATATACTGACTTCTCAGTATATTCTAACTTGAAGCGTCCCCATCACTATGGGAACGCCTCTATATTAGAATATACTGTCGGATCTGAGTTAGATCATGAATCATGAACTCAGATCCGACAGTATATTGTAACACAGAGGCATTCCCATAGTGATGGGGACGCTTCAAGTTAGAATATACTGAGAAGTCTGTAGATACCAGCCCCCTGCTGCCTGGCAGCACCCGACCTCTTACAGGGGGCTGTGATCCGCAAAATTAACCCCTAAGGTGCCGCGGTGACGGGGAGGGGGCCCCATGGATCAGTTTTGCAACGGGGCCCCACGGATTGTGTGTACGCCACTGATGTGCGGCATCCTTTTGTAATGGCAGCGGGGCCTGGTGCACTCACTGTATTGCACCGGGCCTTGCTCAGAGTAGAAATACTATGAATAACTGTACTAATGTTCACTTACTACACAGTGAGGCAGGAGGCCGGGCAGGCAATGGCAGAGTAACTGACTACGTCATGCGCCTGCGCCGCCTGCTTCCGCCTGCGCCAGTGTCAGCCACAGATCCCCATAACAGTGTCAGCCACAGATCCCCTCTATAACAGTGTGTACTCCACAAATCCCCTCCATAACAGTGTGTCCTCCACAGATCCCCCATAACAGTGTGTCCTCCACAGATCCCCCATAACAGTGTAGAGATCCCCCATAACAGTGTGTCCTCCACAGATCCCCCATAACAGTGTGTCCTCCACAGATCCCCCATAACAGTGTGTCCTCCACAGATCCCCCATAACAGTGTTTCCTCCACAGATCCCCCATAACAGTGTGTCCTCTACAGATCCCCTCCATAACAGTGTCAGCCACAGATCCCCATAACAGTGTCAGCCACAGATCCCCATAACAGTGTCAGCCACAGATCCCTCCATAACAGTGTCAGCCACAGATCCCTCTATAACAGTGTGTACTACACAGATCCTCTCCATAACAGTGTGTCCTCCACAGATCCCCATAACAGTGTGTCCTCCACAGATCCCCCATAACAGTGTGTCCTCCACAGATCCCCATAACAGTGTGTCCTCCACAGATCCCCCATAACAGTGTACAGATCCCTCATAACAGTGTGTCCTCCACAGATCCCCATGACAGTGTGTCCTCCACAGATCCCCCATAACAGTGTGTCCTCCACAGATCCCCCATAACAGTGTGTCCTCCACAGATCCTCCATAACAGTGTGTCCTCCACAGATCCCCCATAACAGTATGTCCTCCACAGATCCCCCATAACAGTGTACAGATCCCCATAACAGTGTGTCCTCCACAGATCCCCCATAACAGTGTGTCCTCCACAGATCCCCCATAACAGTGTGTCCTCTACAGATCCTCCATAACAGTGTGTCCTCCACAGATCCCCCCCATAACAGTGTGTCCTCCACAGATCCCCCATAACAGTGTGTCCTCCACAGATCCCCCATAACAGTGTGTCCTCCACAGATCCCCCATAACAGTGTGTCCTCAACAGATCCCCATAACAGTGTGTCCTCTACAGATCCCCCATAACAGTGTGTCATCCACAGATCCCCCATAACAGTGTGTCATCCACAGATCGCCCATAACAGTGCCAGCCACAGATCCCCCCATAACAGTGTCATCCACAGATCCCCCCATAACAGTGCCAGCCACAGATCCCCCGATAATAGCATCAGCCATAGATCCCCCCCATAACAGTGCCAGCCACAGATCCTCCATAACAGTGTCAGAACTAATGTTCTAGCGCCCGTTATTGTAATGGGCCTAATATCTAGTATGGTCAATAAAAGTCAATATGAGTCCTAATTAGGGTTGAGCGAACCCGAACTGTAAAGTTCGGGTGCGTACCGAACTTTAGAGTTTTTGGTACCCGGACTCGAACATTTTCAAAAAAATGTGGGTTTGAGTTCGGCGATTTAATGGTGCTTGTTTAAAGGCTGCAGGGCAGCAAATCAACAAGCATTTAACTAGTGTGCCCTTAGAAGCCATAACAGCCATGCCTACTAATTGTATGGCTGTGATTGGCCAAGTGCAGCATGTGACCCAGCCTCTATATAAGCTGGAGTCACGTAGTGACGCACGTCACTCTGCTCTTACTAATGTAGGAATAGGATGCTGCTGCTGTGAGGGAGAGATTAGGAAACAATTCTGGTCTGGTGTACTTGGTGTTAAATCTACAAATTACAGCGATTATTTTTGTGGGTGCTCTGCTGAATTTTTTTTACACATGAGCCTATGGGTAAAATTAACTGTTCCATTGGTGGGTGACATAAACCCAGTTTTGCCGGTGAAAAACCCCGGCTCTGCGTTGCTGACAGTGAACTAAAATTTGTAAAAACGTCACTTCGGTGGATGACCTCAAAAAATGAGGAGATGTCAAATAAGGGACGTGGCCCTGGTCGTGGTGCTGCTGCTGTTGGTGCAGCTCCTGTTGCAGGGAGAGGACGTGGTCGATTTGTGCCAGCTACATGCACAAATGAAACAAAAATGAGACAACAGAGCCTTCAGCGTTATTTAGTAGGCCTGAATGCCGCTCTATGGATGGTGAGGCCAAAACAAGTACAGTCACTAGTAGATTGGGTGGCTGACAGTGCCTCCAGTAACTTCACATTGTCTCCCACCCGCTCCACTGCTGAAAGCTCAGAGTTGGCACCTGCAGGCCATGGGCATCTATCTTGCACCTCACCCTCTTGCAAATCAGCCAAGCAGTCTGAGCCCCAAGTCATGCACCAGTCTCTTATGCTTTTTGATGACTCTGCTGGCAGGGTTTCCCAGGACCATCCACCTAGCCCTGCCCCAGAAGTGGAAGAGATTGAGTGCACTGATGCCCAACCACTTATGTTTGAGAATGAGGACATGGGAAGACCACTGCAGCACGTCTCTGATAATGATGAAAAACAGGTGCCAACTGCTGTGGCTTTCTGCAGTGTGCAAACGGACAAGGAGGGCAGGGGTGCAGACTGGGTGGAAGATGATATGGTGGACGATGAGGTCCTAGACCCCACAAGGAATCAAGGTCATGCGAGTGACCTGTGCAGTTCGGAAGTAGAGGTGGTGGTCGCAGAGAGCCACCAGCACAGCAATAGAGTGAGCAGGGTGCAAAAGCAGAGCGGCTGTCCCCTAGACCCCCACCCCCCGGGACTGAGCACAACAAAGCCAGCTCTAAGGAGTTCCGTGGTGTGGCAGTTCTTCAGACAATGTGCAGACAACAAGACACAAGTGGTTTGCACGCTGTACAATCAGAGCCTGAAGCGAGGCATAAACGTTCTAAACCTGAGCACAACCTGAATGACCAGGCATCTAAGTGCAAAGCATGAGCTGCAGTGGAGTAAACAACTGCAAAACCAAGAAAGGTCTCCGGCTCCTCCTGCTCTCTCTTCTTCTGCAGTCTCGGCCTCTTTCTCCACCTCTGGGGTGACAGTGGCACCGGCCACCCCACAAACAGAGGATGTGTCAGCAACGCCACCACGTTCTTTACCTTTAACAAGCAGCACCACAATGTTCCATGGTAGCGTTCAGCTGCCCATCTTCCAAACAATGGAACGAAAGAGGAAGTATCTCCCTACCCACCCGCGATTCCTGGACCTGAATTCCAGCATTTCTAAATTCCTGGCCTTTGAAATGCTGTGATTCCGTCTGGTGGAGACAGAGAATTTTAAAAACTTTATGGCGTTGGCTGTCCCATAGTGCATTGTTCCCAGCCGCCACTACTTTTCCAGGCGAGCCATCCCTTACCAGCACAAACAACTGGGGGACAAAATCAGGTGTGCACTGCGCAACACCATCTGTGGCAAGGACCACATAACTACCAATCCATGGACCAGTAAGCACGGGCAGGGATGTTATATCTCCCTAACAGCACACTGGGTAAATGCAGTGGCGGCTGGGCCTGAAGTGGATAGCTGTTTGGTGCATATCCATCCGCCGCCAAGGATTGCAGGGCATTTCTCTTTGCCTCCTGTTGCCTCCTCCTTCTTCTCCTCTTCCTTCTCTAACACCTCCTCATCCAGTCAATGTAACACCTTCACCACCAACTTCAGCACAGCCCAGGGAAAACGACAGCAGGCAGTTTTGAAACTCATCTGTTTGGGGGACAAACCCCACACCGCGCAGGAGCTGTGGACGGGCATGGAACAACAGACCGATGAGTGGTTGGTGCCACTGAGCCTCAAGCCCGGCCTGGTGGTGTGCGATAATGGACGAAATCTCGTAGCAGCTCTGAGCCTAGCCGGTTTGACGCCCATCCCTTGCCTGGCGCATGTGCTGAATTTGGTGGTGCAGAAATTCCTGAAAAACTACCCCGACATGTGAGAGCTGCTGCAGAATTTCGGCTTTCTCACCCTGCTGCTGCTCGCCTGTCTGCACTGCAGCGTAACTTCGACCTTCCCTCTCACCGCCTCATATGCGACGTGTCCACAAGGTGGAACTCCACCTTGTACATGCTAAAGAGACTGTGCGAGCAGCAGCAGGTGATAGTGGAGTTTCAGCTGCAGCACACATGGGTGAGTCACTCTGCGGAACAACACCACTTCACCGCCACTGAGTGGGCCTCCATGCGAGACCTGTGTGCGTTGTTGCATTGTTTTGACTACTCCACCAACATGGCCAGTGCTGATGACGCCATTCTCAGCATTACTATCCCACTTCTATGTCTCCTTGAAAAAATGCTTCGGTCGATGATAGAAGAGGATGAGGCACAGGAGGAATAGGAGGAGGAAGATGGATCATTTCCACGGTTATCAGGCCAGTCATGCACAAGTAGTATAGGAAGGATCGGCACTCAAAGTAATGCTTCTTCAAAGTTCTCTTTTATTCGCCATAGTTGAGGCAACACACTACACGTGTTTCGGCTGTATAAGCCTTTCTCAAGTGTACACTTGAGAAAGGCTTATACAGCCGAAACACGTGTAGTGTGTTGCCTCAACTATGGCGAATAAAAGAGAACTTTGAAGAAGCATTACTTTGAGTGCCGATCCTTCCTATACTACTGCTATTTGTGAGTACGCCGACTCGGGATACGGGCACCGCTCCATGGTGGAGTAAATGTGGAGTGCCGCCTGCTCTTTCTTCTAGTCATGCACAAGTGTCTCAGAGGGTGGGTTCCTGCACCAACATAGGCCAGGTACACAATTGTCCAGCCAGGGCACAGTTCTGGAGGATGAGGAGGATGAGGAAGAGGGGGAGGATGGCACCCAAAGCAGCTCAGGGCCATCACTGCAGCATGGCTGGGGGGATACAGAGGACACAGACAATACACCTCCCACAGAGGACAGCTTGTCGTTGCCTCTGGGCAGCCTGGCACACATGAGTGACTACATGCTGCAGGGCCAGCGCAACGACTTCTGATTTTCCCACATTCTAATTTGTGCAGATTACTGGGTGGCCACTCTGCTGGATTCCCATAACAAGGACAATGTGCCATCCTTAATTCCCTCACTGGAGCATGGTCGGATGGTGCACGACTACAAGCGAACGCTGGTAGACGCGCTGCTGATGGCATTCCCACCTGACAGCAGGGGCTCATTGGAAGCACAAGGCGAAGGCAGAGGAGGCGGAAGAGACACCAAAGCAGCCGGAGCACCGCCAGCAGCTCAGAAGACAGGGTTAGCCTGGCTGAAATGTGGAAAAGCTTTGTTACCATGCCACAACAACCAGCACCAACGGCTGATATGCAACTTCTTAGCAGGAGGCAGCATTTCAGCAACATGGTGGAGCAGTATGTGTGCACAGAATTTTTTACACCAAATTGACCCTCCAGTTAGGTGCAGAGGCAATAGTGAAACTCTTTTTACAGTTTGGGATTAATCCCAGTTAAATGCCTACTCTTGGCACCCAACTTTTTTCTAAAACTTAGCTTTTATTATTAATACAATTAAATAACCATTTTGAGCACTTTGATCAATATTTAAAATACGATTGCTGGATCCTCTGTGTGCAGCTTTGTATTGAATATCTAACTATCTAAGTTGGCTAGGCTGGTGCGCAATCCAGCATCTCCGCCTATTGAATTCATTTATAGATCAGATATTTCTGTCACAGACGGTATTCAGCTAACTTAAAAGCATTCATCCGCACTGCCCCCCGACCTGTTTCGCCAACTTGTGGCGTCCTCAGGGGTTCCGGGCAGTGTGCGGTTTGCTGAGTAACGGCGGGGTCTTAAATAACCTTCTCTTCCCTCCCACCCTGTGACGACCTTCTCTTCTACCTATTACACTAGATCTTACTCCATTCCTTCAGCACTGTGGTGAAAGAAGCATCTCTGTTGGGCATTAACCCACAGTGGAGATGGTGATTTGAGGGCTTTGCGCATGCGATCGTGCTGCAGAATGGAATTACCGCGCATGATCCAACACAGTCTCTATTTCGCTACATGTACTGACTGATGGGTCTGCCCCATTCAACTTCTGGGTCTCCAAATTGGGCACATGGCCTGAGCTTGCCCTTTACACCTTGGAGGTGCTGTCCTGCCCTGCAGCCAGTGTATTGTCTGAACGTGTGTTTAGCATGGCAGGGGGTGTTATCACAGACAAGAGCAGCCGCCTGTCTACAGCCAATGTGGACACGCTCACGTTCATTAAAATGAACCAGGCATGGATCCCACAGGACTTGTCCGTAACCTGTGCCGAATAGACATGTATACCGGCCTCACATTGCCATTGTTATACTCCAGCGCACTTTCTCTTTGTTTTATTTTATATATTCCCCAATGTTTTGTGGTCTATCCAAAGTAAAAAATTTTTTTAAATGTGTTGGCTACCTCCTCCTCCGCCGCTTCCGCCTACACCGCCACATCCACCTACACAGCCACGTCCACCGCCTCCTCAACCTCCTACTCCATATGGACCTCCTCCTCCTAGTTCAAGATTATTATTTTTATTTTTTATTTATTTTATCTTATTTTAAGTCATTTCCCAATCCACATTTGTTTGCAGTGCACTTGTCATGCTCTTACCCACATTTTGCTGCCTTTGCAGCTCTCTAGCCCTTTCCATTACTCTTTTAGAACCATTTTAGTGCCCCAATGTTCGGGCCCCCATTGACTTCAGTGGGGTGTAGGGTCAAGTTCAGGTCAAGTCCGAACTCGAACTTTGCGACGAAGTTCGGCCGAACCCGGCGAAACCGAACTTCCAGGTGTTCGCTCAACTCTAGTCCTAATATTTTTTGTTTGTTTGTTTTATAACAGGGCTTGATAGCGTTCTTTAAATGTAAATCATTTAGGCTTCTGTGTTGTTTTGAAAAAAGAAATGGCCAGCAGGAGTGTGTTATAAGCTAAAGAGAAACCCCTCTGTTCCAGCAAGGATCAACAGTGATTTACCATTCTCACACACGTGACCTCTGAAGCCAGTCAATGGCTGCATAAGTTTCATGCAAGGCCACCATGTAACCGCTTAACGACAGCCCTCTGTCTGTTGCAATACAAATTATTTTAGTGAATTTTAAAGTACATTCAAATAGGGAACACAATAATGCAAAGTCTATGCACAGTCATGGATATTACATACAATACTAGAAGTCAGATTAATAACAGTAAATCCTGCAAATTACAGTTAGGTCCATATATTTGGACAGAGACAATAATTTTCAAATTTTTGTTCTGTACATTACCACAATGAATTTTGAACAAAACAATTCAGATGCGGGTGAAGTTCAGACTTTCAGCTTTAACTCAGTAGGTTGAACAAAGTGATTGCATAAAAATGTGAGGAACTAAAGCATTTTTTAAACTCAATCCCATCATTTCAGGGGCTCAAAAAATATTGGACAAATTAAACAATTGTATATAAAATAAAAATTTCTAATACTTGGTTGAAAACTGTTTGTTGGCAATTACTGCCTGAAGTCTTGAACTCATGGACATCACCGGACGTTGTGTTTCCTCCTTTTTAATGCTCTGTCAGGCCTTTACTGCAGCGATTTTCAGTTGCTGTTTGTTTGTGGGCCTTTCTGTCTGAAGTTTAGTCTTTAAAGGGGTTATCCGAGTTATATAAAAGTTTGCTACTGCGTTTTATACTAGCCTATTAAACTTTTTTCTAAGTCACTTACTGTAGTGATTTTGCACTGTTTATCCTCTTTAGATCTGGGTCATGTGACCCCCGACATCATCAACCCTGCTCAAGCTGTGACGTCTCGTTTACAAGCTTCTCCCTGCTTGAGGGAGTGGCCGGGCTCTGTAAACGAAACTTCAGAGCCTCTGGTGCCCGCCCCTTTCTCTCACTCTCCTCCCACAACCTCTGCGATAGTAAACGATCGCGCATGCGTGATCCTTACCAGAGCTGTGGAGAGAGAATTGCTCGGCAGCAGGGTATGTTTCTGGCCCCGCCCATCAGTTCTATGGGCCAGTAAACCTGTTTCCCTCCGGCATCTGGGGATGGTTGTTAGAGCCCTGGCCCCCTCAGCTGTTACAATTCAGACACACCCCAGAACACAAGTAAATAATTGTCCAGCATATAGATATAGTATAGCTATAGCTATATCTGAGCTCTTGCTATATCTAATCTATATTAGTATATAAACTGAACCTGCTTCTAAGGTATATCTGTATCAAAGTCCCACCAGAGGTTCTCAATCGGATTTAAGTCTGGTGACTGCGATGGCCACTTCAAAATGTTACAGCCTTTAATCTGTAACCATGCTCAAGTGGACTTGGAAGTATGCTTGGGATCATTGTCCTGTTGAAAGGTCCAACGTCTCCCAAGCCTCAGGTTTGTGACGGACTGCATGACATTTTCATCCAATATCTCCTGGTACTGAAGAGAATTCATGGTACCTTGCACACGCTGAAGCTTCCCTTTACCTGTAGAAGCAAAACAGCCCCAAAGCATGATTGACCCCCGCCATGCTTCACAGTAGGCAAGGTGTTCTTTTCTTCATAGGCCTTGTTCTTCCTCCTCCAAACATAGCGTTGATCCATGGGCCCAAACAGTTCTAATTTTGTTTCATCAGTCCACAGAACACTATCCCAAAACTTTTGTGGTTTGTCCACATGACTTTTGGCATACTGCAGTTGACTCTTCTTATTCTTTGGAGACAGCAAGGGGGTGCGCCTGGGAGTTCTGGCATGGAGGCCTTCATTACGCAGTGTGCGCCTTATTGTCTGAGCTGAAACTTCAGTACCCGCATCTGACAAATCTTTTTTCAGTTCCTCAGCAGTCACACAGGGATTTTTCTCCACTTTGTGTTTCAGGTAGCATACAGCAGTTGAAGTCAGCATCTTCTTTCTGCCACGACCAGGTAGCATTTCAACAGTGCCCTTTGCCTTGAATTTGCGAATGATGCTTCCTATGGTGTCTCTTGGTATGTTTAACATCTTTGCAATCTTCTTATAGCCATTGCCCTTCCTGTGAAGAGAAATCACCTCTTCTCTTGTCTTCCTGGACCATTCTCTTGACTTCACCATGTTTGTAAACACACCAGTAAATGTCTAGAAGGAGCTGAGTATCACAGGCATTTTAACCACTTGAAGACCACAGGTTTATACCCCCCTAGTGACCAGGCCCCTTTTTACAAATCCGCATTACACTACTTTCACCGTTTATTGCTCGGTCATACAACTTACCACCCAAATGAATTTTACCTCCTTTTCTTCTCACTAATAGAGCTTTCATTTGGTGGTATTTCATTGTTGCTGACATTTTTACTTTTTTTGCTATTAATAAAAATTTAACGACATTTTTGCCAAAAAATGACATTTTTCACTTTCTGTTGTAAATTTTTTTAAAAACTACATTTCTATATAAATTTTTCTCTAAATGTATTGTTCTACATGTCTTTGATAAAAAAAGTCCAATAAGTGTATATTTATTGGTTTGGGTAAAAGTTATAGCGTTTACAAACTATGGTGCAAAAAAGTGAATTTCGGCATTTTGAAGCAGCTCTGACTTTCTGAGCACTTGTCATGTTTCTTCAGGTGCTAGAATGCCAGGAAAGTATAAATACCCCCCAAATCACACTATTTTAGAAAGAAGACACCCCAAAGTATTCGCGGAGGGGCATGGTGAGTTCATGTATCATTTCATTTTTTTTCACAAGTTAGCGGAAAATGACACTTTCTGAGGAAAAAAAAAATTATAATAAAGTTTCCATTTCTGCTAACTTCTGGCAAAAAAAAAAAAACTCATACGGGCTCATTATGCCCCTCAGTGAATACCTTGGGGTATCAACTTTCCGAAATGGGGTCATTTGTGGGGTATGTTTACTGTTCTGGCATTTTGGGCGGGGCTAAATTGTGAGCAGCCATGTAAAAGCTAAAGTTAGCGGAAATTGATATATATATATATATATTTTTTTTTACAAAGTCTCATACTCCACTAACTTGTGACAAAAAATAAAATTTTACATGAACTCCCCATACCCCTCACGGAATACCTTGGGGTGTCTTCTTTCTAAAATGGGGTCACATGTGGGGTATTTATACTGCCCTGGCATTTTAGGGGTCTCCGCAATCATTACACGTATGGCCAGCATTAGGAGTTTCTGCGATTCTCCGTATATTGAGCACACGGGTAATGAAATTTTTTTTTTTCCGTTCAGCCTCTGCGCTGAAAAAAAAAAAAATGAACGGCACAGATTTCTTCATTCGCATCAATCAATGTGGATGAAAAATCTCTGCCAAAATCAGTGACTGCGGTGCGGTGGGCTGGGCGCTAGCTACCTAACAAGTAGCTAACTAACTGGCGGTGATAAGGGACCCTTATGCCCCATTCACACGTCCGAAATTTTGTTTGCGGAGCGGAATTGCGGACCCATTCATTTCTATGGGGACAGACTTTGTCCCGCTCGGATCCGAATTACGGATCCGCGCTTCGGGTCTGCACTTCCGTTCCGCAAAAATATAGAATATGTCCTATTCTTGTCCGCAATTGCGGACAAGAAAAAGCATTTTCTATATAGTTCTGTGCGGATCTGCAAAATGCGGAAAGCGCATTGCCGGTGTCCGTATTTTGCGGATCCGCAGATCCATGGATCCGCAGATCCATGGATCCGCAAACACATACGGACGTCTGAATGAGCCTGTAGGGGGTGATTAGTGACAGGGGGTGACAGGGGGTGATCAGGGGGTGACATGGGTGATCAGGGGTTAATCAGTGATGGGGGTGGGGGTGTGTGTGTAGTGATTGGTGCACTTTTCCTATGTTTCCTCTGGTGGTCCCAAACAAAGGGACCACCAGACGAGCAGACAGCAGGCATATCAGACGCTGTTTAAAAAACAGCGTCTGATATGCGATTTAAATGATCAGCGCTGGCAGGCTGTAGTTTCAGTTGTCCCGGCTCCGATCACATGAACGCGCGCGCACGACGTGCGCGCGTTCATGTGAAATCTCAGGTCTCACGAGATGACGCCGATAGGCGTGACTGAGACCTGAGAGAGCCGCCGCGCTGAAGCCCATCGGCGTTAGCGTGGCGGCAAGAGGTTAAATCTGCCTAAACGGTGCTTATTATGCTTGATTGCTGCTCCTTGACATCCACAGGTGTTTTCAATACCTGATCGAAATCACATCAATGAACCTCTGTTCTTAAGAGTGATAGTCTTTAAGGGGTTGAATAATTGTGTCAATGAAGAAATCACAAAAAAAAACATTTAATACTGTATTACAAAAACAATTGATGTCATTTTAGTTGCATTTGGTTCTTTAAAAAGTCCTTGTACATCTACAGCATTGGGGGTTGAATAATTTTGAACACAACTGTATATCTAATATATATATATATATATAATGTATATATCTAATATATACATTACTTAGATGGCTACACCCTAGATATAGATAGCTTAGATACATGTACAGCTTAGATACAGATATCGTTTAGATACAGACATTGTTTAGATACAGACATTGTTTAGATACATACATAGCTTCGATACAGATATATATTAGATACAGATATATGTCCGTCTTATAGATATAGCTATATCTATGCTATATCTGTATCTAAGCTTGAACTGTATCTAAGCTATGTATGTATCTGAGCTATATCCGTATCAAAGCTATAACTGTATCTAAGCTTGAATGGTATCTAAGATATATATGTATCTAAGTTATATATATAAATAAGCTATATCTATCTAATATAGGTATAGCTCAGTTACATATATAGCTTAGATACAGATATAGCTTAGATACATTACAAAGCTTAGATACATATACAGCTTAGATTCCAATATAGTTTAGATACATGCATTGTTTAGATACATACATAGCTTAGATAGAGATACAGCTTAGATAAAGCTTTGATACAGATATAGTTTAGATACATTTATGGCTTAGATACAGATATGGCTTAGATACTGATATTGGTTAGATACAGCTATAGCTTAGATAAGGTTTAGATACATATATAGTTTAGATACAGATATGGCTTAGATACAGATATAGCTTAGACAAAGCTTAGGTAAAGATATAGCTTAGATACAGATATAGCACAGATATGGCTTAGATATAGATATAGCTTATATACAAATATAGTATGATTAAAGCTTAGATACAGATATGGCTTAGATACAGATATAGCTTAGATAAAGATGAAGCTTAGATACAGATATGGCTTAGATACATAAATAGCATGGATAAAGCTTAGATACAGATATAGCTTAGATACAGATATGTCTTAGATACAGATATAGCTTAGATAAAGGTTAGATACAGATATGGCTTAGATACAGATATGGCTTAGATACAGATATGGCTTAGATACAGATATAGCATGGATAAAGCTTAGATACAGATATGGCTTAGATACAGGTATAGCAATGGGACAAGGAGATCTTCTGCCTGTGTGACCTAATAGATTATCTTGTGACAGTTTTTTTTTCTATGCAAAGTTAGGATGTGCAGAGCAGGGTGAGGGGAAGGTCAGCTTGTTCACACCCACAAATATTCATGAGGGAGAGCTCAAGCATTGTTGTTACACACCCCCTCAGCATGTACTTAATGTAAACACAGCAATAACATAACCAGGAAAAGCTATAAGTATGGGGTTTTCTCTGAAGAAATCAAGCTTAACTAATGTATATGTATGTCCTGATGAGTTTTATGAGGTTTTACATTTTTTTTCCCATAACTCGGATAACCCCTTTAACAAGTGAAAAGCTCTATTGGGTTCAGATCAGGTGACTGACTTGGCCATTCAAGAATATTCCTCTTCTTTGCTTTAATAAACCCCTGGGTTGCTTTGGCTTTATGTTTTGGGTCATTGTCCGTCTGTATTATGAAACGCCGATCAATCAGTTTGGCTACATTTGGCTGGATTTGAGCACACAGTATGTCTCTGGAAACCCCAGAATTCATCCGGCTGCTTCTGTCCTGAGTCACATCATCAATAAACACTTGGGACCCAATGCCACTGGCAGCCATGCATGCCCAAGCATCACACCGCCTTCGCCGTGTTTTACAGATGAGGTGGTATGCTTTGGATCATGAGAAGTACCATGCCTTCGCCATACTTTTTTCGTCATTCTGGTAGAGGTTGATCTTGGTTTCATGTTTTCAAAGAATGTTCTTCCAGAAGTGTGCTGGTTTTTTAAGATTTGTTTTAAGCAAAGTCTAATCTAGTCTTCTTATTCTTGAGGCTTATGAGTGGCTTGCACCGTGCAGTAAACCCTCTGTATTTACTTTCATGCAGTCTATACTGATACGCCTATATCCTGTCCAGCAGGGTGGTCACCCAGTAATCAGCACAAATTAGAATGTGGGCAACTCGGCAGTCATTGCGCGGGCACTGCAGCATGTAGTCGCTCATGTGTGCCAGGCTGCCAAAAGGCAACGACAAGCTGTCCTCTGTGGGATGTGTATTGTCTGTGTCCTCTGTATCCCCCCAGCCACCCTTCCGTGATGGCCCATAAGCTGCTTTGGGTGCCTCCCTACTGTGAACATGGTTCCTCTACATCACCATCCTCTTCCTCCTCATCCTCCAGAACTGTGCCGTGGCAGGACAATTGTGTACCTGGCCTCTGTTGGTGCAGGAACCCACCCTCTGAACCACTTGTGAACCGTGGAAATGATTCCTCTTCTCATTCTCCTCCTCTTCCTCCTGTGCCACATCCTCTTCTATCATCGCACAAAGCGTTTTTTCAAGGAGACATAGAAGTGGGATAGTAACGCTGAGGACAGCGTCATCGGCACTGGCCATGTTGGTGGAGTACTCAAAACAGCGCAACACGGTACACACGGTTTGCATGGAGGCCCACTCGTTGGTGGTGAAGTGGTGCTGTTCCGTAGAGCGACTCACCCATGCGTGCTGCAGCTGAAACTCCACTATCACCTTTCTGCTGCTCACACAGTCTCTCCAGCATGTGCAAGGTGGAATTCCACCTTGTGGGCACGTCGCATATGGGGCGGTGAGCGGGAAGGCCAAAGTTACGCTGCAGAGCAGACAGGTGAGCAGCAGCAGGGTGAGAACGCCGAAAACGCGCACAGATGGCGCACAGTTTCTGCAGCAGCTCTGACATATAGGGGTAATTTTTAGGAACCTCTGCACCACCAAATTCAGCACATGCGCCAGACAAGGGATATGCGTCAAACCGGCTAGGCCCAGAGCTGCTACGAGATTTCCCCCATTATCGCACACCATCAGGCCGGGATTGAGGCTCAGTGGCACCAACCACTTATCGGTCTGTTGTTTCATGCACGTCCATAGCTCCTGCGTGGTGTGGGGTTTTTACCCAAAACAGATGAGTTTCAAAACAACCTGCTGTGCTGAAGTTGGCGAAGGTGTTACACTGACCAGATGAGGAGGCGGTAGAGGAGGAAGCGGAGTAGTAGGAGGAGGCAACAGGGGGAAAAGAGAAAAGTCCTGCAATACTCGGTGGCGGAAGGACATGCGCCAAACTGCTATCCACCTCAGGCCCAGCCACTACTGCATTTATCCAGTGTGCAGTTATAACGTCCCTGCCCGTGCTTACTGGTCCTCATATGGGTTGTTATGTGGACCTTGCCACAAATGGCGTTGCGCCGTGCACATCTGATTTTGTCCGCCACTTCGAAAAGTAGAGGCGGCTGGGAACCACTTACTGTGGGACAGCCACCACAATAAGTTTTTAAAAGTGTCCGTCTTCACCAGATGGAAGGACAGCTTTTCAAAGGCCAGGAATTTTGAAATGCTGGCATTCAGGGTCAGGGATCGCGGATGGGTAGGGGGGTACTTCCTTTTTCTCTCCAGTGTTTGGGAGATGCTTGGTGACAGTGATGGACATGGTGGTGTTGCTGCCACATCCTCTGTTTGCGGGGAGGCTGGTGCCACTGTCACTCAAGAGGTGGAGGAAGAGGCCGAGACTGCAGCAGTAGAGGGACCAGGAGGAGCCTGAGATCTTTGGTGGTTTTTGAGGTGTTTAGTCCACTGCAGCTCGTGCTTTGCATTTAGATGCCTGGTCATGCAGGTGGTGCTCAGGTTTAGAAAATGTATGCCTCGCTTCATGATCTTATTGCATAGCGTGCAAACCACTTGTGTTTAGTCTTCAGCACATTGTCTGAAGAACTGCTACGACAGGGAACTCCTTGGAGCTGGCTTTGGTGTGCTCAGTCCATGGGTGCGGTGGGCAGTAGCAGGCGTACTGGCTAGGGAACGGCCACTCTGCTTTTGCACACTGCTCCCTCTTTTGCTGTGCAGCTGGTGCACTGTGACCACCACCTCTTCCTTCGAACTGCACACGTCACTCGCATGACCTTGATTCCATGTGGGGTCTAGGACCTCACTATCGTCAACATCATCTTCCACTCACTCTTCACCCCTGTAGTTCTTGCTGGTCTGCACACTGCAGAAAGCCATAGCAGTTGGCACTTGTGTTTCGTCATCATCAGAGATGTGCTGCGGTTGTCCTCCCATGTCCACATCCTGAAACATAAGTGGTTGGTCATTAGTACAATCAATGTCTTCCTCTTCTGGAGCAAGGCTATGTGGACGGCCCTCAGAAACCCTGCCAGCAGAGTCATCAAAAAACATTAAGAGACTGCTGCATGACTTGGGGCTCCGACTGCTTGGCTGATTTGCAAGAGGGTGGGGTGAAAGACAGATGCCCATGGGCTGCAGGTGCCAATTCTGCGATTTCAGCAGGGGATCGGTTGGGAGACAATGTGAAGGAACTGGAGGCACTGTCAGCCACCCAATCTACTTCCGCCTCTACTTGTTCTGGCCTCACCATTCGTACACCGGTATTCGGGCCTACAAAATAACGCTGAACGTTCTGTCGCCTATGTGCACCTGAGGAAGGTGTTTCATTTCGGCGTTTAGCTGGCACAGATCAACCACGTCCTCTCCCTGCAACAGGAGCTCCACCAACCGCAGCAGCACCACAGCCAGGGCCACGTCCCTTATTTGATGCTTTCCTCATTCTTTGAGGTCACCCACCGAACTAACAGACAGATTAACTATATTGTTCCACCTGTCACACATGCAGTGCAGGTGTACTTCACGCAATAAATGGCTATGTGACGCTCACCTAACTAACACACGGATTAACTATATCAAATTCCCTGTCATGTATGCAGTGCAGGTGTACTTTACGCAATAAATAGGTATATGACGTGCACCTAACTAACAGACACATTAATGATATCAATTTCCCTGTCACATATGCAGTGCAGGCTAACTTCATGCAATAAATGGGTATATGACGTTCACCTAACTAACAGACAGATTAACTGTATCAATTTCCCTGTTACGTATGCAGTGCAGGTGTACTTCACGCAATAAATGGCTATATGATGTGCACCTAACAGACGGATTACCTATATCAATTTCCCTGTCGCATATGCAGTGCAAGTGTACTTCACGCAATAAATGGGTATATGACGTGCACCTAACTAACAAACGAATTAACTATTATATTTCTGTGTCGGGGTACAAAGTACAATGTTGCATTGCACCCACATTAAAAAAAATCGCTGTAGGTCCCCCACAGACTTAACAGACAGATTTATGATTAGCTTTCTGTGTCAGGGGGGCAAAGATGGTGTATTGCACCCACAAAAAATCGCACTAACACTGTCCCTTCCCTTCACTACTGAGAACTTATGGGCGGTGCTAAATGTGATCCAGCATATATAGAGGCTGGGTCACATGATGCACTGGCGAATCACAGCCATGCCATTAGTAGGCATGGCTGTGATGGCTTCTAAGGGCACACAGCTTAAAACTTTGTTGATTGGCTTTCAACAAGCTTTATTAAATGCCCGAACACCAAACTCAAACCCAAACTTTTCCTGCAAAGTTCAGGATCGGGTCCAGGTAGCAAAAATCGAATATAGAAGAGATTCTAAGTGGTATTTATTGTTGTGTGAGTATCTAGCCAATAGATATCATTCAAGCAAATACTTGCTTTTCCTCTAAATATCCCAGGATCTCTGGTATGCAGTCTGTTTGTTGTTCTGGATGGCAAGGATTTTTTTCATAGTAGCAGTTTGCATTGAGTAATCAAAAAACTTCATTAACTCCTTAAGGACACATGACGTATGGGTACGTCATGTGTCCAGTCCCTAAAGATGGCGCCCGCTCCTGGCCGCTGCGGGCACCATCGCTGCGGGGGTCCGGCTGATTCCTGTAGCTGACCCCCGCAGCTGATGATCGCGGTCGGCAGCGCTGCCGACCGCGATCATTTAACCCCGCAGATGCCGTGATCAATCCTGATCACGGCATCTGCACGCGCTAAACCGAAAGTAAAACTTCGGCAGCGCTCGGCTCCCTAGTGGTGATCGGGAGAATCGGAGCGCTGTAGGGATAGCCTCAAGCCTTTCATTCAGCTTGAGGCTATCACTTACTATTTCCTATGGAGCCCTTGTTAGCAATAGGGCTTCATAGGAAAGTAGTAAATGCTCATAAACTCCAATACAAGTGTATTGGAGTTTATGATAGAAGCAATCAGGTAACTGATTTATATAGGTCCCTATGGGATCTATATAAAAGTGTAAAAAAATAAATAAATAAATAAATAAATAAATAAAAAAAACCTAAATATTTAAATCACCCCCCTTTCCCCAAAATTAAAATAAAATAATAAAAAAAATAAAAAATACACATCATGGGTGTCGCAATGTGTGAAAACGCCCATAGTATAAAAATATAAAAATATATTTCCCATACGGTAAACAGAAAAACGGAAAAAGCGCCCAAATGGCCGATTTGCCGTTTTTGGACGCTTCATTTCCTCAAAAAATTAAATAAAAGCGATCAAAAAGTCCTACACACCCCATAATGGTATCAACTAAAAGTTAAGATCGCCCCGCAAAAAATAAGCCCCCATACAACGCCATACACTTATATACAAATACGTTATAGCTGTCAAAACATGGCGACAAAAACGCAAGAAAAGCTATACATATTGGGTATCGCCGGATTCGTACTGACCTGTAGAATAAAACTAAATGGTCAGTTTTATCGCAAATCAAAAGTCGTAATTTAGAAACCCGTAAAACTGTGGTGAAATTGCTTTTTTTTTGCAATTTCACCCCATTTGGAATTTTTTTCCCGCTTCCCACTACACCGTATGCATTATTAAATGATGGCGTTGGAAAGTACAACTTGTCCCGCAAAAAATAAGCCCTCATATGGCCATGTGAACGGAAAAATAAAAAAGTTATGGCTCTTGGAAGGCATAGAGCGCAAAACGAAAAAACGCAAAAATGTAAAAACCCTGTGTCCTTAAGGGGTTAATATGCGGAAGAGTGGTGGACTTCCAATATTGAAAACTCACCACAAATGGTATCTCAGACCTGATCACCTACATCTCATGTTCCCATCCTGCTCACAATATTCCTGGAGGAACTTGCGGCCAAATAGGTACTCTCAAACATATCCTCTGGGATTGCACCACTCAAGTCCCAACTGCTAATCCTTTAATCATGTCGTGGTCCATACTGTGGCATGACAAAGGGGACTCCCTTCAGTGGACTGTACAAAATGAAAATTGCATATTTTCTACACATACTGTATGGGATTTTAGTGCCCAATATGCTGTGCCCACATGGTGCCATCTAAGACACACCACACCCTTTACATTTTTAGGTGAGTTTTACTGGGTGTTGAAATGCCATAAATATGGGCGTAAACTGCTGTTTGGGTATGTTGCATGATTCAGAAGGGAAAGACCACTTTTTGGCTTTTGCAGTGCAGATTTTGATGGATTGGTTTACGGGTGGAGTTTTGCTATTGAACAGCCTCTGGGGACCAGTACTGCCATTTTTTGGGGCACAACCCTTTTAAGCAGTTCATTAAAGACAGAGCTATGCCTACTATAATAATTTGTATTTTATTTTATACAATTAAAGCATTTTTGATAATCCTGTTTTCGTCTCGGCATTTTCTTATATATATATATATATATATATATATATATATATTTATATATATATCACTCTGAGAAAATGGTGACACAAAAACACAATTTTTTTCTTGTCTTGCAAAAAACTGAGCTCCTAATATTTACGATTGTCTTGTGTAGTGGCTCATTTTTTTGCGAGACAAGGTGATATTTTTATTGGTACAATTTTGGGGTACGTAGTACTTTTTGATCGCCCACTATTATGCTTTTTGTGAGGCATGGTGACGAAAAAAAAGGCTATTTTGGCACAGTATTTATTTACTTTTTTAACAGCGTTCACCTGATGGGGTAGATCATGTGTCATTTTTATAGAGCAGATGCAGCGATACATAACGTCTTTTTTTTTTTTTTTGCAATTTTACACAATGGAAGTATGTTTTTAAATCCTGTTTTTGTGTTGCTATTTTCTCATAGTGATATTATTTATTCTTCTGACGATTGTCTTGTGTAGGGGCTCATTGTTTGCATGGTGAGGTGATGTTTTTATTGGTACTATTATGGGGTACATAGTACTTTTTGATTGCTTGCTATTCTGTAGTTTGTGAGGCAAGATGACAAAAAATGGCTATTTCTGCACATTTTTTTTTTTTTTAACCTTATGGGGTAGATCATGTGATTTTTTGTTAGAACTGGTCATTATGGATATGCAATACCTAATAAGTCTATTTTTGTATTGTACATGACTCGATGAGTTGAAAGTTTTTTTTTTTACTTAAAACTTTTATATTTTATTTAAAAAAAACACCTTATTTTACTTTTTTTTTTACTTTTTATTTTTGTCTTCTTTTTTTTGATGTAGACAGTCGGGTGCATGTGCATCCCTCACCTGCTGAACAGATAGTACAAGGATACTCTGTGAGCAGTAGGTAAGTTAGCAGATGAATGTTCTAGTGACGTTGGGAAACCTTGAGTTCTGACGTCCATGTGCATATTACCGTGACACATACCACCTACCTAAACAATGTTACTGGTATTCCCAAATGGCAGTGACCTCTTTCAGCAGTAAAGTGTGCCCTGCCACACTGCAAAACTTGTCCGGGAATAGTTTGGGAACAATGGCAAATAGTGCATGGTGTTGGACTCAAATTTCCCACATCTCATTCCAATAGAGCACATGTGGGATGTGCTAGAAAAATAAGTCCAAGCTATAAAGGCTCCATCTTACAACTTACAGATGTTAACAATTCTGATGCTAACATCATGGTTCCAGATACCTCTGAGCTCCTTCAGAGGTCTTGTGGAGTCCATGCCTCGATCGGTCAGAGCTATTATGAAGCGGCATGAAGAAGATGTGCACAATATTAAGCATGTGTTTTAAATGTTACGGCTGAACAGTGTATGTATATATACATAGAGTATTTCATTCATATACTGTATTTTGTAGAGTATAAGACACACCGGACTATAGGACGCACCTAGGATTTGGAGGACGTCTTATTGTCTTAAATGTGTTATGGGGCCATATTTATCATTACACTCACATCTTACTCCACTTTTACATACGCCCAGAGTCACTTTTGGATAGTCAGATTCATTAATGGTCCTTTAATACTGTGATAAATGTGGTTTGACAGTAGCAGTTTATCTTTCAGTAAGCGGCTTTACAAAAGTCGCACGTCTTTACAAAAAAGTTGCATGTTCTATTAAAAGGTCGCATAGGATAAGTATGGTCCCCCCTGGAGTGAAATTTTTTTGTGACTTTTTTGCAAATTTTTAAATAGTCGCAATAGTAAATCTGTCTAGAGATTCATTTACATAAGAAAACACGCACACTTTCACAAAACTGGAGAGCTTAGTGCAGAGCTTGAAAAAGTTGCAAAAAAATGCGCAATTTTACTGATTGCACATTTTTTTGCAACTTTTTCACTCCATTAACCACTTCAGCCCCCCTAGCTTAAACACCCTTAATGACCAGGCCACTTTTTGCAATTCTACACTACACTACTTTCACCGTTTATTGCTCCGTCATGCAACTTACCACCCAAATGAATTTTACCTCCTTTTCTTCTCACTAATAGAGCTTTCATTTGGTGGTATTTCATTGTTGCTGACATTTTTACTTTTTTTGCCATTAATAAAAATTTAACGACATTTTTGCAAAAAAATGACATTTTTCACTTTCTGTTGTAATTTTTTTTTTTAAAACTACATTTCTATATAAATTTTTCTCTAAATTTATTGTTCTACATATCTTTGATAAAAAAAAAAATCCAATAAGTGTATATTTATTGGTTTTGGTAAAAGTTATAAGCGTTTACAAACTATGGTGCAAAAAAGTGAATTTCGGCATTTTGAAGCAGCTCTGACTTTCTGAGCACCTGTCATGTTTCTTCAGGTGCTAGAATGCCAGGATAGTATAAATACCCCCCAAATGACACCGTTTTAGAAAGAAGACACCCCAAAGTATTCGCGGAGGGGCATGGTGAGTTCATGTATCATTTCATTTTTTTTCACAAGTTAGCAGAAAATTACACTTTCTGAGGAAAAAAAAATATAGTAAAGTTTCCATTTCTGCTAACTTCTGGCAAAAAAAAATAATCTCTCAGACGGACTCACTATGCCCCTCAGTGAATACCTTGGGGTGTCTACTTTCCGAAATGGGGTCATTTGTGGGGTGTGTTTACTGTTCTGGCATTTTGGGCGGGGCTAAATTTTGAGCAGCCATGTAAAACCTAAAGGTACTCGTTGGAATTTGGGCCCCTTTGCGCACCCAAGCTGCAAAAAAGTGTCACTCGTGTAGTATCGCCGTACTCAGGAGAAGTTGGGCAATGTGTTTTGGGGTGTATTTTTACATATACCCATGTTGGGTGAGAGAAATATCTCTGTAAACTGACAACTTTGTATAAAAAATTTTAAAAAGTTTTCATTTACAGAGAAATTTCTCTCACCCAACATGGGTATATATAAAAATACACCCCAAAACACATTGCCCTACTTCTCCTGAGTATGGCGATACCACATGAGTGACACTTTTTTGCAGCCTGGGTGAGCAAAGGGGCCCTAATTCCAATGAGTACCTTTAGGATTTCACAGGACATTTTTACGCATTTGGATTCCAGACTTCTTCTCACGCTTTAGGGGCCCCTAAAATGCCAGGTCAGTATAAATACCCCACAAGTGACCCCATTTTGGAAAGAAGACACCCCAAGGTATTCTGTGAGGGGTATGGTGAGTTCATGTAAAATTTAATTTTTTGTCACAAGTTAGTGGAATATGAGACTTTATAAAAAACAAAATAAAAAAAATATATATATCAATTTCCGCTAACTTGTGCCAAAAAATTAAAATTCTGTGAACTCGCCATGCACCTCACAGAATACCTAGGGGTGTCTTCTTTCCAAAATGGGGTCACATGTGGGGTATTTATACTGCCCTGGCATTTTTGGGGCCCTAAAGCGTGAGAATCCAAATGCGTAAAAATGCCCTGTGAAATCCTAAAGGTACTCATTGGTTTTAGGGCCCCTTTGCGCATCTTGGATGCAAAAAAGTGTCACACATGTGGTATCGCCGTACTCAGGAGAAGTAGGGCAATGTGTTTTAGGGTGTATTTTTACATATACCTATACTGTGTGTGAGAAATATCGCTGTAAACGAAAACTTTTTACATTTTTTATTCAAAGTTGTCAATTTACAGAGATATTTCTCTCACCCAGGATGGGTGAAAAACACATTGCCCTACTTCTCCTGAGTAAGGCGATACCACATGATTGACACTTTTTTGCAGCCAAGATGCGCAAAGGGGCCCAAATTCCAATAAGTACCTTTTAGGAGGGCATTTTTACGCATTTTTATTCTCACGCTTTAGGGCCCCTAAAATGCCAGGGCAGTATAAATACCCCACATGTGACCCCATTTTGGAAAGAAGACACACCAAGTTATTCCATGAGGGGCATGGCGAGTTCATAGAAGATTTTTTTTTTTTTGGCACAAGTTAGCGGAAATTGATTTTTTATTATTTTTTCTCACAAAGTCTCCCTTTCCGCTAACTTTTGACTAAAAGTTTATTTTTCATGGACTCACTATGCCCCTCAGCGAATACCTTGGGGTGTCTTCTTTCCAAAATGGGGTCACATGTGGGGTATTTATATTGCCCTGGCATTTTAGGGGCCCTAAAGCGTGAGAAGAAAAATGCGTAAAAATGCCCTCCTAAAAGGTACTCATTGGAATTTGGGCCCCTTTGCGCATCTTGGCTGCAAAAAAGTTCCACACATGTGGTATCGCCGTACTCAGGAGAAGTAGGGCAATGTGTTTTGGGGTGTATTTTTACATATACCCATGCTGGGTGAGAGAAATATCTCTGTAAATTGACAACTTTGAATAAAAAGAATTAAAAAGTTGTCATTTACAGCGATATTTTTCACACAAAGTATGGGTATATATAAAAATATACCCCAAAACACATTGCCCTACTTCTCCTAAGTACAGCGATACCACATATGTGCCACTTTTTTGCAGCCAAGATGCGCAAAGGGGGCCCTAAATCCAATGAGTACCTTTAGGATTTCACAGGGCATTTTTACGCATTTGGATTCTCACGCTTTAGGACCCCTAAAATGCCAGGGCAGTATAAATACCCCACAAGTGACCCCATTTTGGAAAGAAGACACCCCAAGGTATTCTGTGAGGGGCATGGCGAGTTCACAGAAAAAAAAATTTTTGGCACAAGTTAGCGGAAATTGATATATATATATATTTTTTTACAAAGTCTCATATTCCACTAACTTGTGACAAAAAAATTAAATTTTACATGAACTCACCATACCCCTCACAGAATACCTTGGAGTGTCTTCTTTCTAAAATGGGGTCACATGTGAGGTGTTTGTACTGCCCTGGCATTTGAGGGTCTCCGCAATCATTACACGTATGGCCAGCATTAGGAGTTTCTGCGATTCTCCTTATATTGAGCATACGGGTAATGAGATTTTTTTTTTCCGTTCAGCCTCTGGGCTGAAAAAAAAAAATTATGAACGGCACAGATTTTTTCATTCGCATCGATCAATGTGGATGAGAAAATCTGTGCCGAAATCAGTGACTGCGGTGGGTGGGATGGGCACTAGCTACCTAACAAGTAGCTAACTGGGGGTGATAAGGGACCCTTATGCCCCATTCACACGTCCGCAATTCTGTTTGCGGAACGGAATTGCGGACCCATTCATTTCTATGGGGACAGACTTTGTCCTGCTCAGATCCGGAATTACGGATCCGCGCTTCCGGGTCTGCACTTCCGTTCCGCAAAAATATAGAACATGTCCTATTCTTGTCCGCAATTGCGGACAAGAAAAAGCATTTTCTATATAGTTCTGGCAATGTGCGGATCTGCAAAATGCGGAAAGCACATTGCCGGTGTCCGTGTTTTGAGGATCTGCGGATCCGTGGATCAGATCCGCGGATCCGTGAATCCACGGATCTGCAAAACACATATGGACATCTGAATGGAGCCTTACAAGGGGTGTTATCAATGACAGGGGTGTGATCAGTGACAGGGGGGTGATCAGGAAATCTAGATGGGGTGATCAAGGGGTTAACAAGGGGTTAATAAGTGAGGGGGCGTGGGGGGGTTAGTGTAGTGTTTGGTGCGACTTTACATAGCTACCTGGTCCTCTGGTGGTCGATCCCAGTAAATGGGACCACCAGAGGACCAGGTAGCAGGTATATCAGACGCTGTTAACAAAACAGCGTCTGATATACCTCTTTGATGCGATTTAATTCGCATCTACAGCCTGCCAGCGATTGATCATCGGCTGTAGTTGGCAGGCTGTAGTTAAACTCCTAAGACGCGCGGCACTGTGAACACGCGCGCGTTCACAGGAAATCTCGCGTCTCGCGAGATGACGCGCCGATGCGTCAGATCAGAACTTACAGGATCGCCCGCCGGACGCATCCGTGCGTTAGGCGGTCCTGTAGTGGTTAAAGTGTCTTTAGCTAATGATAAATCTGGCCCATGGTATGAATTTTTATGCCAAATTCAGATATGGATATATGGTGGAAATTACACACCTGTTGTAAGCAAACCCAAAATGGATGTCTCTTTCTGTTTTTGAGAAGAGAATGTATATTTAAACTTTAATTTTGCAACATTAAGGGAACGTGTTATTTTGCATTGCTATGGAAACGTACAAAGAAATTTATATTTGATTTGTTTTGATAACTAAGATTAATTTAAAGTGAGTTATAAATTGTGTTCTATCTTTGCTATGTATACTCTTGCATATATCAAAACCACACAAGCATCTTAGAACCTTAATTTAATATAAAATACTTTTAAAAAGGGTATACAGATACAGCTAGTTTTAGACTGGCATAAGCTATCAAGCGTTGTGCCAGTCATCTTAGAAGGTTAGGTTAAAAGAGCTGTCAAGTGTCAGTCAATGAATAGATAATATCAGAGGATCCGTAGAAACAGTGTTCTGTAACCAAGTGTGAACAGTAACTCCAAGATGACATTGCAAGAAATCTTTTAAATGTACTACTGTCAGTAGACCTTACCTAAAAAGAATCATATCTTACACATTGTCTCCAAGGAATCAGCCTCATTAATGGCACTGTAGCAAAGTAGTGGGATTATATCAAACTTGACATGCTTGAAAAGTACATGTCCTTAGAAATGTGAAACACCTTCTCTGTAATATCCAACATAAAATGTATCAAACAAGACAACCGAGGGGGAAACTGTGTTTTATTTACAGCCAACTACATGGAACCTGCACAACAAAAATATAGATAAAAACTGCAGGTATCAAGAAAATTAAGAATTTCACTTGCTTCAATGAAGACCACCATATACAACATAAACAGCAGGATTTTATGTTGCATCATCTGTGAACCTGTGAACCGTGGTGCTCCCAATGTTTGGTACATAAGAATAATGTCTAATACTGGGTTGTTAACAAATAATTATAAAATGGTTGTCAGTCTATATTTGAATACAATGCGCCTCCCCAGATATAAGGTATGGAAACAGCATAGCTTTCTATGCTCCCAATGGAAGGTACTGAAATAGCGAGTGCCGTCTCTCACCTCTGTTTCCTGGCCTGATGGTGGTTGGGACTGCGTCTCATCTTGCCTTAGTAATGGTGAGATGAGAAAACCTCTTTAACTTAGCCAACCGAAACACAATCAGTCTACCAGGTAATAGGCCAAGCCGTTTATGATATCCTCATGATGGGTCATTAGAGTTACTAATAATGAAATATAAGGCATACTCAATGTACCAAAGCCTACTGAAACTTTTTCATTAATGTATATTTATCCAAAATGTATTATAGATCTTATAGTACATGTCAGGAGACATATAGATCACTTGGTAGAACTATTGGGGTTAAATAAGACATTTGAAAATCAGAAGTCGTCTTTGTAGGAAACTTTTCAAGTGAAACAAAATGTTATGTCTATAACAACATAAACTTCTGATTGAAAATGAAAATACTGTATTTTCCAACTCCCTAGACATATATTATGACACCTGAGCAGAACGTCCTTATTTTTCGTCTGTCTCCTTTGATGGAGGTACTGCTAACAGAGCGAGGATGTTTTAATACAATGTATTATTTATGTACACAATGGCATATCCCTATGCAAAAGGACTACACAGAAATGGTGGATTTGCTCCATTAAGTTGCACATTAGGTTACACTGTTCATTTTTCTAAATCAATTTAGACAGTGTTAAATACTCTGTTCTCAGTGTCTGCTCTCTCTGTGACTGCCGGAGAGATAAAACATGTAATATCTTTCTGGTAACTGAACAATTTAAAAAAAACCTCTTGAGATCAAAAAGCAGAGTTTAGAGCAATGAGTTACACAAGGAATGCATTTCAGTGTCGGTAATGATATAAATCAGGTATAAAATACAGAATGTCCTTATCACATTTGTTTTCCAAGAATATGAATAGAGCTCTACACCTGGAGCAGTTTAGGATGTCTAAGTTATCTTATGGCTCCTGTTCTGGCTCCTAATACTTTATAGAATATATATTAAAAAATGTCATAATATCAGCCCTCTAAAAGATGACCATGGGTATATACCTGTAGACGACAAAGGGAAAGCGAAGATATTAAACTCATATGTTTCATCTGTGTTCACCAGTGAGCTGCCAGTGCCAGCTTTCAGGGGAAAATGTATCCACCAAATACCTCCATAAGAAATACAGCTGCATCTGAGCAAATTAAATATTGATAAAGCCCCTGTCCCAATAGGCATTCATTCACAGGTAATGAGGGAATTGAGGTCAGTAATTGATAGACCATTTTATCTTAACTTCTTAGACTCTCTTGTAACAGAGAGATCCAAAAAAATGATATCAGAGTCAAAAAATGAGAAAATAAAAATAGCAATATGTCTTTATTAGAACAATTTATGAAACATGATTGGTACAAAAAGTGTTAAAAAACAAGTAAAAATTACACAAAGAGCGACACACCACATAGCACAACAGGTCTTGTACCAGTGGGAATCATTGTTGGTTAACTCTCTTGTAACAGAGTCAGTGTGCCAGGACTGGAGGGAAGCAGATGTTGTTAAGTAAGGTAACAAGTGGAACCGAGTAACTACCCTGAGTTTGGCAAAAGGAATTCAAATGTATCAAAGTAGTCTAAGAAATGAATAGCAAAAGTAATTGATAATTAAATTATTATTAACCAGCATGGATTCTGCAAGGAAAGTCCAATTCCGAATTGTGGGCATGCAACTGAACTGATATATCCAGATTTTGTGAAATTGTACCACACAACAGCCTTGTTATGAAGCTACAGATCCAGAGATTAAGGAAAAACGTATGTACATCCATAAAAAAGTGATAATGGGACATAAAACAAACAGAGTCGTTTATTAAGACTGTCGTTTTATATGCCGGTGTTAATATCCTCTATAGCCGGCATTCACATAATTTCGGCGGATCTACACCCACTTCTAAATGTGAGACTTCATCCTAGCTGTTTTACATTAAGACCATTTTCTATGCCTAAACCAGGCGTAAAAATGGTAAATGAGACGGGCCCACATTACTTTTTTAGAACTGGCAGGAGAGGGGAAATGTCGCAGATTGCAGTGCAAAGGACCTTTTCTGCGATGCAACCTGCGCCAGAAATATAACTCACAGAAAAAAGATGAACCACATGGATAAGCAACTGACAACACTGGCTAATCCCTCACTCTGGTGTTAAAAGCTGAGAGATTCGCCAATATTTCCAATCAGGAACATATGGGAGACCCTTTAAGCACCACTTCACGGTATCTCAGCATGACATGGGGTCCTACCACTAGACAACCTATGGTGTGTGAACAAGGTCTGAACAGGTATTAAGCAGCCTACAGCCCCCTCCCACTCACCTGCATTGCAGGACCAACAATGCAATGGGGAACAAATGAGGCTGCAAGCTACACCTACAACAGACCATGTGACACCGGCTTCCAGGTGCAACAGAATGTTTACCAGCCATATGCAATGGCACATTCAATACATATAAAACAAGAATCACAGAAATAAACGTGGCCTAAATGGGTGGGACTGCTCCAAACCCCAAACACTGTGGCGTGTTTCTAACTGGCATATATCTGGTTAGTAAATGACCCCCAAAAAACTGTAAATGGTACATACCCAAAATGGGACATGGTTTGCTGATGACACAAAAATTTAACCGATACCTTAAGTTCAGTTTGATTTTGATAAAGTTTTGCACGTAGGCATATGCATTGAAAATAATAAACCTGGGAATAACATAAAAAGAAAAGGACTTGGGCATGCTGGTTACAAGTAGGTAGATACAAGTAGTAGGTACAGTAGGTTAAGCAACATAACCCAATGCCAAGCAACAGCTACAAAAGCAAAATAGATTTTGAGATTTAAAAAATTGTAGAAACAGACATAGGCCTCATATCCACATATTATACAGTTGTGTAGCAAAATTTATAAACATGGACATGGGGTTCTTTGTATATGTTTAAGAGCTATAAGCAAAAATTACACAGCAACCTACAGTATTCCCAGTGGGTCCTTATACCACATGACAACTGCCACTGTCATCACAATACTGCACTTACAGGTCATGCCATCATCAGTCAGGCTAAGCCCCCCTGGATTTTGGGCCACCTCACCGGCACAGCACCACAACAGCTGCCATGTAGCACTGCACCGTTTGAAGATATTTGAAAAGCACACTTTTCTAAGTGTAATATTACCTCCTTTGTAAGAAATATCAAGTATGGAATTCAGTTTCGGGCTCCATATTGTAAACAAGGATGTTGGAGACTTGGAGAGCATGCAAAGGAGAGCAACTAGATTATTAAATGGGATGGTACTAGGTTTCTCTTAGAATGAGAGGCTAGAAGAAGGAGGCCTGTGCTGCTTCAAAAAAGACACCTTAGAGATGTTTTAGAGGTGTGTAAATGCTGTACACAGAACTATACATTTATTTTATGTGAAGAAAAGGGGGTTTAGACATCAGCATAGGAAAGGGTTCTTTACAGTTAGAGTAGTGAAACTATGGAATTCCCTATCTCAAGAGGTAGTACTGGCAGCCACTGTGTCAGCATGGTTCTAAGTCTCAACCACTGTACTGTACAAGGGTGTGCCCTGCTTTTGTCATCTGACATCCCACCTACCTACCAGAAAAATCTAGTCCTTAAAAGTGATAGCTAAACTAGAAAGGAGCTACAACATCAACATAGTGTAACTACAACATATACACATTAGCAATACAAATAGATATAGACATATACAAAAGATAACACAAGGGGCGGACTGGGAACTTAAAGTGGCACTGGAAAAAATACTAAAAGTGGCCCCGTTTTGTAGTCGAGTCCAAATTGATGGATGCCACCACAACAGAGCCAAATACCGCAGTCCATCACAAAATACTGCCGCCAGCAGCACAAAATACATCCCCAAAAACTTCCTCTGGCCGGCCCCCTGGGCATCGACCGGCCAGGAAATTTCCCTGTAGGGTCTATACAATCCACTCCTGTATATATATATATATACATATTAAACACATTTGGGGGCATTTAATAACTCTTATATAACACTTTTTGGCATATTAAAGTCGCACATTTTGTCGCATTGCATTTTCGCTGCAAAATCTCCGCTCACACCACTTTTCCAGAGTGCCAAGAAAAGGGGGGCATTGGTAGAGAGGTTTGGCATGGAAAATATTTAAAAAATTTGCCAGCAAAGGAACATTAATAGTAAGTGACACCATCATTAACCTCATGTTGCCCATTATTAGGTACATAATGGGTTCACTGTTATTATTAGGCCCCATTCACAAGACCATTTTTTGTGAATCGGATGCGGACCTATTCATTTCAATAGGGCCACAGGAAATGTGCATCCATATGTCCCTTCCACAGCCCCACAAAAAGATTGACCATCTCCTATTCTTGTCCGTCTTGTCGACAAGAATAGGCATTGTTACAATGGATCTGCAAAAAAACAGAAGCAACACGGACCTCACATAAACATCATTCGTATTTTTGTGGATCTGTGTTTTTATGATTGCGGTAATGCACCCTTAATTTGAAGTAAAAGGTATTATTCATTTATTATATTATTCATACTAATAGTAAGTGACCCCATCATTAACCTCATGTTACTCATTATATGGGGACATGAAGGGGTCACTGTTCATATTATTATGAGTAGTAATATAATAAGATCATGTGTCTCTCATTAACATAGGCATACAGCATGAAGCAAATACCTGTAAAAACTGCAGAAAACATCTCCTGAAGTGCTTCTTCTTTATGTTAAAGGATAAAAGACCTTTGCTGATGCCATTGCCATGTGAATAACTCGATGTTATTGGCCATATGATGGCATCAAAGGTCCTGTAACCCAAAGCATAGAGCACCATGGTGAGTTTCACTCTCCCCGTCCTCCCTAACACTCCCCCATCGGCCACTCAGTCTTTTGATTGGTGGAAGTGGCCAGCCATGTCACAGTGAGGATGGAAGCTCTCCCTCCTTCTCCACTGTGTGACCGATGAGGAGAACAGATACTAAGCTGCTCAGTAGCGCAACCTATTATTGATGAAATACAAATCCTGGTACCGTACAAAACCGGGTGAAAAAGTATCGAAAAATATCGAAAGTTCGATACCTGGTGCAACCTTAATCCTGACAATGTATTTCAGTGCAGCTCTGAGCACTGACAGCCGGGGAACGGGGGCAGTAGGAAAATAAAAAATAGTGATCTAGACCCCTTATCTGCAGTATTAAACATGAATTACTGTAGATAATAGTCCAAAATTGGGTTGACATTCCCTTTTAAGGCCGGCATGGAAAACTCCAGACTTAAATGTCCTGGACAAGACTTTACTGTTCTGAACAACCTGTCAGTTTAATTTGGATAAATTTAGTACTTAGTTTTTTCTCTTAGCGCTGTCTTAGATCAGACTCAACACACTAGCCACAATTAGAAAAGCTACATATAAATCCATTACAAGATCCATCAGGTGAAAAAGTAAACCCTCTTCTTGGTAGAAACTGATCAGTTTGTATACTGCTGGCAATAAGCGACAACGGAAAAGAAGGTAATGTAGTATTAGTAAAAATGCTAGAATTTTTATTAGTTTAGGTCAAAGGTGTAGCTTTTAATGTTAAAGATCACTAAAGCATATTTCTCCTAAATAATATTAATGCACAAATATAAGAAAATACATAGAAAACTGGAGGCAATTTCCTGGAGCAACCCAGAATCCTAAATGCTGGTTTATGTGCATTATTTCTAAGGCAGCAGAATATCCCAATAACTCTATGCTTTAGAAGTTGATTTATAACCTTGATTTACATGTTCACATGCTGTTCAGTTATCCACAAACCATCAACAAGCATCATATCAGTAGCCTAAATAACTTTTTGATTCATTGAGATATTCATTTTCTACTAAAATACTGTATAATGCTAAGTTAATTGCCTGCTCCAACATAAGTCTAAAATCACTCAATCTTTCATCCTGAACTCGTCGTGCAATTACTACCAATTTCAAAATTGAGATCTAACTATAAATATAGTTGTAAACCAGACCCTTAACATGCTGAAGATACAAACTATTCTAATATAAAACACCAAAATATACACAAACCATTGTTTTTTAAATGTTGATCTCTTTTACTGGATAACATTTTTGAGGGGCTTAGGGTCTTCAATCTATTTATTGTAATACAGTTGATATTTGTAAGTAAAAAGCTGACAAAATAGATTGAAACTGATTTATCAATGTATTTACTCCAGTTTTAGAATTTTTTAGAAGTCGGCAGAGCTTCAGACCCTGTTCTTTGGGTCAGTGTGATTACATTTTATCACGTGTTCCTACTTTTTAAACTATGAAACCATTGGAAAAAATATATTTTGCATGGCCATATTCAGAGTAAAACTTCTATTTATAAAGCTACTCGAGAGCTTAATTTCTTTCAAGTCAAGTTGTAGTTTTTATTGCTATAATTTTGGGGTACGAATGACTGGGGGGGGGGGGGGTTAATTACCAAGAAAAAAAAACTGTGAATCTATTAAACTGCAACCTCTGCAATGTACATCCTTAATTGGGAATACTGTGGAATAGTCTTATTCAGTAACTGGTTTCACCATTAGTGATGTCCCAAACTATTCGCCGGCGAACAGTTCCCGGCAAACATCGCTTGTTCGCGTTCGCTGTGGTGGGCGAACATATGCGATGTTCAGTCCGCCCCCTATACATCATCATTGAGCAAACTTTGAACCTGTACCTCACAGTCAGCAGATACATTCCAGCCAATCAGCAGCATACCCTCCCTCCCAGACCCTCCCACCTCCTATCGAAAAGCAAGGACAGCATCCATCTTAGATTTATTCTGAATCTGCAGTGTTAGTTAGAGCAGAGAGAGTGCTGATGCTGCTGACTTGCTGAATAAATATAGGGAAAGCATTAGCTAGGCCAGTGTTCTGTGTCCACTCCAGTCCTCAAAGACTCATCTGCTGTAAGGACAGCATCCTGACAGCACCCCAAAAAGCCCTTTTTAGGGCAGGTACATCAGTATGCTTTTATTTTATTTTTTCTATATATATATATATAAATATATATATATATATATATATATATATATATATTGCCGTTGCCTGCCTGTGTGTGAGAGGCCGCAAGCCCACAGACTGTACTGTGTGCACACCACTCATATAGGGTGGCACAGTACCTTGCTGATAAAAAAGTAATTTAATTTTTACCTTTAATATAACTGCATTTGCCTGCCAGTGTGGGTCAGGCCCACTGACTGTACTGTGCCCACTGCCCACCAATCATATAGGGTGACACAGTACCTTGCAGATAAAAGTCATTTAATTTTTACCCTAATTTTTACCCATTTTTTCTATGTAATATAATTGCAGTTGCCGGCCAGTGAGTTTCAGGCCCACAGACTGTACTGTGCCCACTGCCCACCAATCATATAGGGTGACACAGTACCTTGCAGATAAAAGTCATTTAATTTTTACCCTTTAACCACATCAGCCCCCCTAGCTTAAACACCCTTAATGACCAGGCCACTTTTTACAATTCCGCACTACACTACTTTCACCGTTTATTGCTCGGTCATACAACTTACCACCCAAATGAATTTTACCTCCTTTTCTTCTCACTAATAGAGCTTTCATTTGGTGGTATTTCATTGCTGCTGACATTTTTACTTTTTTTGCTATTAATCAAAAATTACCGAAATTTTTGCAAAAAAATGACATTTTTCACTTTCTGTTGTAAAATTTTTCAAAAAAACTACATTTCTATATAAATTTTTCTCTAAATTTATTGTTCTACATGTCTTTGATAAAAAAATCCAATAAGTGTATATTTATTGGTTTGGGTAAAAGTTATAGCGTTTACAAACTATGGTGCAAAAAAGTGAATTTCGGCATTTTGAAGCAGCTCTGACTTTCTGAGCGCCTGTCATGTTTCTTCAGGAGCTAGAATGTCAGGAAAGTATAAATACCCCCAAATCACACCATTTTAGAAAGAAGACACCCCAAAGTATTCGCGGAGGGGCTTGGTGAGTTCATGTATCATTTCATTTTTTTCACAAGTTAGCGGAAAATGACACTTTCTGAGAAAAAAAAAAAAAAAAAAGTTTCAATTTCTGATAACTTCTGGCAAAAAAAAAAAAATCTCAGACGGACTCACTATGCCCCTCAGTGAATACCTTGGGGTGTCTACTTTCGAAATGGGGTCATTTGTGGGGTGTGTTTACTGTTCTGGCATTTTGGGCGGGGCTAAATTGTGAGCCGCCATGTAAAACCTAAAGGTACTCGTTGGAATTTGGGCCCCTTTGCGCACCCAGGCTGCAAAAAGTGTCACTCATGTGGTATCGCCGTACTCAGGAGAAGTAGGGCAATGTGTTTTAGGGTGTATTTTTACATACACCCATGCTGGAGTGAGAGAAATATCGCTGTAAATTGTCAACTTTGTATAAAAATTTTTAAAAGTTGTCGTTTACAGAGATATTTTCACACAAAGTATGGGTATATGTAAAAATACACCCCAAGCCTGCCTACTTCTCTAAGTCTGGCGATACCCATGTGTCCACTTTTGCAGCTTGAGTGCGCAAAGGCCCTAAAACCAATGAGTACCTTTTAGAATTTCACAGGGCATTTTTACGCATTTGGATTCCAGACTTCTTCTCACGCTTTAGGGGCCCCTAAAATGCCAGGACAGTATAAATACCCCACATGTGACCCCATTTTGGAAAGAAGACACCCCAAGGTATTCTGTGAGGGTATGGTGAGTTCATGTAAAATTTTATTTTTGTCACAAGTTAGTGGAATATGAGACTTTGTAAAAAACAAAATTAAAAAAACAAAAAAACAATTTCCGCTGACTTGTGCCAAAAAATAAAAATTCTGTGGACTCACCATGCCCCTCACAGAATACCTAGGGGTGTCTTCTTTCCAAAATGGGGTCACATGTGGGGTATTTATACTCACCTGGCATTTTAGGGGCCCCTAAAGTGTGAGAATCCAAATGCAAAAAAATGGCCTGTGAAATCCTAAAGGTACTCATTGGTTTTAGGGCCCCTTTGCGCATCTTGGCTGCAAAAAAATGTCACACATGTGGTATCGCCGTACTCAGGAGAAGTAGGGCAATCTGTTTTGGGGTGTATTTTTATATATACCCATACTGTGTGTGAGAAATATCGCTGTAAACGACAACTTTTTAAATTTTTTTATTCAAAGTTGTCAATTTACAGAGATATTTCTCTCACCCAATATGGGTATATGTAAAATACACCCCAAACACATCGCCCTACTTCTCCTGAGTGCGGCGATACCCATGTGTGACACTTTTGCAGCCAAGATGCAAAGGCCTAATTCAATGAGTACCTTTAGGAGGGCATTTTTACGCATTTTTCTTCTCACGCTTTAGGGCCCCTAAAATGCCAGGGCAGTATAAATACCCCACATGTGACCCCATTTTGGAAGAAGACACCCCAAGGTAATCCGTGAGGGGCATGGTGAGTTCATAGAAGATTTTTTTGGCACAAGTTAGTGGAAATTGATTTTTCATTGTTTTTCTCACAAAGTCTCCTTTCCGCTAACTTTTGACAAAAGTTTAATTTTCATGGACTCATTATGCCCCTCAGCGAATACCTTGAGGTGTCTTCTTTCCAAAATGGGGTCACATGTGGGGTATTTATACTGCCCTGGCATTTTAGGGGCCCTAAAGCGTGAGAAGAAAAATGCGTAAAAATGCCCTCCTAAAAGGTACTCATTGGTTTTAGGGCCCCTTTGCGCATCTTGGCTGCAAAAAGTGTCACTCATGTGGTATCGCCGTACTCAGAAGAAGTAGGGCGATGTGTTTTCAGGTGTATTTTTACATATACCCATGCTGGGTGAGAGAAATATCTCTGTAAATTGACAACTTTGAATAAAAAAAATTAAAAAGTTGTCGTTTACAGCGATATTTCTCACACAAAGTATGGTTATATGTAAAAATACACCCCAAGCACATTGCCCTACTTCTCCTGAATGCGGCGATACCACATGGTGACACTTTGCAGCCAGATCGCAAAGACCTAAACCAATAGTACCTTTAGGATTTCACAGGACATTTTTACGCATTTGGATTCTCACGCTTTAGGACCCCTAAAATGCCAGGGCAGTATAAATACCCACATGTGACCCCATTGTGGAAAGAAGACACCCCAAGGTATTCCGTGAGGAGTATGGCGAGTTTACAGAAAAAAATTTGGCACAAGTTAGCGGAAATGGTATTTTTATTTATTTTTTTTTTTTTTACAGTCTCACATTCCACTAACTTGTGACAAAAAATAAAATTTTGCATGAACTCACCATACCCCTTACGGAATACCTTGGGGTGTCTTCTTTCTAAAATGGGGTCACTTGTGAGGTTTTTGTACTGCCCTGGCATTTTAGGGGTCTCCATAATCATTACACGTATGGCCAGAATTAGGAGTTTTGCGATTCTCCTTATATTGACCATACGGGTAATGAGAATTTTTCCGTTCAGCCTCTGCGCTGAAAGAAAAAAATGAACGTCTAGAATTTTCCATTCACATTGATCAATGTGGATGAAAAAATCTCTAAAAAATATGCAAAAAAAAGAGGAAAAGCTATAAAGCTGCGATCGCTAAGGGACCCTAAGGCCTCATTCAGCGTCCGCAATTCTGTTCCACAAAATTTTGCGGAACAGGAGTGTGGATACATTCAATTCTATGGGGACAGACTTTGTCCCGCTCGGATCCATAATTGCGGATCCGTAGTGGAAGATCATAAAAGTATAGAACATGTCCTATTCTTGTCCGCAGTTGCGGATAAGAAAAGGCATTTTCTATATAGTTCTGGCAATGTGCGGATCCGCAAAATGCGGAAAGCACATTGCTGGTGTCCGTGTTTTGCGGATCCAGCGGATTTGCGGATCCGTGGATCCGCAAAACACATGCGGACATCTGAATGAGCCTTACAGGGGTGATCAGTGACAGGGGGTGACAGGGGGTGATCAGGGGGTGACATGGGAGATCAGGGGTTAATCAGTGACAGTGGGGGTGGTGGGTGGGTGGGGGCGGTGGGGGGGTTGTGTGGTGATTGGTGCACTTTGATATTTTTTTCTCTGGTGGTCCCAAGCAAAGGGACCACCAGAGAAGCGAGCAGCAAGCAGATCAGGCGCTGTTCACAGAACAACGTCTGATCTGCGATTTTTCTGCCATATACAGCCTGCCAGCGCACGATCGGCGCTGGCAGGCTGTAGTATAACTACATGCGAGCGCGCCGATGGCGCGCATTGCGCATGTGCGGGCGCGTGCTCGCGTCATCTCGCGTCTCCCGAGATGACGCGCCGATGCGTCGGATCAGAAGAGCCCGGCCGCCGCGAGAACGCGATCCTGCGTGCGGCGGTCCGGGAGTGGTTAATACAATTGCATTTACCTGCCAGTGTGTGTCAGGCCCACTGACTGTACTGTGCCCATTGCCCACCACTCATATAGGGTGGCACAGTACTTTGCAGATAAAAGTCATTTAATTTTTACCCTTTAATATAATTGCATTTACCTGCCAGTGTGTGTCAGGCCCACTGACTGTACTGTGCCCACTGCCCACCAATCATATAGGGTGACACAGTACCTTGCAGATAAAAGTCATTTAATTTTTACCCTAATTTTTACCCATTTTTTCTATGTAATATAATTGCAGTTGCCTGCTAGTGTGTGTCAGGCCCATAGACTGTACTGTGCCCACTGCCCACCACTCATATAGGGTGGCACAGTACCTTGCAGATAAAAGTCATTACATTTTTACCCTTTAAAATAATTGCATTTGCCTCCCAGTGTGTGTCAGGCCCACTGACTGTACTGTGCCCGCTCGGAACCTTGACGCACCATCCTCCCCCAGCTCAGCTTCGGGCACCTCTCAAGTTACCACTCGCCCGCCCGCCACCACCACCAACACTACCACCACAGCCACTTCACTTGATAAGTCAGAGGAGTTATTTAAACATCAGTTGGAAGAAATGAGTGATGCACAACCATTATTGCCAGAGGATGTAGATAACAGGGATATGTCTTAGACAGGCTGCATTACACACACAGGGACGTATGGTGTGATGATGATGATGTTGTACCTGCTGCTTCCTTTGCTGAATTGTTAGATACGAGTGAAGCGGTTGATGATGATGATGTGTCTGTGGATGTCACGTGGGTGCCAGCTCGAAGAGAAGAACAGGGGGAAAGTTCAGATGGGGAGACAGAGAGGAGGAGAAGACGAGTTGGAAGCAGGGGGAGGTCATCGCAAGGAGCTAGTGGCACAGTCAGACAGCATGTATCGGCACCCGGGGTCAGCCAGACAGCACGCCAATCAACCCATGCTAATGCCACCACCAGAATGCCGTCATTGCAAAGCTCAACAGTGTGGCATTTTTTTGTGTGTCCGCCTCCGATAGCAGCGATGCCATTTGCAACCTGTGCCAAAAGAAACTGAGTCGTGGGAAGTCCAACACCCACCTAGGCACAACTGCTTTGCGAAGGCACTTGATCTCACATCACAAACACCTATGGAATCAACACAAGAGTACAAGCAGCACACAACCTCAAAGCCACCATCCTCCTCCTGGTCCAGCATCTTCAGCCACGTCAACCACTGCTGTCCTCCTTGCCCCCTCTCAACCACCCGCCACTCCGCCTCTCACCTTTAGCAGTTCCTGCTCATCTGCCCACAGTTAGGTGTTTATCAAGGAAATGTTTTAGTGTAAGAAGCCAATGTCACAGAGTCACCCCCTTGCCCGGCGTATGACAGCTGGCTTGTCGGAACTCTTAGCCCGCCAGCTTTTACTATGCAAGCTGGTGGAGTCTGAGGCCTTCAAAACATTTGTAGCTATTGGGACACCGCAGTGGAAGGTATCCAGACTAATTTTTTTTTCACAAAAGGCAATGCCCAACCTGTACTCTATTGTGGAAAAGGAAGTCATGGCATGTCTGGAACACAGTGTTGGGGTAAGGGTCCATCTGACCACTGATACCTGGTCTGCAAAGCACGGTCAGGGCAGGTATATCACGTACACTGCGCATTGGGTAGACCTGCTGACGACTGCCAAGCATGGAATGCGTGGCTCTGCAGCGGAGTTGGTGACACCGCCACGACTTGCAGGCAGGCCTACTGCCACCTCCTCTACTCCTCCTACTCCATCCTCTTCGCTAACCTCCTCTGCAGAGTCCTCTTCTGCTGCTGCGTCTTGCTCCCCATCAACTGCACCCCCCCAGCTCCCCAGGGGGCTATTCCACATCCCGGATACGACAGTGTCACACCGTCTTTGGGTTGACTTGCCTGAAAGCAGAGAGTCACACCGGACAGGCACTCCTGTCCACCCTGAACGCACAGGTGGATCAGTGATTGACCCTGCACAAACTGGAGATCGTCAAAGTTGTGTGTGACAACGGAAGCAATCTGTTGGCGCCATTGAATTTGGGCAAGTTGACACATGTGCCGTGCATGGCACATATGTTGAATCTGATCATACAACACTTTGTGTATAAGTACCCAGGCTTACAGGACGTCCTCAAGCAGGCCAGGAAGTTGTGTAGCCATTTCAGACATTCCTACATGGCCATGGCACCCTTTTCTGATATTCAGTGGCGAAACAACATGCCAGTGAGGTGCTTGATTTGTGACAGCCAGACGCGTTGGAATTCAACACTCCTAATGTTCAACTGCCTGCTCCAACAAGAAAAAGCCATCAATGAGTATTTGTATGACCGGGGTGCTAGGACAGCCTCTGCGGAGCTGGGTATTTTTTTGCCACATTACTGGACACTCATGCGCAATGCCTGTAGGCTCATGTGTCCTTTTGAGGAGGTGACAAACCTAGTCAGTCACACCGAAGCCACCATCAGCGACCTCATCCCATTTGTTTTCTTCCTGGAGCGTGCCCTGCGAAGAGTGCTGGATCAGGCTGTAGATGAGCGTAAAGAGCGTGAAGAGGAAGAGTTGTGGTCACCATCACCACCAGAAACAGCCTTATCATCATCGCTTTCTGGACCTGTGGCAACGCTGGAAGAGGAGTCTGAGGAAGAGGAGTCAGAGGAGAAATGTGGCTTTGAGGAGGAGGAAGACCAACCACAGCATGCATCCCAGGGTGCTCTTTTTTGTCACCTATCTGTGACCCGTGGTCTTGCACGTGGCTGGGGGGGAAGAACAGACCTTTAATGAGATCAGTGAGGACGAGGAACGGGAGATAAGTAGCTCAGAATCCAACCTTGTGCAAATGGGGTGTTTCATGCTGTCATGCCTGTTGAGGGACCCTCGTATAAAAAGGCTAAAGGAGAATGACCTGTACTGGGTGGCCACGCTACTAGACCCCCAGTATAAGCAGAAAGTGGCTGAAATGTTACCGAATTACCCGAAGTCGGAAAGGAAGCAGCAGTTCCAAAACAAGTTAAAAAGTATGCTTTACACAGCGTATAAGGGTGATGTCACAGCACAATGGGAATCTAACAGGGTAAGAGGTGAAAGTAATTATCTTCCTACCATGACCAGGCTGACAAGGACAGGATGCTTTACAGATGTGTTGTTGATGGAGGACATGCAGAGCTTTTTAAGTCCTACGCATCGGGGTCCACCCTCAGAGAACGACTCGACCGACAGTTAGCAGACTACCTCGCCTTAACTGCAGATATCGACACTCTGAAGAGGGATGAGCCCCTTGACTACTGGGTGTGCAGGCTTGACCTGTGGCCTGAGCTATCCCAATTTGCGATAGAACTTCTGGCCTGCCCCGCTTCAAGTGTCCTGTCAGAAAGGACCTTCAGCGCAGCAGGAGGTATTGTCACTGACAAGAGAAGTCGCCTAGGTCAAAAAAGTCTAGATTACCTCACCTATATTAAGATGAATGAGGCGTGGATACCGAAGGGACTGACAGTGGGGGATGCATTTGACTAAAAAAGGCCTGATGAGATGCCTTGGGCAAAAAATGGTCCCCACGCTGCTGTATTTAATCTCTGCATGCCGGATGACTTGCGTGACTTCTCCGCCACCAACTAGGGTTCAAGCCGCAATGTTTTAGTACACTTTCTGTCTGGAAAACATCAATTTTTCTGGCTGCAACAATGCCTAATTGTTCAAGCATGTGCACATAAGTAACTACCTGATCAGACTTATAAGACCACTAAAAACACTTTTATTGAAAATATCTGGATAAATAGCTTTATTTCACTGTACATCAGGTAATTCAGGTTCTGACAATTATGGAGAGGGTTTATATGTATGGGATTACTGACCAACTCTACGAAGTCCGGACTTTGAACGATTTGTATTTGATGCAGCACTAAAAATTGTCAGCTGTAAGCGCCTGTAGTCAGCGGTAAGAGCCTGACGAGACCCACATCCTCAGGCGCTAGGACCAAGTAACAACCATTCCTCCTATTCCCGTCCTGCTCCGCTCATCTTCCGGTCACGTGGGACGCCACGTCAGGACCCGCACCACGTGGGACGCCAGTGGTGTCAGCAAGACTTACACACACGCGCGGCAGCCAACGGACTAACCCACATCGGGAAGGAGGTAAGGAGACTTTTATGCGGCCATAGAGGCACACGCTCTAACCCACATCGGGAAGGAGGTAAGGAGATATTTATGCGGCCATAGAGGCATACGCTTTATACCTCATTGATCTGGCCATACTACTGGGCAAACTGCGCTAACACATCAAGATATATTGCGAGCATGCCCTGTTTATATTGGGACTAATAGGCAGTATACGCCAAAACATTTGGTGATCACAGTGAAAACATCGCTCTCTATACATCGGGACTAACAGCCAGTATACCCAACAAATTTGCTTTTTGCACTGCATACAGATGGGATTATAAGTGATGGCAATATACTAAGACTTATTGGCAGCTATCTAATGGTGGACCACTGATAATACATTGGAAACGCATTGGCAGTTGGACAATTGTGGAAGGTTTACACAATTGTGGAAGGTATATACAATTGTGGATGGTTGATCCCTAGGAATTGTGGCAGCTATTTATTTGTAGATTGATGTGATATTAGAGGTTTTTATGAGGAAGTTTTTATGAGCAAGTTATATTGGTTCACATATTTTGACTCACTAAGTTTGCACTAAGATTATGCACCGATATTGCACTTTAATCATAGGATAGGTGTATCTATGTGTTTTAATAAATAATTATAACCTAAGTGATTGTTTTACTTATGACCCAAGTGGAGTAGTGTGCCCCCTACTGTCTTGGTTTATATGTATCACCATCCATGTAGTTCATAACCTGATTAATAATGACATCGCTGGGAACATGGCACAATCGCCATGATACTTTGTAGCCAAAACCTAGCAATCTTGGCCCCAGAGATGTTAATACTCAAGAATCGGCTGGGACAGGAGGAAAATACATGGAAAGGAGATAAACTTCCTGGACATTAAAATATCGCTGGGGGTTGATGGTAAGGTCACCACCAGTCTGTTCAGGAAGGATACCGCCACAAATAGCCTTTTAAGTTGGCAGAGCGGTCACCCCCTTGCCCTGAGACGTGGGATCCCTAAGGGACAGTATCTCAGGGCATGGAGGAATTGCTCAGGGATGGGCGATTTTAGGGCGGCTGCTGCCGACCTGAGATATCGGTTCTCAAAATGGGGATATCCATCAGGCATTTCAAAGGAGGCATACCATCATGCCATGAGCACGAATCGGGACCAATTATTGGTCCCTAGGGAAAGAGTTGAACAAAACTCTTTTCCAAGGATCATTGCGACATTTGATAAGGCACACAGGTTGGTCCGAGACGTGCTGGACAAACACTGGCCCATTTTAAGATCGGACCCGGATATTGGAGTGACGTTATCGAAACATCCGTTAATTACTTACAGACAGAGCTCCAACATACGAGACCGCCTTGTGCATAGCACATTCATACATTCTGAGGCTAAAGGCACATTTCCATGTGGGTCGTGCCTCATGTGTGGCCTGGTGAAAAGAGGGCAATTTTTTACCAGCCTTGTGACTGGCAAACGGTACACCATCCGATCCTTTATTAGGTGTACAACTACAGGGGGTCTACTTGATCACGTGTAGATGCGGCCTCCAATACGTCGGTAAGACAACGAGAGAACTGAGAAGACGTATTGGAGAGCATCTATTGGACATCAAAAATTCCAAGGACACTCCTGTGGCATGTCATATGCGCGAATGTCATGGGGGTGACCCGAAATGTATGTAGGTTCAAGGAATCGACACTATTAAGAGATCACTGCGGGGAGAAGATATTGATCCCCCCTACTGCGGAAAGAGGCGAGGTGGATTTTTGTCCTCCAGACGATTCAACCAAAGGGCTTAAATGATAACATCTCATTTGCCTGTTTTATTTGATGTTATGGCTTCCATCTCCCGTTTTGTGCTGTGTCCATCTGTCATGTAATTCGGTCCACATAGCTCTTTTACATCAAAGTTGGACCAATTTTTTCAAGGGCATTGGCATGTAAGGGGGGGTGAGGGGTTGCACTGATTCATTCTTAGCTTACCCATGGCTCTGTGCACCCCTTATGTTTTGTCTTATCCCCATTTTTACTTCTGTCATAATTGGATGGGCTGGTGTTTAGGCTGGCTAATGTACTTTCGGAGCGCCTGTTATTCCACAAAGATAGGCTCGTATTCTTTTGGCGGACCTGTTATGCCACCTTACTTGATGATTCAATGTTTCTGGCCGCGACTATTTCCCTGCGATTAAGTCAGCACGATCAGTGCGGCCCCTGAGCTGTCAATGCGATTTGACCGGGGGGGGTGTGGAGGGCGGAGGAGCAGTTTCTCTCCTGCCTTAAGTTCCACCCACCCATCGGGTTAGCACACGCCCAGTGGGCGGGATGTTAGTCTTAAGTACTCGGCGTGTGAGCGGCCGCGTACGGCCATCACAGTGCCGGGGGCCAGACATGCAAAAGGCGGAATTCTGCTGCTAACTGTAGTGCTCCTGATGATACAGGGCTACTGACTGGTTCTGTGGAAATGCAAGCGCTGGTTCAATGTACAGCGGCGCTGTGATGCATCTTTAAGCAGTGCACGCTAGATCTGTGTGTTAGCACAGCGTTAATACTCATTTGGTGTAGTGTCTGTGGACTGGGGTGCTATTACTAGGTGGTGTATAGCGTGGCAATGATAATTGAAGTAGGTTGATTCCCTCCTAACCCTTACGGGAGTTTAGCTACTCTGCCACACTTCCCACGGCACTATAATTGGTATATGCTCCACCTGTCCCAGCCGATTCTTGAGTATTAACATCTCTGGGGCCAAGATTACTAGGTTTTGGCTACAAAGTATCATGGTGATTGTGCCATGTTCCCAGCGATGTCATTATTAATCAGGTTATGATCTACATGGACGGTGATACATATAAACCCTCTCCATAATTGTCAGAACCTGAATTACCTGATGTACAGTGAAATAAAGCTATTTATCTAGATATTTTCATTAAAAGTGTTTTTAGTGGTCTTACACGTCTGATCAGGTAGTTACTTATATATTCAGCTGGACGTAAAACATAATATCGGTTGAGTGTAACAATTTAGACATTTGTACATGCCTAATCTTTCTGACTTCTGGTGCTGCACTGTGGCTGCAAAAACAAAACAAAAAAAAGGCACATACAAGTGTCAATTCCCCTTCGTGATCGTTACCTTGTTGTGGTGAACTGGCTTGCGTATTACAATGAAGCAATCACCTCTATAAGTGTGTTGGCAATGTTGGCACACCCCAGATGATAAGGTCGTTGCTTCATTGTGAACAGACCAAAAGTGATCGGCTGGATAACTTTTCATAGAAAAAACATTCATTTTCTTTGTGATCATCTAAGGTGATTATCAATGCCTACTAGGCCAACATTGGGCCCACACTGCATAATCATTGTTTTCTGGGTCACTTAACTGTCACTGAACTACCTCAGCACGACCATAGGCTTTGAAAAACCTCCAACGCCTGCAATCTCCCAAACGTGCGCATGAGCACAGTCATCACTACACCAAGTTTGACGCATAAAGGAATAATATTTATGTCATGAATGTGTCAACTATTGACAACTCTTTGCGGTTGTCTAAAATCTATTCGATACACTTCCACTGGGGACGTAACAGGGATTAAACTGATAAGAATAGTACTAGTTACACACCACACCTCACGCGCAGCGACCTAAAATTCAAACAAAGCGGACCGAGCATGGGTCTTTTTCCATCTCCCGGTTCCAAAAATCTATTCACTACACCGGCCCTGGCCCTGATAAGGGACAAAACAGAGATTAAACTGATAGGAATAGTACTTAGTTAACACTAGTTGCATTGGTGGCAAATTCCATTGCAAGTGCCCAAAATTAGAAGGCAGCGGACAGAGAAAGCTTTTTTCTCTATCTCACCATGTAAAGATTCAATTCATTACACGTCCCCTGAAAGATTAAAATGGTAAGAATAGTAGTTCACACTATTTGTATTGGTGGCACAGTACATTGCGTGGCGCACGTGCAGTACCCCAAATTGGAAGTAAGAGGACCGACCAATCATCTTTTTCCATCTCCTGATTCCTAAAATCTATTCGATACAAGTCCCCTGATAGGGGACGTAGCAGGGATTAAACTGATAAGAATAGTACTACTTACCACACTACTCATATAGGGTGGCACAGTACATTGCATGGCGCACGGCCAATGCCCCAAATTGGAAGGAAGAGGACCAACCAACCATCTTTTTCCATCTCCCGGTTCCTAAAATCGATTCCATAGACCGGCCCCTGATATGGGACAAAACAGAGATTAAACTGGTAAGAACAGATTTTTTTCATTTAAAAAAAAGAGGACAGCCTCTGCGGAGCTGGGTATTTTGCGGAGGTAAGAAACATAGTCAGTCAAACCCAAGGCAACATCATCGACCTCATCCCATATGCATTTTTTCTGGAGCGTGCCCTGCGAAGAGTGCTGGATCAGGCCGTAGATGAGCATGAAGAGGAAGAGTTGTGGTCACCATCACCACCAGAAGCAGCCTTGTCGTCGTCGATTGCTGGATCTGCGGCAACGCAGAGAGAGGAGTCTGAAGAAGAGGAGTCAGAGGAGGAAGGTGGGTTTGAGGAGGTGGAAGACCATCCATAGCAGGCGTCCCATTTGTTGTCACCTTTCGGGGACCCTTGGTGTTGTATGTGTGTCGGTGGAGGAAGAGACCTACAATGATGTCAGTGTGAACAAGGAACGGGACATGACTAGCTTGGTATCCAACCTTGTGCAAATGGGGAGTTTGCGGTTGTGCAAATGGTCTGTTTGCGGTTGTTTGCGGAGCATTAAACGGGAGTTCGGTCTGTCAGAGTTTGGTCCGTCATTGTGAAGCGGGCGTAACCTTTACACTACCTGATCGATACAACATCATACCTGATCGTATAAACACACTGGATGTTTTAAAGCATGTTATTCCAAGCAATTTAGGACTGTTGTTAGCCACAGTCCAGGTGTTAGTCCCCTTAAAAAAACTTTTCCATCACTATTGTGGCCAGAAAGAGTCCCTGTGGGTTTTAAAATTTGCCTGCCTATTGTAGTCTATGGCGGTTCGCCTGGTTGCGAACATTTGCGGAAATTCGCGTTCGCGAACGGAAAATTTTATGTTCGCGACATCTCTATTCACCAGCCGATTTCTTCCAGAAAGGTTTAGATGATTTCAATACAAAAAAACTAAACAAAAAAACAAACAAAAGACAAATGATTATGGATGCACTTGAGCTCAACATAGTTGCCCTACAATGGTTAACAATATGAGCTCTCTATAACTTACTGTATATTCCCAGGTGATTAGTTGACTTCAAAATATAGATAGTGGCCCTTGACTTTAATGTACCCAAGTAATAGTTTATTTCATTTAGCTAAATGCATTGTATTAGCACCATGGGTTATATTTCTCATAGAACACATTGAGTTAAAAATGTAGCCAAAAAGGTAAGTGATCAATTCATCTGTGTTACACATCTGTTGAATATAAAAATTGTTAGGGTTATTTATTGATATTAATAACTATAAATGAAAGAAGCTGGCGTGGATCTACAGTATTTAAATTATGTAAGGTTGTCTACTGATCCTTTACAACTTTACAAACCTAATATGATTTTCAGTCAACATTTCTTTTAGTTTTTGACCATTAGCAAAGAGCAAAGTAGTATTTTGTTGCACATATGCTGAAAGTATGGTCAATAATTCCAATGTGCAGAAGGAGCGGGCTGGGTGAAACCGGAAGTGCTTTTATAGAAATTTTTGTTCAAATGACAAATACATGACCTTCAGTCTGAGAGACAGGATAGTAAAAACATATTCTGTCCCTACATATTAATGCACATCTATCTATTCAATACTGACATTCACATAAACAGATATAACATTCTTAGAAGAGATAACCCATTACCATATGCAGCTCTGTTATTACTGAAGCTGCATCACAGTAAGCAAATAGTGCAGTAGAATCATATATATAATCATCAGCTCCTACAGCAATCACATTCACTATGCATTAAAACCATGTGACACATCAGTGTACTTCACTAACATTTCTGCAGGGTTTATCTACTCACTGCATCACAAGCAACTTTATCTGATTACAGGGGTGTGAATTAAAATCATTTTGCTCTGTTTATTGCTCTTAATTAGAGATGAGCGAACTTTAAAAAAAAGTCCGGTGTTCGGGTTGTGGTAAGTCGCGCATCCCATTATGGAATCCACTATAGCGGCATATGGAATCCATAAGGGGCGGCTGCCACCAACCCGAACTGTTAAACAGCCGAAGGACCTGGGGAAACGTCACTGTCATGTGGATTTGATCCCGTGCTGAGCCACGCCCCCTGCACTGATCATATGACGGTGACGTCACCCCAGGTCCTTCGGCTGTTCAACAGTTCGGGTTGGTGGCAGCCGCCCCTTATGGATTCCATATACCGCTATAGTGGAATCCATAACGGGATGCACGACTTACCACAACCCGAACGCCGAACACCGGACTTTTTTTTAAAGTTCGCTCATCTCTACTCTTAATATGTGTTTTCTTACCTGCAAATGACAAATACATGACCTTCAGTCTGAGAGACAGGATAGTAACAAGATATTCTGTCCTCCAGGAACCAAAGGTCTGTGTTTTAAGTTCCCCCTTACTATTAGGAGTGCTATGTCATTCAGGCTTTAAGTACTCTGCTGCCATCTACTGGCGATTTTGTAGAATTGCCATGAGTTAGGTTTTTCTATTTATTACAGCCATACTATTGGATTGTTGAAACTATGAATGTAATATGTATTAGTTTATTTTTATGGGGTGCCTATGTTTGACATACCTTACAATTGTATAACTATTTTTTAGCTATTCTTGTGCTCAGAATTTTAGTGGTTGAAGGTTATGCTTTGTACAATTTACTGTAACTATATGGTACACTTTACCAGGCTACAGTTATACTACCCTCTCTAACTAGATTGGCCCATGTAGCTCTCCAGTAGTTATAATGGCCCACTGTAGTGCTCCCAGTAGTTATAATGTCACCTCAGGTATGCCCACTAGATATGTTTCCCGTATAGTGCCCCTAATAATTATAATGGCTCTCTGTAATGTCTCTAGTAGTTATAGTGCCCTCTGTTATACCCCCAGAAGGTATAATGCCCCTCTCTAGTAGCCAGTATTAGTTATAATGACCCTATAGTGCCCCCAATAGATATTGTATAATACCACTATAGTGCCCCCCGTAGTTATATTTCACCCTATAGTGCTCCCAGTAGATATAATGCTCCCAGTTAGTATAATGCTCCCTAGACTGCCTCCAGCAAATAAAATGCACCCTATAGCACCTCAGTAGTTATAATGGCCCTTGTAGTGTCCCAAATAAGTATAATGCCCCCCATGGTGCCCCAGTAGGTGTAATGATCCCTCATAGTTTCCACAGTAGGTATAATACTCATTTCTAGATCCCCTAATAGGTATAATGACACTTTGTAGTGTTTACAGTAGCTATAATGCCACTCTGTAGTACCCTCCCATAGTTATAATGCCCCCCTACATAGTGTCCCCATATTTCCCCTGAAATGAGAGAGAGAGAAAAAAATGATCACGTGACTCCCCTAAGCTGTCTGCACTGCAGGCCACAGATCGCTTCCTACCTGTGGCCTAAGTTCGCTTCTAGGCTCAGGTGGTCACAATATAGTGAATGTGTCGCCTGTGTCTTGGTGGGGAAGGGAGTCATTGGCAGAAATTCAACTGTATACTAAGAATGTCTATATAGTTGAATTGTCAGTGGTGAATACATTTGGGCTCTGGACAAAACATCCGTGACCCAAGTCCTGGATGTTTTGACTTAGCGACACCTCTGGTATTCACTGCATTTTGGTCCCTGCATGTAAACTTCTGGCATGTTGTTCAGGTGCCCCCAAGTGCCTCATGACAGCAGTGATATACGCTTGGGCACTCATCAAAACTGCAGCCAATCACTGGCTCCAGCATCACACATGATCCCTGTCTGTGTTGGAGATTTACCTAAGGTGATTTAAGCAACTTGAAGATAGCAGTGGACCCACTGGAGCCGGAACTAAATGTAGGGGAACAGGTTAGTATGCCTCCCTTGACAGGTCCTGCTGGGTGGGAGGTTATTTAAAACACGCTTAGAAGTTGGACAACCTCATTACTTTCATATACATTTCCAAATGTTCTGTGTTACTCTAATGTTAGCTGTAGAATTTATAATTAATACTCCTATTTGTGTTGGTTAAACTGAAGTACAGAGTCTGAAGAATACCACACAATTATCCAATAACCCTTTACAGTCAGATCCTGCTGAATACAGATATGATCTTCAGCTGAATCTCTGTAGAAATGGAGTTTATGAGGAGACATGAAGTACAGAGAGGATGTTGGGGATGTAGGATAATGAGCAGCAGCTCTTGTATGCAGTCTCCATTACCACAGTCTGTCCTGCCCATCCTCTCTGTACTTAATGTCTCCTTATGAACTCTATTCCTACAGAGATTCAGCTGAAGATCTTATAAAACTGTATTCAGGATCATAATCTCTGACAAGTAGAAGAGGAGGATGAGACCGCTCTTTAACTCAGTGCTCTGAAGTGACTTGTCCTGCTGTGTGATTAGGACATATTTTGGGTATACAAATAGGATGGAGGGCATTTTATTTCTCCTGATGATTGTTCCCCAGACAAAATGAGCCATTAAAACTGATGAAAGGTATTTTGAAAAATATTTATAAAAAATAATATTTAGGTATTTCAATTTTCTTAAATCCCAGAGAACCCCTTTAACAACCACATGCCTAAGATGGACAGGATTGGCGTCATCCACAGAGCAGTGGCACTGGAGCCTGGTCAGGTTCGTAACATGCTGTTGCATAAATATAGGTGTTCTCCATTCCTTTCCACCATGCCACTCCCATAGGACAGACATGATATATATTATTGAGATAATAATTGTACATAAATATTAATGGGGTTGTCTGGTTTTCTCATAATGATGACTTATCAATATCAGATCGGCAGAGGTCTGACTCCCAGCGCACCCACTGATCATCTGTTTGAAGAGACCACAGCACTCTTGTATTCTCTTCACTGTATAATTGCTCAACATTAGAGTGGCAGAGCATTATAATTACATCTTCTCCAGACCATTCACTTGGGAAGGAGCAGTTGTAGTTACACTCCATCCCATTCATAGAATTGGGTGGAACAGCTGTAATTACACTATCTGGCACTGCCATGTCGATAGTTAGCATATAAACAGTAGAGAGAAGAGGTTGCTTGCATGAGTGCTGTGGTCTTTTCAAACAGCTGATCACTGGGGGTGTGCTGGGAGTTGGAACTCAGCCAATCTGATATTGATGACTAGTGTTGAGCGAACAGTTCGAGAATAGTTCTGGTTCGTACCGAATTTTGGGGGGTTCGGGACCCGGACCCGAACATTTTCAAAAAAGTTTGGGTTCGGGTTCGTTGTTCGGCGATTTCTTCCCGCTTTCTGAAGGGCTGCACGGCAGCCAATCAGCTAGCGTTTTACTTCTTTCCCTAAGAGCCCATCACAGCCATACCTACTAATGGCATGGCTGTGATTGGCCAAGTGCAGCATGTGACCCAGCCTCTATTTTAGCTGGAGTCATGTAGCGCCGCACGTCACACTGCTCTGATTAGTGTAGGGAGAGGACGCAGCTGCTGTGAGGGCGAGATTAGGCAGGGAAAAGTCAGCAAATGCACCAAATGAAGTGATCGATCTACAGCTGTGAATGATTGAACTTCTGGTAGTTACTTGCTCACTGGTTTTTAGGGTGCACAAAGCAATTTTCTGTCACTTTTAATCTGGGGTGATCGGCGGCAATTTTGTGACTTGTGGTGCACCAGATCAAGCTGCCACCAAGTCCATCAATCCATCGATACTAGTTTTTTTTTTGCTATATCCTACATCAGGGGCTTGGCTGTGCTTCTTGTGACCCCTAGAAACTCAGGATAGCAATTTCTATAATTTATTAAGGGGTTAAATAAAATTGCCAAAATACCAATCCCCTAAATCTGGTGTTCCAGCTTTGGCTAGCCAAGTATAATACTGTCTGCTGTCTGGAAACAGATAGATTATTTTCTGTGGTGAAATTCAATTGCCAAAATACCCTAAATCTGGTGTCCCAGCACTGGCTGGCAAACTATAATAGTGTCCGCCAAAACATATATTTTGTTCTGGGGTGAAATTCAATTGCCAAAATAGCAATACCATAAATCTGGTGTCACAGCTGTGGCTGGCAAACTATATTAGTATCCGCCAAAACATATATTTTGTTCTGGGGTGAAATTCACTTGCCAAAATAGCAATCCCCTAAATCTGGTGTCCGAGCACTGGCTGGCAAACTATAATAGTGTCCGCTAAAACATATATTTTGTTCTGGGGTGAAATTCAATTGCCAAAATGGCAATACCATAAATCTGGTGTCACAGCTGTGGCTGGCAAACTATAATATTGTCCGCCAAAACATACATTTTGTTCTGGGGTGAAATTCAATTGCCAAAATACCAATACCATAAATTTAGTGTCACAGCTGTGGCTGGAAAACTATAATAGTGTCCGCCAAAACACCTATTTTGTTCTGGGGTGAAATTCACTTGCCAAAATAGCAATCCCCTAAATCTTGAGTCCCAGCACTGGCTGGCAAACTATAATAGTGTCCGCCAAAACATATAGTTTGTTCTGGGGTGAAATTAAATTGCCAAAATAGCAATACCATAAATCTAGTGTCACAACTGTGGCTGGCAAACTATAATAGTGTCCGCCAAAACATACATTTTGTTCTGGGGTGAAATTCAATTGCCAAAATACCAATACCATAAATCTGGTGTCCCAGCACTGGCTGGCAAACAATAATAGTGTTTGCCAAAACATATATTTTGTTCTAAGGTGAAATTCACTTGCCAAAATAGCAATCCCATAAATCTAGTGTCCCAGCACTGGCTGGCAAACTATAATAGTGTCTGCCAAAACATATATTTTGTTCTGGGGTGAAATTCACTTGCCAAAATAGCAATCCCCTAAATTTGGTGTCCCAGCACTGGCTGGCAAACTATAATAGTGTCCGACAAAACATATATTTTGTTCTGGGGTGAAATTCACTTGCCAAAATAGCAATCCCCTAAATCTTGAGTCCCAGCACTGGCTGGCAAACTATAATAGTGTCCGCCAAAACATATAGTTTGTTCTGGGGTGAAATTCAATTGCCAAAATAGCAATCCCCTAAATCTGGTGTCCCAGCACTGGCTGGCAAACTATAATAGTGTCCGCCAAAACATATATTTTGTTCTGGGGTGAAATTCACTTGCCAAAATAGCAATCCCCTAAATCTGGTGTCCCAGCACTAGCTGGCAAACTATAATAGTGTCCGCCAAAACATATATTTTGTTCTGGGGTGAAATTCAATTGCCAAAATAGCAATCCCATAAATCTAGTGTCCCAGCTGTAGCTGGCAAACTATAATAGTGTCCGCCAAAACATATATTTTGTTCTGGGGTGAAATTCACTTGCCAAAATAGCAATCCCCTAAATCTGGTGTCCCAGCACTGGCTGGCAAACTATAATAGTGTCCGCCAAAACATATATTTTGTTCTGGGGTGAAATTCAATTGCCAAAATAGCAATACCATAAATCTGGTGTCACAGCTGTGGCTGGCAAACTATAATAGTGTCCGCCAAAACATATATTTTGTTCTGGGGTGAAATTCAATTGCCAAAATAGCAATACCATAAATCTGGTGTCACAGCTGTGGCTGGCAAACTATAATAGTGTCCGCCAAAACATATATTTTGTTCTGGGGTGAAATTCACTTGCCAAAATAGCAATCCCCTAAATCTGGTGTCCCAGCACTGGCTGGCAAACTATAATAGTGTCCGCCAAAACATATATTTTGTTCTGGGGTGAAATTCAATTGCCAAAATAGCAATCCCCTAAATCTGGTGTCCCAGCACTGGCTGGCAAACTATAATAGTGTCCGCCAAAACATATATTTTGTTCTGGGGTGAAATTCACTTGCCAAAATAGCAATCCCCTAAATCTAGTGTCCCAGCACTAGCTGGCAAAATATAATAGTGTCTGCCAAAACAAATATTTTGTTCTGGGGGAAAATTCACTTGCCAAAATAGCAATCCCCTAAATCTGGTGTCCCAGCACTGGCTGGCAAAATATAATAGTGTCCGCCAAAACATATATTTTGTTCTGGGGGAAAATTCACTTGCCAAAATAGCAATCCCCTAAATCTAGTGTCCCAGCACTAGCTGGCAAACTATAATAGTGTCTGCCAAAACAAATATTTTGTTCTGGGGTGAAATTCTCTTGCCAAAATAGCAATCCCCTAAATCTGGTGTCCCAGCACTGGCTGGCAAAATATAATAGTGTCCGCCAAAACATATATTTTGTTCTGGGGGAAAATTCACTTGCCAAAATAGCAATCCCCTAAATCTGGTGTCTAAGCACTGGCTGGCAAACTATAATAGTGTCCGCCAAAACATATATTTTGTTCTGGGGTGAAATTCAATTGCCAAAATAGCAATACCATAAATCTGGTGTCACAGCTGTGGCTGGCAAACTATAATAGTATCCGCCAAAACATATATTGTGTTCTGGGGTGAAATTCACTTGCCAAAATAGCAATCCCCTAAATCTGGTGTCCCAGCACTGGCTGGAAAACTATAGTAGTGTCTGCTAATACATATATTTTGTTCTGGGGTGAAATTCAATTGCCAAAATAGCAATACCATAAATCTAGTGTCACAGCTGTGGCTGGCAAACTATAATAGTGTCCACCAAAACATATATTTTGTTATGGGGAGAAAATCACTTGCCAAAATAGCAATCCCCTAAATCTGGTGTCCCAGCACTGGCTGGCAAACTATAATAGTGTCCACCAAAACATATATTTTGTTCTGGGGTGAAATTCAATTGCCAAAATAGCAATACCATAAATCTGCTATCACTGCTGTGGATGGCAAACTATAATAGTGTCCGCCAAAAAATATATTTTGTTCTGGGGTGAAATTCACTTGCCAAAATAGCAATCCCCTAAATCTGGTGTCCCAGCACTGGCTGGCAAACTATAATAGTGTCCGCCAAAACATGTATTTTGTTCTGGGGTGAAATTCAATTGCCAAAATAGCAATCCCATAAATCTAGTGTCACAACTGTGGCTGGCAAACTATAATAGTGCCCGCCAAAACATATATTTTGTTCTGGGGTGAAATTCAATTGCCAAAATACCAATACCATAAATTTGGTGTCACAGCTTTGGCTGGCAAACTATAATAGTGTCTGCCAAAACATATATTTTGTTCTGGGGTGAAATTCACTTGCCAAAATAGCAATCCCCTAAATCTGGTGTCCCAGCACTGGCTGGCAAACTATAATAGTGTCCGCCAAAACATATATTTTGTTCTGGGGTGAAATTCAATTGCCAAAATAGCAATCACCTAAATCTGGTGTCCCAGCACTGGCTAGTAAACTAGAATAGTGTCTGCCAAAATATATATTTTGTTCTGGGGTGAAATTCACTTGCCAAAATAGCAATCCCCTAAATCTAGTGTCCCAGCACTAGCTGGCAAACTATAATAGTGTCTGCCAAAACAATTATTTTGTTCTGGGGTGAAATTCTCTTGCCAAAATAGCAATCCCCTAAATCTGGTGTCCCAGCACTGGCTGGCAAACTATAATAGTCGATGCCAAAACATATATTTTGTTCTGGGGGAAAATTCACTTGCCAAAATAGCAATCCCCTAAATCTGGTGTCCCAGCACTTGCTGGCAAACTATAATAGTGTCCGCCAAAACATATATTTTGTTCTGGGGTGAAATTCAATTGCCAAAATAGCAATACCATAAATCTGGTGTCACAGCTGTGGCTGGCAAACTATAATAGTATCCGCCGAAACATTAATTGTGTTCTGGGGTGAAATTCACTTGCCAAAATAGCAATCCCCTAAATCTGGTGTCCCAGCACTGGCTGGAAAACTATAGTAGTGTCTGCTAAAACATATATTTTGTTCTGGGGTGAAATTCAATTGCCAAAATAGCAATACCATAAATCTAGTGTCACAGCTGTGGCTGGCAAACTATAATAGTGTCCACCAAAACGTATATTTTGTTCTGGGGTGAAAATCACTTGCCAAAATAGCAATCCCCTAAATCTGGTGTCCCAGCACTGGCTGGCAAACTATAATAGTGTCCGCCAAAACATATATTTTGTTCTGGGGTGAAATTCAATTGCCAAAATAGCAATACCATAAATCTGGTGTCACAGCTGTGGCTGGCAAACTATAATAGTGTCCGCCAAAACATATATTTTGTTCTGGGGTGAAATTCAATTGCCAAAATAGCAATACCATAAATCTGGTGTCACAGCTGTGGATGGCAAACTATAATAGTGTCCGCCAAAACATATATTTTGTTCTGGGGTGAAATTCACTTGCCAAAATAGCAATCCCCTAAATCTGGTGTCCCAGCACTGGCTGGCAAACTATAATAGTGTCCACCAAAACATGTATTTTGTTCTGGGGTGAAATTCAATTGCCAAAATAGCAATCCCATAAATCTAGTGTCACAACTGTGGCTGGCAAACTATAATAGTGTCCGCCAAAACATATATTTTGTTCTGGGGTGAAATTCAATTGCCAAAATACCAATACCATAAATTTGGTGTCACAGCTGTGGCTGGCAAACTATAATAGTGTCCGCCAAAACATATATTTTGTTCTGGGGTGAAATTCACTTGCCAAAATAGCAATCCCCTAAATCTAGTGTCCCAGCACTAGCTGGCAAACTATAATAGTGTCCGCCAAAACATATATTTTGTTCTGGGGTGAAATTCACTTGCCAAAATAGCAATCCCCTAAATCTAGTGTCCCAGCACTAGCTGGCAAACTTTAATAGTGTCTGCCAAAACAATTATTTTGTTCTGGGGTGAAATTCTCTTGCCAAAATAGCAATCCCCTAAATCTGGTGTCCCAGCACTGGCTGGCAAACTATAATAGTGTCCGCCAAAACATATATTTTGTTCTGGGGAAAATTCACTTGCCAAAATAGCAATCCCCTAAATCTGGTGTCCCAGCACTTGCTGGCAAACTATAATAGTGTCCGCAAAACATATATTTTGTTCTGGGGTGAAATTCAATTGCCAAAATAGCAATACCATAAATCTGGTGTCACAGCTGTGGCTGGCAAACTATAATAGTATCCGCCAAAAATTTAATTGTGTTCTGGGGTGAAATTCACTTGCCAAAATAGTAATCCCCTAAATCTGGTGTCCCAGCACTGGCTGGAAAACTATAGTAGTGTCTGCTAAAACATATATTTTGTTCTGGGGTGAAATTCAATTGCCAAAATAGCAATACCATAAATCTAGTGTCACAGCTGTGGCTGGCAAACTATAATAGTGTCCACCAAAACGTATATTTTGTTCTGGGGTGAAAATCACTTGCCAAAATAGCAATCCCCTAAATCTGGTGTCCCAGCACTGGCTGGCAAACTATAATAGTGTCCGCCAAAACATATATTTTGTTCTGGGGTGAAATTCAATTGCCAAAATAGCAATCACCTAAATCTGGTGTCCCAGCACTGGCTGGCAAACTATAATAGTGTCTGCCAAAACATATATTTTGTTCTGGGGTGAAATTCACTTGCCAAAATAGCAATCCCCTAAATCTAGTGTCCCAGCACTAGCTGGCAAACTATAATAGTGTCTGCCAAAACAATTATTTTGTTCTGGGGTGAAATTCTCTTGCCAAAATAGCAATCCCCTAAATCTGGTGTCCCAGCACTGGCTGGCAAACTATAATAGTTTCCGCCAAAACATATATTTTGTTCTGGGGGAAAATTCACTTGCCAAAATAGCAATCCCCTAAATCTGGTGTCCCAGCACTTGCTGGCAAACTATAATAGTGTCCGCCAAAACATATATTTTGTTCTGGGGTGAAATTCAATTGCAAAAATAGCAATACCATAAATCTGGTGTCACAGCTGTGGCTGGCAAACTATAATAGTATCCGCCGAAACATTTATTGTGTTCTGGGGTGAAATTCACTTGCCAAAATAGCAATCCCCTAAATCTGGTGTCCCAGCACTGGCTGGAAAACTATAGTAGTGTCTGCTAAAACATATATTTTGTTCTGGGGTGAAATTCAATTGCCAAAATAGCAATATTATAAATCTAGTGTCACAGCTGTGGCTGGCAAACTATAATAGTGTCCACCAAAACGTATATTTTGTTCTGGGGTGAAAATCACTTGCCAAAATAGCAATCCCCTAAATCTGGTGTCCCAGCACTGGCTGGCAAACTATAATAGTGTCCGCCAAAACATATATTTTGTTCTGGGGTGAAATTCAATTGCCAAAATAGCAATACCATAAATCTGGTGTCACAGCTGTGGCTGGCAAACTATAATAGTGTCCGCCAAAACATATATTTTGTTCTGGGGTGAAATTCACTTGCCAAAATAGCAATCCCCTAAATCTGGTGTCCCAGCACTGGCTGGCAAACTATAATAGTGTCCGCCAAAACATATATTTTGTTCTGGGGTGAAATTCAATTGCCAAAATAGCAATCCCATAAATCTAGTGTCACAGCTGTGGCTGGCAAACTATAATAGTGTCCGCCAAAACATATATTTTGTTCTGGGGTGAAATTCAATTGCCAAAATAGCAATACCATAAATCTGGTGTCACAGCTGTGGCTGGCAAACTATAATAGTGTCCGCCAAAACATATATTTTGTTCTGGGGTGAAATTCACTTGCCAAAATAGCAATCCCCTAAATCTGGTGTCCCAGCACTGGCTGGCAAACTATAATAGTGTCCGCCAAAACATATATTTTGTTCTGGGGTGAAATTCACTTGCCAAAATAGCAATCCCATAAATCTGGTGTCCCAGCTGTGGCTGGCAAACTATAATAGTGTCCGCCAAAACATATATTTTGTTCTGGGGTGAAATTCAATTGCCAAAATAGCAATACCATAAATCTGGTGTCACAGCACGTGGCTGGCAAACTATAATAGTGTCCGCCAAAACATATATTTTGTTCTGGGGTGAAATTCACTTGCCAAAATAGCAATCCCCTAAATCTAGTGTCCCAGCACTGGCTGGCAAACTATAATAGTGTCTGCCAAAACAATATATTTTGTTCTGGGGTGAAATTCACTTGCCAAAATAGCAATCCCTAAATCTGGTGTCCCAGCACTGGCTGGCAAACTATAATAGTGTCCGCCAAAACATATATTTTGTTCTGGGGGAAAATTCACTTGCCAAAATAGCAATCCCCTAAATCTGGTGTCCCAGCACTTGCTGGCAAACTATAATAGTGTCCGAAAAAAAATATATTTTGTTCTGGGGTGAAATTCAATTGCCAAAATAGCAATACCATAAATCTGGTGTCACAGCTGTGGCTGGCAAACTATAATAGTATCCGCCAAAAAATTTATTGTGTTCTGGGGTGAAATTCACTTGCCAAAATAGTAATCCCCTAAATCTGGTGTCCCAGCACAGGCTGGAAAACTATAGTAGTGTCTGCTAAAACATATATTTTGTTCTGGGGTGAAATTCAATTGCCAAAATAGCAATACCATAAATCTAGTGTCACAGCTGTGGCTGGCAAACTATAATAGTGTCCACCAAAACGTATATTTTGTTCTGGGGTGAAAATCACTTGCCAAAATAGCAATCCCCTAAATCTGGTGTCCCAGCACTGGCTGGCAAACTATAATAGTGTCCGCCAAAACATATATTTTGTTCTGGGGTGAAATTCAATTGCCAAAATAGCAATACCATAAATCTGGTGTCACAGCTGTGGCTGGCAAACTATAATAGTGTTCGCCAAAACATATATTTTGTGTTTGGGTGAAATTCAATTGCCAAAATAGCAATACCATAAATCTGCTGTCACAGCTGTGGATGGCAAACTATAATAGTGTCCGCCAAAAAATATATTTTGTTCTGGGGTGAAATTCACTTGCCAAAATAGCAATCCCCTAAATCTGGTGTCCCAGCACTGGCTGGCAAACTATAATAGTGTCCGCCAAAACATGTATTTTGTTCTGGGGTGAAATTCAATTGCCAAAATAGCAATCCCATAAATCTAGTGTCACAACTGTGGCTGGCAAACTATAATAGTGTCCGCCAAAACATATATTTTGTTCTGGGGTGAAATTCAATTGCCAAAATACCAATACCATAAATTTGGTGTCACAGCTGTGGCTGGCAAACTATAATAGTGTCCGCCAAAACATATATTTTGTTCTGGGGTGAAATTCACTTGCCAAAATAGCAATCCCCTAAATCTGGTGTTCCAGCACTGGCTGGCAAACTATAATACTGTCCGCCAAAACATATATTTTGTTCTGGGGTGAAATTCACTTGCCAAAATAGCAATCCCCTAAATCTAGTGTCCCAGCACTAGCTGGCAAACTATAATAGTGTCTGCAAAAACAATTATTTTGTTCTGGGGTGAAATTCTCTTGCCAAAATAGCAATCCCCTAAATCTGGTGTCCCAGCACTGGCTGGCAAACTATAATAGTATCCGCTAAAAAATTTATTGTGTTCTGGGGTGAAATTCACTTGCCAAAATAGTAATCCCCTAAATCTGGTGTCCCAGCACAGGCTGGAAAACTATAGTAGTGTCTGCTAAAACATATATTTTGTTCTGGGGTGAAATTCAATTGCCAAAATAGCAATACCATAAATCTAGTGTCACAGCTGTGGCTGGTAAACTATAATAGTGTCCACCAAAACGTATATTTTGTTCTGGGGTGAAAATCACTTGCCAAAATAGCAATCCCCTAAATCTGGTGTCCCAGCACTGGCTGGCAAACTATAATAGTGTCCGCCAAAACATATATTTTGTTCTGGGGTGAAATTCAATTGCCAAAATAGCAATACCATAAATCTGGTGTCACAGCTGTGGCTGGCAAACTATAATAGTGTTCGCCAAAACATATATTTTGTTCTTGGGTGAAATTCAATTGCCAAAATAGCATTACCATAAATCTGCTGTCACAGCTGTGGATGGCAAACTATAATAGTGTCCGCCAAAACATCTATTTTGTTCTGGGGTGAAATTCACTTGCCAAAATAGCAATCCCCTAAATCTGGTGTCCCAGCACTGGCTGGCAAACTATAATAGTGTCCGCCAAAACATGTATTTTGTTCTGGGGTGAAATTCAATTGCAAAAATAGCAATCCCATAAATCTAGTGTCACAACTGTAACTGGCAAACTATAATAGTGTCCGCCAAAACATATATTTTGTTCTGGGGTGAAATTCAATTGCCAAAATACCAATACCATAAATTTGGTGTACAGCTGTGGCTGGCAAACTATAATAGTGTCCGCCAAAACATCTATTTTGTTCTGGGGTGAAAATCACTTGCCAAAATAGCAATCCCCTAAATCTGATGTCCCAGCACTGGCTGGCAAACTATAATAGTGTCCGCCAAAACATATATTTTGTTATGGGGTGAAATTCAATTGCCAAAATAGCAATCCCCTAAATCTGGTGTCCCAGCACTGGCTGGCAAACTATAATAGTGTCTGCCAAAACATATGTTTTGTTCTGGCATGAAACTCACTTGCCAAAATAGCAATCCCCTAAATCTAGTGTCCCAGCACTGCCTGGCAAATTAAAATAGTGTCTGCCAAAACAAATATTTTGTTCTGGGGTTAAATTCACTTGCCAAAATAGCAATCCCCTAAATCTGGTGTCCCAGCACTTGCTGGCAAACTATAATAGTGTCCGCCAAAACATATATTTTGTTCTGGGGTGAAATTCAATTGCCAAAATAGCAATACCATAAATCTGGTGTCACAGCTGTGGCTGGCAAACTATAATAGTATCCGCCAAAACATTTATTGTGTTCTGGGGTGAAATTCACTTGCCAAAATAGCAATCCCCTAAATCTGGTGTCCCAGCACTGGCTGGAAAACTATAGTAGTGTCTGCTAAAACATATATTTTGTTCTGGGGTGAAATTCAATTGCCAAAATAGCAATACCATAAATCTAGTGTCACAGCTGTGGCTGGCAAACTATAAGAGTGTCCACCAAAACGTATATTTTGTTCTGGGGTGAAAATCACTTGCCAAAATAGCAATCCCCTAAATCTGGTGTCCCAGCACTGGCTGGCAAACTATAATAGTGTCCGCCAAAACATATATTTTGTTCTGGGGTGAAATTCAATTGCCAAAATAGCAATACCATAAATCTGGTGTCACAGCTGTGGCTGGCAAACTATAATAGTGTTCGCCAAAACATATATTTTGTTCTTGGGTCAAATTCAATTGCCAAAATAGCAATACCATAAATCTGCTGTCACAGCTGTGGATGGCAAACTATAATAGTGTCCGCCAAAAAATATATTTTGTTCTGGGGTGAAATTCAATTGCCAAAATTGCAATACCATAAATCTGGTGTCACAGCTGTGGCTGGCAAACTATAATAGTATCCGCCAAAACATATATTGTGTTCTGGGTTGAAATTCACTTGCCAAAATAGCAATCCACTAAATCTGGTGTCCCAGCACTGGCTGGAAAACTATAGTAGTGTCTGCTAAAACATATATTTTCTTCTGGGGTGAAATTCAATTGCCAAAATAGCAATCCCATAAATCTAGTGTCACAACTGTGGCTGGCAAACTATAATAGTGTCCGCCAAAACATATATTTTGTTCTTGGGTGAAATTCAATTGCCAAAATACCAATACCATAAATTTGGTGTCACAGCTGTGGCTGGCAAACTATAATAGTGTCTGCCAAAACATATATTTTGTTCTGGGGTGAAATTCACTTGCCAAAATAGCAATCCCCTAAATCTGGTGTCCCAGCACTGGCTGGCAAACTATAATAGTGTCCGCCAAAACATATAATTTGTTCTGGGGTGAAATTCAATTGCCAAAATAGCAATCACCTAAATCTGGTGTCCCAGCACTGGCTAGTAAACTAGAATAGTGTCTGCCAAAATATATATTTTGTTCTGGGGTGAAATTCACTTGCAAAAATAGCAATCCCCTAAATCTAGTGTCCCAGCACTAGCTGGCAAACTATAATAGTGTCTGCCAAAACAAATATTTTGTTCTGGGGTGAAATTCTCTTGCCAAAATAGCAATCCCCTAAATCTGGTGTCCCTGCACTGGCTGGAAAACTATAATAGAGTCCGCCAAAACATATATTTTGTTCTGGGGGAAAATTCACTTGCCAAAATAGCAATCCCCTAAATCTGGTGTCCCAGCACTGGCTGGCAAACTATAATAGTGTCCGCCAAAACATGAATTTTGTTCTGGGGTGAAATTCAATTGCCAAAATAGCAATACCATAAATCTGGTGTCACAGCTGTGGCTGGCAAACTATAATAGTGTCCGCCAAAACATATATTTTGTTCTGGGGTGAAATTCACTTGCCAAAATAGCAATCCCCTAAATGTGGTGTCCCAACTCTGGCTGGAAAACTATAGTAGAGTCTGCTAAAACATATATTTTCTTCTGGGGTGAAATTCAATTGCCAAAATAGCAATACCATAAATCTAGTGTCACAGCTGTGGTTGGCAAACTATAATAGTGTCCACCAAAACATATATTTTGTTCTGGGGTGAAAATCACTTGCAAAAATAGCAATCCCCTAAATCTGGTGTCCCAGCACTGGCTGGCAAACTATAATAGTGTTCGCCAAAACATATATTTTGTTCTTGGGTGAAATTCAATTGCCAAAATACAATACCATAAATCTGGTGTCACAGCTGTGGCTGGCAAACTATAATAGTGTCCGCCAAAACATATATTTTGTTCTGGGGTGAAATTCACTTGCCAAAATAGCAATCTCCTAAATCTGGTGTCCCAGCACTGGCTGGCAAACTATAATAGTGTCCGCCAAAACATGTATTTTGTTCTGGGGTGAAATTCAATTGCAAAAAATAGCAATCCCATAAATCTAGAGTCACAACTGTGGCTGGCAAACTGTAATAGTGTCCGCCAAAACATATATTTTGTTTTGGGGTGAAATTCAATTGCCAAAATACCAATACCATAAATTTATTGTACAGCTGTGGCTGGCAAACTATAATAGTGTCCGCCAAAACATCTATTTTGTTCTGGGGTGAAAATCACATGCCAAAATAGCAATCCCCTAAATCTGATGTCCCAGCACTGGCTGGTAAACTATAATAGTGTCCGCCAAAACATATATTTTGTTCTGGGGTGAAATTCAATTGCCAAAATAGCAATCCCCTAAATCTGGTGTCCCAGCACTGGCTGGCAAACTATAATAGTGTCTGCCAAAACATATATTTTGTTCTGGCGTGAAATTCACTTGCCAAAATAGCAATCCCCTAAATCTAGTGTCCCAGCACTGGCTGTCAAACTATAATAGTGTCTGACAAAACAAATATTTTGTTCTGGGGTGAAATTCACTTGCCAAAATACCAATCCCCTAAATCTGGTGTCCCAGCACTGGCTGGCAAACTATAATAGTGTCCGCCAAAATATATATTTTGTTCTGGGGGAAAATTCACTTGCCAAAATAGCAATCCCCTAAATCTGGTGTCCAGCATTGGCTGGCAAACTATATCAGTGTCCGCCAAAACATATATTTTGTTCTGGGGTGAAATTCAATTGCCAAAATAGCAATACCATAAATCTGGTGTCACAGCTGTGGCTGGCAAACTATAATAGTATCCGCCAAAACATATATTTTGTTCTGGGGTGAAATTCACTTGCCAAAATAGCAATCCCCTAAATCTGGTGTCCCAGCTCTGGCTGGCAAACTATAGTAGTGTCTGCTAAAACATATATTTTCTTCTGGGGTTAAATTCAATTGCCAAAATAGCAATACCATAAATCTAGTGTCACAGCTGTGGCTGGCATACTATAATAGTGTCCACCAAAACGTATATTTTGTTCTGGGGTGAAATTCACTTGCCAAAATAGCAATCCCCTAAATCTGGTGTCCCAGCACTGGCTGGCAAACTATAATAGTGTCCGCCAAAACATATATTTTGTTCTGGGGGAAAATTCACTTGCCAAAATAGCAATCCCCTAAATCTGGTGTCCCAGCACTGGCTTGCAAACTATATCAGTGTCCGCCAAAACATATATTTTGTTCTGGGGTGAAATTCAATTGCCAAAATAGCAATACCATAAATCTGGTGTCACAGCTGTGGCTGGCAAACTATAATAGTATCCGCCAAAACATATATTTTGTTCTGGGTTGAAATTCACTTACCAAAATAGCAATCCCCTAAATCTGGTGTCCCAGCTCTGGCTGGCAAACTATAGTAGTGTCTGCTAAAACATATATTTTCTTCTGGGTTGAAATTCAATTGCCAAAATAGCAATACCATAAATCTAGTGTCACAGCTGTGGCTGGCATACTATAATAGTGTCCACCAAAACAGATATTTTGTTCTGGGGTGAAAATCACTTGCCAAAATAGCAATCCCCTAAATATGGTGTCCCAGCACTGGCTGGCAAACTATAATAGTGTCCGCCAAAACATATATTTTGTTCTGGGGTGAAATTCAATTGCCAAAATAGCAATACCATAAATCTGGTGTCACAGCTGTGGCTGGCAAACTATAATAGTGTCCGCCAAAACATATATTTTGTTCTTGGGTGAAATTCAATTGCCAAAATAGCAATACCATAAATCTGGTGTCACAGCTGTGGCTGGCAAACTATAATAGTGTCCACCAAAACATATATTTTGTTCTGGGGTGAAATTCACTTGCCAAAATAGCAATCCCCTAAATCTGGTGTCCCAGCACTGGCTGGCAAACTATAATAGTGTCCGCCAAAACATGTCTTTTGTTCTGGGGTGAAATTCAATTGCCAAAATAGCAATACCATAAATCTAGTGTCACAACTGTGGCTGGCAAACTATAATAGTGTCTGCCAAAACATACATTTTGTTCTGGGGTGAAATTCAATTTCCAAAATACCAATACCATAAATTTGGTGTTACAGCTGTGGCTGGCAAACTATAATAGTGTCCGCCAAAACATCTATTTTGTTCTGGGGTGAAATTCACTTGCCAAAATAGCAATCCCCTAAATCTGGTGTCCCATCACTGGCTGGCAAACTATAAGGCCCCTTTCACACGTGCGAGTTTTCCGCGCGGGTGTAATGCGTGAGGAGGACGCATTGTACCCGCACTGAATCCGGACCCATTCATTTCTATGGGGCTGTGCACATGAGCAGTGATTTTCACGCATCACTTCTGCGTTGCGTGAAAATCGCAGCATGTTCTATATTCTGCGTTTTTTCACGCAACGCAGGCCCCATAGAAGTGAATGGGGCTGCGGGACAATCGCAAGCATCCGCAACCAAGTGCGGATGCGTTGCGATTTTCCCGCATTGTTGCTTAGCAACGGGACCCAATCTCTATTATTTCCCCTTATAACATGGTTATAAGGGGAAATAATAGCATTCTTAATAAAGAATGCATTGTTAAATGATGAGGAAGGGGTTACAAATAATAAAAGTTAACTTACCTTAGCCACTTGATCGCGTAGTCGCGATCAGTCCTCTCTTTCCCTGCAGCATCTATGATCTAAAGGACCTGTGATGACGTCACATCACATGGCCCAATCACATGCTCCATCACTATGGTGATGGAGCATGTGATTGGGCCATGTGATGCTGTGACATCATCACAGGTCCTTTTCCTACCAGCAAGCTAACGGAGAGGATGCCTGGCTTCGCGATCAAATGGACCAGGTAAGTTATTATTAGTTAATTATTTTTAACCCATTCAGCACCGGGTTCAACATTAGGAAGATGGCCAAGGGTATTATTTCACATTATAACTATGTTATAATGTGAAATAATACCAGCGGGACAATTTCTGACCCGAACATGCACTTCTGTGAAGAAGTGCAGGTTCGGGTCTGGGTACCAAAAGTGCAGATTTTTCTCCCGCGCGTGCAAAACGCATGACAGCGCTTTGCACTCGCAGGGAAAAATCGCGGCGATTCCCGCAACGCACTCGCACTGTTTGACGGAGTGCACCCGCAACGCCCGTCTGAAAGAGGCCTAATAGTGTCCGCCAAAACATATATATTGTTCAGGAGTGAAATTCAATTGCCAAAATAGCAAAACCATAAATCTGGTGTCACAGCTGTGGCTAGCAAACTATAATAGTGTCCGCCAAAACATATATTTTGTTCTGGGGTGAAATTCAATTGCCAAAATAGCAATACTCAAATCTGGTGTTCCAGCAGTTGCAGGCCAAGTGTTAATATGTCCGTAAAAGGGCATATTTTGCTCTGGGGTGAAATTCACTTGCCAAAATAGCAATACCCTGAATCTGGTGTCGCAGCTGTTGCAGGCCAAGTGTTAATATGTCTGTAAAAGGGTATATTTTGTTCTGGGGTGAAACTCACTTGCCAAAATAGCAATACCCTTAATCTGGTGTTCCAGCAGTTGCAGGGCAAGTGTTAATCTGTCCGTAAAAGGGTATATTACACTCAAGGTGTATATACAAGTGCTGAGAGTGACATCCTCATTAACTTCACACGCTACCATGCATCTCCCATTGGATTTCTGTCCGTTAAAGGGTATATTACACAGACTGTTAAAATACAATTGCTGAAGGCATAATCCTGCATATTTTTTCTCACGCTACTGTGCATCTCCAAGTGTAAATCTGTCCATAAAAGGATACCTTTCATCCAGGGCTTAAATACTAGCCCTAAAAGAGATATTCTCCTAAATCAGTGGTTACTGCTGTACCTGGATTAGTGTAATACGCTACATAAATAAAGGCCTGAATTTGAAATCAATACATTGGGCCAAATATTTTTTTTTCTTATTGTGGTGCTTGGTGAACGGTAACAATGAGGAAAACATCTAGTAAGGGACGTGGTCGTGGTGGTGTTAGTGTACCCTCTGGTGCTGGGAGAGGATGTGGCCATTCTGCCACAGCCACACGTCCTAGTAAACCAACTACCTCAGGTTCCAGTACCCGCCAGAATTTACAGCGATATTTGGTGGGGCCCAATGCCGTTCTAAGGATGGTAAGGCCTGAGCAGGTACAGGCGCTAGTCAATTGGGTGGCCGACAGTGGATCCAGCACGTTCACAACATTATCTCCCACCCAGTCTTCTGCAGAAAACGCACAGGTGGCGCATGAAAACCAAGCCTATCAGTCTGTCACATCACCCACATGCATATCAGGGAAACTGTCTGAGCCTCAAGTTATGCAGCAGTCTCTTATGCTGTTTGAAGACTCTGCTGGCAGGGTTTCCCAAGGGAATCCGCCTAGCCCTTCCCCAGTGGTGGAAGACATAGAATGCACTGATGCACAACCACTGATGTTTCCTGATGATGAGGACATGGGAATACCACCTCTTCGGAGTCTGCACATCTCTGATGATGACGAAACACAGGTGCCAAATGCTGTGTCTTTTTGCAGTGTGCAGACCGAACAGGAGGTCAGGGAGGAAGACTGTGTGGAAGACGATGCAGGGGACGATAAGGTCCTAGACCCCACATGAAATGAAGGTCGTGCCACTGACTTTCATAGTTCAGAGAAAGAGGCAGTGGTGAGACCTAGCCAACAGCGTAGCAAAAGAGGGAGCAGGGGGCAAAAGCAGAACAGCTGCCGCCAAGAGAGTTCGCCTGCTACTGGCCACCGCCACCATTGACCGAGCACCCCAAAGGCAGCTTCAAGGAGTTCCCTGGCATGGCACTTCTTTAAACAATGTGCTGACGACAAGACCCGAGTGGTTTGCACGCTGTGCCATCAGATCCTGAAGCGAGACATTAATGTTCTGAACCTTAGCACAACCTGCATGACCAGGCATCTACATGCAAAGCATGAACTGCAGTGGAGTAAACACCTTAAAAGCAAGGAACTCACTCTGGCTCCCCCTGCTCCCTCTTCTGCTGCTGCCTCGGCCTCTTCCTCCGCCTCGGGAGGAACGTTGGCACCTGCCGCCCACCAAACAGAGGATGTGCCACCGAAAACCACCACCACCTGCTTGACCAAGCATCTCCACCATGTCACACGGCAGCGTTCAGCTGTCCATCTCACAAACCTTGGAGAAAAAGCGTAAATTCCTACCCAGCCACCCTCGAGCCCTGGGCCTGAATGCCAGCATTTCTAAACTACTGGCCTTTGAAATGCTGTCATTCAGGCTGGTGGACACAGACAGCTTCAAACAGCTGATGTCCATGGCTGTCCCACAGTATGTTGTTCCCAGCCGCCACTACTTCTCCAAGAGAGCCGTGCCTTCCCTGCACAACCAAGTATCCGATAAAATCAAGTGTGCACTGTGCAACGCCATCTGTGGCAAGGACCACCTAACCACAGATACGTGGACCAGTAAGCACGGCCAGGGACGCTATAGCTCCCTAGCTGCACACTGGGTAAATTTAGTGGCTGCTGGGCCCCAGGCGGAGAGTTCCTTGGCGCACGTCCTCCTGCTTCCACCAGCTCATCCAGTCAGCCACACACCTTCACCACCAACTTCAGCACAGCCCGGGGTAAACGTCAGCAGGCCATTCTGAAACTCATATGTTTGGGGGACAGGCCCCACACCGCGCTGGAGTTGTAAAGGGCTATTGAACAACAGACCGACTAGTGGGCCTCAAGCCCAGCCTGGTGGTGTGCGATAATGGGCGAAATCTCGCCGCAGCTCTGGGACTAGCCGGTTTGACGCACATCCCTTTCCTGGTGCATGTGCTGAATTTGGTGGTGCAGAAGTTCATTCACAACTACCCCGACATGTCAGAGCTGCTGCATAAAGTGCGGGCCGTCTGTGCACGCTTCCGTTGTTCACATCCTGCCGCTGCTCGCCTGTCTGCGCTACAGCGTAATTTCGGCTTTCCCGCTCACCGCCTCATATGCGACGTGCCCACCAGGTGGAACTCCACATTGCACATGCTGAAGAGACTGTGCGAGCAGCAGCAGGCCATAGTGGAGTTTCAGCTGCAGCACGCACGCGTCAGTCGCACTGCAGAACAGCACCACTTCACCACCAATGATTGGGCCTCCATGCGAGAACTGTGTGCCCTGTTGCGCTGTTTTGAGTACTCCACCAACATGGCCAGTGGCGATGACACCGTTATCAGCGTTACAATACCACTTCTATGTCTCCTTGAGAAAACGCTTAGGGCGATGATGGAAAAGGAGGTGGTCCAGGAGGAGGAGTAGGAGGAGGATGAGGGGTCATTTTTAGCACTTTCAGGCCAGTCTGTTAGAAGTGGCTCAGAGGGAGGTTTTTTGCAACAGCAGAGGCCAGGTACAAATGTGGCCAGCCAGGGCCCACTACTGGAGGAGGATGAGGAGGAGGTGGAGGAGGATGAGGATGAAGCAGGTTCACAGCGGGGTGGCACCCGACACAGCTCAGGCCCATCACTGGTGCATGGCTGGGGGGATACGGAGGACGATGACGATACGCCTCCCACAGAGGACAGCTTGTCCTTACCTCTAGGGAGCCTGACACACATGAGCGATTACATGCTGCAGTGCCTGCGCAACGACAGCAGAGTTGCCCACATTTTAACGTGTGCGGACTGCTGGGTTGCCACCCTGCTGGATCCCCGGTACAAAGATAATGTGGCCACCTTACTTCCTGCACTGGAGCGTGATAGGAAGATGCGCGAGTACAAGCGCACGATGGTAGACGCGCTCCTGAGAGCATTCCCAAATGTCACAGGGGAACAGGTGGAAGCCCAAGGCGAAGGCAGAGGAGGAGCAAGAGGTCGCCAACACAGCTGTTTCACAGCCAGCTCCTCTGAGGGCAGGGTTAGCATGGCAGAAATGTGGAAAAGTTTTGTCTCCACGCCACAGCTAACTGCACCACCACCTGATACGGAACGTGTTAGCAGGAGGCAGCATTTCACTAACATGGTTGAACAGTACGTCTGCACACCCCTCCACGTACTGACTGATGGTTCAGCCCCATTCATCTTCTGGGTCTCAAAATTGTCCACGTGGCCAGAGTTAGCATTTTATGCCTTGGAGGTGCTGGCCTGCCCGGCGACCAGCGTTTTGTCTGAAAGTGTATTCAGCACGGCAGGGGGCGTCATTACTGACAAACGCAGCCGCCTGTCCACTGCCAATCTGGACAAGCTGACGTTCATAAAAATGAACCAGGCATGGATCCCACAGGACCTGTCCCTCCCTTGTGCAGAATAGACATTTATAACTGCCTCCCCCTCAACCATGTATTCTTGTACTTCGGGGCACTTCTTTATTGAATCCTCATTTTTTTTACTTTACCTTTATCTTGCGGTGCAACCCAAAGTTGAATGAACCTCTCCTTAATCTGGGCGCCAGGGCCTAATTAACTGAAAGTGGCCTTCTCCAGTGGTGTGTGATATGACGCATTATTCTTTGCTGTGGGACCTCTCTCCTCTGTCTGGGTGCTGGGGCCGAAATAACTGAAAGTGGCCTTCTCCAGTGGTGGTTGATATAACGCCTTATTCCTTGCTGTGGGACCTCTCTCCTCTGTCTGGGTGCTGGGGCCGAAATAACTGAAAGTGGCCTTCTCCAGTGGTGGGTGAAATGACGCATGATTCCTTGCTGTGGGACCTCTCTCCTCTGTCTGGGTGCTGGGCCGAAATAACTGAAAGTGGCCTTCTCCAGTGGTGGGTGATATAACGCCTTATTCCTTGCTGTGAGACCTCTCTCCTCTGTCTGGGTGCTGGGCCGAAATAACTGAAAGTGTCCTTTTCCAGTGGTGGGTGATATGACGCATGATTCCTTGCTGTGGGACCTCTCTACTCTGTCTGGATGCTGGGCTGAAATAACTGAAAGTGGCCTTCTCCAGTGGTGGGTGATATGACGCATGATTCCTTGCTGTGGGACCTCTCTCCTCTGTCTGGGTGCTGGGGCCAAAATAACTGAAAGTGGCCTTCTCCAGTGGTGGGTGATATGACGCATGATTCCTTGCTGTGGGACCTCTCTCCTCTGTCTGGGTGCTGGGGCCGAAATAACTGAAAGTGGCCTTCTCCAGTGGTGGGTGATATGACGCATGATTCCTTGCTGTGGGACCTCTCTCCTCTGTCTGGGTGCTGGGGCCTAAATAACTGAAAGTGGCCTTCTCCAGTGGTGGGTGATATAACGCCTTATTCCTTGCTGTGGGACCTCTCTCCTCTGTCTGGGTGCTGGAGCCAAAATAACTGAAAGTGGCCTTCTCCAGTGGTGGGTGATATGACGCATGATTCTTTGCTATGGGACCTCTCTCCAATTGATATTGGTTAATTTTTATTTATTCTATTTTAATTTATTTCCCTATCCACATTTGTTTGCAGGGCATTTACCTACATTTTGCTGCCTTTTGCAGCCCTCTAGCCCTTTCTTGGACTATTTCACAGCCTTTTTAGTGCCTAAAAGTTCGGGTCCCCATTGACTTTAATGGTGTTCGGGATAAACTTCGGGTCGAGTTCGGATCCCGAACCCGAACTTTTTCGGGAAGTTCGGCTGAACTTCCCGAAACCGAACTTCCAGGTGTTCGCTCATCTCTATTGATGACCTATCCTGAGGAAAGGTCAACAATGTAAGAAAACTGGACAACCCCTTTAATTTGTTGGTCTAGATTGGTAGACCCAATGGATTATGATGTGATGTGGTAGCTTGGTTCCCTACATCATGTGCCAAGCAAGAAAACATAGGGAAATAAAAATTATTGTGTAGCGTTCAGTATTATAGCACAGAATAATTGTGCTATATCAAATAAAATCCTTCCATCTCTGCTGCAAGCTCTTGAAATGAATTTACTGGAGTTTGGGTTTCTCTAAGTTGATTTTCAGAGTTTTCATCTGTCGTCATATTTGATTCTGTCTAAGAAAAATAAACTGATTGCCTTGTGATATAATAAGAAAAGATATTCTTCTACCTTGCTTCAATGTATCCATTTGTAATTCATCGTAGGATTCTGCTGAACCGTATATTCTGGGTGACACATTGCTTCTACCCAGGAATTTACACTGAATGCTTTATCGTTTGGTAAAGTATTTCAAAGGAAATTAAAAAAAAAAAGTACATTTTCCGAAAAGAAAAGGGGAAAGTTATATATTCAGGATGGATTTTTCTCCACCTCCACAAAAAAAAAAAAAAATAGCAGTAAAATAAAGACTTTTTCCTACAAAGATTGCAAGAATATTCACAAATGTAGGCTAGGAACATTCAGCACATAAATGAATCTAACCGTTCTACACAGCTATATTCCCTTTTTCCTCTAGCGCAGACATCCAGGGGCTCTCAACGCAGCATCTATTCCATTGCTGCCATATTTTTGTGCATCTTTATTATTTTTTAAACAAAGCAAAGGATGAGTTTGTCAAAAACAACATATGTGTGTTTGAGAATTGTGCATCCTGCTGCCACACATATAACTGCTTCCCAACTGCTACGAGCAGGAGCAGCTATTCTGCCCCCTGCTATTCTGCAGACTCCTTTTATTGCTTCTTGAAAGAGGCTTATCATGTTGTGCGGCTGCATCATTTTGTGCAGTTGAGCAATTTACAGTTTACAGTTTCAAGTCACGTTCATCAAGCAAGCCCAAGCCGTTATCTTTTCCTGACTCAACCACCTAATTAGACTTAATTAAGAAAAAAACAGTATGGACCTTTTCCAATACACCTTATATGACTCCTCAAGCAGCCCCAATGGAACCTGAAGGATAAGGATGTTCTGCTGTGCATAGAGTTATTGTATAAAACTGCAACATGAGAGCCTGGAGTTGTAGGTCAGCAGTTCTAAGGCCTCTACAGCTATTCCAAGCCATAAAAGAGCTGATATGTGGTATAAGGGCTTTGTGTCAGGTTGCTGATGGAGCAATTAGCTGTAAGAATACTTCTTTTGTGAACCGTGATACAACCCTAAGCCCTGGTATAACTATATGCAACCTTGGGATCCATATACAGATATATTACACAGAGGTCATTAAAATAACAAGAGGATAACTTAATCTTATTCTTGTACTTTAAATGTCTTCTACATGCACCCACAGAAAAAAAAATGTGAAAGAAATATGAATATATTATTCAATAATAATTGTTCGATTCAGTTTCTTTCTACAACTGATTTGAACTGATAGAACAACTTGTACATAGAATAATACATTACATAGATAGTAGTACCATTAGGCTCTTGGATCCTGTTGTATTACATGACAATACAGTTGCATATGTCACATCATATGTAGTATAGGTTTTGTGCATTACCATTCAAGCCTCTGTCCACTAAGTCAGTGGCGTAGTCTGTGATGAGATAGACTTGATGCAACCAGTTGCTCATTTCCCCTGCAGTAGGTGCAGCATCAGAAATATAATATTACATGGCGACCGTTTAGATGAATAGTGACTGCCAAAATAGAGGAGAGAACAAGGAGTAGTGGTTAAACACTCTCTTTATAAATATATCAAACTCCAAAGCAGTGCAATCCTTGTTACGGCAGTGGGTGTGTAACCACTGTGTCAACCAATCCGTTTGACATTGGGCTAAATGGAAGGGCATTAGAGGCAGGCAATAGAGAACAAATACCTTAGCAAGGAACAAGCAAGCTAGTAACCTAGTTTCTGAAGCAAAGAGTGAGAGAAACAGCCCAGCATATATAGCAGAAGCTAATTAGAAACAGGCTAGCAGCAGCACACAGGGCCAACCAGGGTATTAACCCTGGCAGTACTGCATAAGGAGGTGAGATTCAGTGAAGAGGAACAGAATGGAGCCGCACTGTGCCTGCCCAAAATAGCAAAGCAAGCTGGCGTGAGCTACCAATGTAACAGCTTATGCCTGCTGACTTTTGGATCTGCAAAACATTGATTCTGGCCTTGTGTGTTCCATAAAATGAACAAGAATAGGACAGGTTATATTATTTTTGCTGGCCCTCGGAGAGGACAAATTGTTTCCGGCCCCATTGAAGTGAACGGGTCCACATCCCGCCAGCAAGCAAAAAATGTGGAACTGATGAGGCCCAAAAATATGTTTGTGTGCATGAGCTGTTCTTGGTAGATTTACTAATCCTGTATAAACAGACTGTATAAAGAATTAAAAATGTATCACAGCAACTCATGCAAGAGATGGCTTCTTTTGTGGTACAATTTTGTGACAATACCACAATACCACTGAGCCACACCCATTAATAATCTGTTGTGGACTGATCACAAAAATATACTTTTTACTTAAACTATCCCCCCCTTAAAAAAGCTCCCCATTTTCCAGTGAGAGACAAGACCCTCACCCAACAAAGAAATTAGAAAATTCTTAATTTGGAGGAATTTGGCAATAGCTTTAAAGAGAATCTGAATATATATATATATATATTTAATAAAATGGGAATGGTTGGAGATATTAACTTCCTGTTTGTGGCACATTAGTATATGTGAGGGGGGAAACTTTTCAAGATGGGTGGTGACCATGGCGGCCATTTTGAAGTCGGCCATTTTAAATCCAACTTTTGTTTTTTCAATAGGAAGAGGGTCATGTGACACATCATACTTATTGGGAATTTTACAAAAAAAACAATGGTGTGCTTGGTTTTAACATAACTTTATTCTTTCATTAGTTATTTACAAGTTTCTGACCACTTATAAAATGTGTTCAATGTGCTGCCCATTGTGTTGGATTGTCAATGCAACCCTCTTCTCCCACTCTTCACACACTGATAGCAACACCGCAGGAGAAATGCTAGCACAGGCTTTCAGTATCCGTAGTTTCAGGGGCTGCACATCTCGTATCTTCACAGCAAAGACAATTGCCTTCAGATGACCCCAAAGATAAAAGTCTAAGGGGGTCAGATCGGGAGACCTGGGGGGCCATTCAACTGGCCCACAACGACCAATTCACTTTCCAGGAAACTGTTCATCTAGGAATGCTCGGACCTGACAACCATAATGTGGTGGTGCACCATCTTGCTGGAAAAACTCAAGGAACGTGCCAGCTTCAGTGCATAAAGAGGGAAACACATCATCATGTAGCAATTTCGCATATCCAGGGGCCTTGAGGTATCAATTGATGAAGAATGGCCCCACTATCTTTGTACCCCATATACCACACCATACCATCATTTTTTTTGTTCCAACAGTCTTGGAGGGATCTATCCAATGTGGGTTAGTGTCAGACCAATAGCAGTCGTTTTGTTTGTTAACTTCACCATTCACATAAAAGTTTGCCTAATCACTGAACAAAATCTTCTGCATAAACTGAGGGTCCTGTTCTATTTTTTTCCCCCCATTCTGCAAATTCAGTGCGCCGATCATGGGTCATCCTCGTTGAGATGCTGCAGTAGCTGGAGTTTGTAAGGGTGCCATTTGTGAGTAGCTAATATCCGCCGAAGGGATGTTCGACTAATGCCACTCTCCAGTGACATGTGGCAAGTGCTACGCTGTGGGCTCTTGCTGAATGAAGCTAGGACAGCCACTGATGTTTCTTCATTAGTGACAGATTTCATGCTTCCACATTTTGGCAAATCCAACCCTGAACCAGTTTCACGAAACTTAGCAAGCAGTTTGCTAACTGTAGCATTTGAGATGGATGGTCTCGTATGGTGTCTTGCATTGAAATCTGCTGCAATGACCCGGTAACTGCATTCACCAGAGATCAACACAATTTCTATCTGCTCCTCACGTGTTAACCTCGGTGACATGGCAATGGCTGTAAACAAAGAGAAACTTGTAAATAACTCATGAAAGAATAAAGTTACGTTAAAACCAAGCACACCATTGTTTTTCTTGTGAAATTCCCAATAAGTTTATGTGTCACATGACCCTCTTCCGATTGAACAAACAAAAGTTGGATTCAAAATGGCTGACTTCAAAATGGCCGCCATGGTCACCACCCATCTTGAAAAGTTTCCCCCCTCACATATACTAATGTGCCACAAACAGGAAGTTAATATCACCAACCATTCCCATTTTATTAAGGTGTATCCATATAAATGGCCCACCCTGTAGATTTATTCCATTCCATAGAATCCACGGAAGCAAAGCTAACAGCATTTAATCATTGTATATAGGCCACACTAAACACCTTAGCACCTATGAAACATAAACAGCAACCTCGTCCCGCTAATAAAAATCCGCCTTGGTTTACTGATGAATTGAGAGAGGATAAAAAGACCACCAGAGCCCTTGAAAGGGCCTTGAGGAAAAATCTCATAGAAGACACCAAAATTAAATACAAAATAAGTATGAGAAAGTACAGAGACAATATAAAAAATACAAAAAAAACATACCACGCAAATAAAATAGGCAATGCGGCTAACAACTCTAGAGAACCTTTCAAAGTGGCTAAAGAACTAGCCAATTCTAGATGTAAGATTGCAACGACGGAGCACTCTCAAGCATTGTGCCAGCAAATGGCTGACTACTTTGCTGAAAAAATCCAAAAACTTAGGGACAATATCCCAATGGTTCATAGGACAGACGAGTCATTTTATTCTTCACTCTCAACCTTACCCTATTCCCTCACAGAATTTTAGCCCATCTCTGAGAAGAGAATGATTGAAATCATTGGAGCTCTCCTCCTCGCCTCTAGACCCATGCCCGGCGGCCGTGGTGAAGTCCACCTCAGTTGCAGTATCACCATACATTCGAGACATTATAAATAGCTCCTTTTCCAGCGGTCAGGTGCTGGCTATTCTGAAGTAGGCAGTGGCCCCCCTGCCTAAGAAACCGGCACTATATGTGACCGATCTGAGTAACCTTAGACCGATTTCGGGACTACCGTTCGCTGCAAAGATAGGCGAGAGGGACCCCTTCCAGGTCAGATTCCGACCTGGAAGGGGTACTGAGACCGCTCTGGTCAATGTCCAGGTTGATCTACTGATGCCATTAGACCAGAACGACTCTATGGTCCAAGTCCTTCTGGACCTATCATCCGCTTTTGACACTATTGACCGGTTGAAAGTGGTAGCCGGACTAGATGGAAAGACCTTGGCATGGATGGTCTCATTTCTCCAGGACAGGGTACAACGAGTGAAGCTGGGGGTATTCTACTCAGCCGATCTCCCACTGTCCTGTGGAGTATCTTTCTATCTCCAGTCTTGTTCAACATCTATCTGAGACCATTGGCCGACATCATCAGGAGCCACAATCTTCAGTTTCATGTTTATGCGGATGATAGACAACTGTACTTTAGGCTTGCCAAAGGTACAGTTGATCAAGTCGATCTGGCCGGACTTCTCTTGGAGATCAATTACTGGATGAGTGCCAATTATTTAAAGCTTAATGGCACCAAAACTAAATGTATTACATTCAGTGACCAGAAAATTACACCCTCAGCAACCCAATGGCCATTGTCTTTTGGACCTGTCCCTGAGACAGCCATCCAGGTCAGGGACTTGGGAGTGGTTTTGGACTCCAGATTAACCCTGGCTCCTCATATAAATCAGGTGGTTAGTACCTGTCACTACCAGCTAAAACTTCTGAGGAGGATCTTAAAATACATTGAATCCCCTCTCAGGAAAGCCTTGGTCGGAGCAGCGATCAGCAGTCGGTTGGACTATTGTAATGCCTTGTACATGGGACTCCCTAAGAAGAACTTGTATAGACTTCAACTTGTGCAGAATGCCGCAGCAAGTCTACTAACGGGTGTTGCTACAATGGAGAAGGTTCAGAGTGGTCAGTATATGTCCATGATTTTTTTAAAAGTTAACTCAGGCAACCTTGTCCCGACTGTCGCCATACATGTATAGTGGAAGCCGCCGGGTCATTAAAGATGGCACCCGCTAGCAAAAACCCAGGGCTAATGTCTGCCATCAGCGTTAGCACTGATCACAGACATTTATCCCCTCAGATGCCCTGGTCATTTGTGACCACGGCATCTGAGGTGGCTATCCCCAGGAGCCCTGCATTCCAGAACCTGAACGACTCCCCCGATCTCAGTGTGACATATTTAAATGGCCAGGTTTTTCTGAAGAAACCAAAGCTTTTACAGTTGTAGTTCTTATGGAGCCCTGCAGGTGGCAGTGCTCCATATGAACAACGTGAATATGCAATGAATTGCAATGGCAATTCATTGCAATGTATGGAAGAAGCAATTGCTTCTTATAGTCACCTAGGGCAATAGTAAAAAATAGTGCCCAAACTATTTAAATATAAAAGTATTTATTCAGTAGGTGAATGCTGTAATGAAAAAAAATATCAAAATGGCCGATACAACATTTTTTTGTCACTTCACCTTTCCCCCCAAAAATCTAATAAAAAGTGATCAAAAGACATACAGTACAGACTCTAAAATGGAATCAATAAAAACTACAGCTCACCCCACAAAAAATGGGCCCTCACGCTGCTCCACAGACTTAACTATAAAAATAAGTGATGGGGGTCTGAATATATTGGTGATGAAAATAAATAAATTTGTTCCAAAATGTTTCTTCTTCTTTTCAGTATTAGAGGGAACCTGTCACGTGGAACATGGTGTCTGAGCTGCAGTCACCATAGTATAGAGCAGAAGGAGCTGAGCCTTTGAAGTTTACAAAGGGCTTAATAAAATCTGTAAAAAGGAGATAACATTTGCAAAAATACAAAATGAACAGCAGGTAGCAAAAGAGAGCAAAACAAATTCAATTTTTTTTTTTTATATATATAAATGCTAAAAAACCAAGGTCTGAGCAGGGAAAGTAGGTCTCCTAAATAATGGTGAAGAGGGATTAGTCACTGAAGATGAGGAAAAGGCCAAGTTACTTAATGGGTTTTTAGCTCTGTATATACAAAAGAAGAGAAAGGAGCCGATATCTGTGGTGCTGGGGCTGTTAGTACATCCAGTAATATACTCAATTGGCTAACTGTAGATATGGTCCAAGCTAAGTTAAATAAGGTAAATGTGAAAAAGGCCCCAGGTCCAGATGGATTACACCCAAGTGTTATTAACCCCTTAGTGACCACCCATACGCGTTTTTACGGTGGTCACTAAGGAGCCTTAGGTTGGGTTTCCGCTTTTTTACAGGGGCCCAGTCTAAGCGCTGCACGGGGGAGCCACAGCCCTGCTCTAACAGCCCTGAATGGCAGGAGTGCTGATCCGGGATGTTTAACACTTACTATGCCGTGGACAATAGCGCCCGCTTCATGTAAAGTGCTGACAGAGGGAGCGGACTCCCTCTGTCTCCCATCGGCACCCCGCAAATGCGATTGCGGGGTCCCTATGTGTGTAAAGGCTGGCAGGGGTCTGAAGTAGGCCCCAGGCCAGCCTAAAGTTTTTTACAGTAGGCTGCGCCTCTCTGGCACAGCCTGCTGGTCAATGTTAGAATAGCATTGCTATTAAAATGCAATGCACTATAGGGATAATGCATTACATTTTAAAATCAATCAAAATACTGTCTGTTATAGCCCCCTTGTGGGACTAATTAGTGGTAAAAAAAAGAAAAAAAAACATTTATTAAATAAAAAAAATTCCATTGACAAAATTTACACTTTTTTTCCCCATTGAAAATATGCTTTTCAATAAAAAAAAATGCACAGAAAAAAATTCCCCCATATGTTTGGTATTGCTGAGTCCATAAACGACCTGGACTACATTAGTATTACATAATTTATCCTAAAATGTTTTTTTTTTAAAAACAGTATTGCTAATTTACTCTTAGTTGCAACGGAAAAAGCGTAATAACAAGCGATCAAAAAGCGCCATTTACTCCAAAATGATACCAATGAACAATACAAGTCATCCCGCAAAAATCAATCTTTCACACAACTCCATAGAAAGGAAAATAAAAAAGTTATGGGTCTTGGGAAGCGGCAATGCAAAAACATTTTTTCTTTTAAAAAATGGGGTTTTATTGCAAAAACGTAGTAAAACGTAAAAAAAAAAACTATATGTATTTAGTATCAATGTAATCGCACTGACCCAGAGAATAAAGATATTATGTTATTTATCCTAAAAATGAACACCGTAAAATTTAAACCGTAAAAATGCAGTGGCAGTATTGCTGTTTTTCCCCTCTCCCTCCCAGAAAGAGTTAATAAAGGTTAATCAGAAAGTTATTTGTACCACAAAATGGCGCCATTAAAAACTACTACTTGTCCCGCAAAAAACAAGCCCTCATATAGTTATATAGATGGAAAAATACAAAAGATATAGCTCATGGAACGCGACGATGAAAAAAGGAAGAAAAACGCTTGGTCAGTAAGGCCCAAAACAGGCTCAGTTCAATAATTGATGAGCCCCTGTTTATAATTTTTTAATATTCTCTAGGTACTGGTACAGTGCCAAGTGATTGGCGCAAGGCAAATATGGTGCTCATATTCAAAAAGGATCTAGGTCCTCCACAGGTAATTATAGACCAGTTAGTTTAACTTCTGTTGTGGGAAAAAGGTTTGAAGGACTCTTAAGGGACTACATACAGGTGTATGTGACTGTAAATAATATTATAAGTGAAAATCAACATGGGTTTACCAAGGACAGAAGTTGTCAGACTAACCTGATTTCTTTTTATGAGGAGGTGAGTAGAAGCCTGGACAGAGGGGTGGCTGTGGATGTAGTGTTTCTGAATTCTGCAAAGGCTTTTGATACTGTCCCTCATAGACGTTTAATAGGTAAAGTAAGGTCTATAGGCTTGGAAAGTTTAGTCTGTAATTAGATTGAAAACTGGCTGAAGGACCGTGTCCAGAGACTTGTGGTCAATGATTGCTATTCAGAATGTTCCCGGGATATAAGTTGTGTATCCCAAGGTTCAGTGCTTTTATTTAAAGGGGTTATCCGACATATAAATTTAGGCTAATGTGCATTATATTAATATATTAAACAACTTTTTAATTCACTTACATTATTAAAGATGCCCTGTTTATCGTCTGCAGATTTGTGTGTTGTTATCTCTGACGTCATCCACCCTGCTCCGGCGGTGACGTCTCGTTTACAGGCTGCTCCCTGCTTGAGGGAGTGGCCCCGCTCTGTAAACGAAACTTCAGAGCCGTTGGTTCACGCCCCCCTCTTGCTTTCGTCTCACAGCATCGGCTCCAGTAAGAGATCGCGCATGCGAACCCCTTATTGACCGGGCTCATTTTCACCCTAAGGACCAGGCCATTTTTTGCAAATCTGACCAGTGTCACTTTATGTGTGAATAACTTTAAAGGCTTTTACTTATCCAGGCCATTTTGAGAATGTTTTTTCGTCACATATTGTACTTCATGTCACTGGTAAATTGGAGTCCAAAAAATGCATTTTTATTTATAAAAAAAATACCAAATTTACCCAAAATTTGGAAAAATTTGCAATTTTCCAGCCTTTAGCAGAAGTTAGATCAGACTTGCCATGGTAACATCACCCGCTGCCAGAAAAGAGCAGCGGGTGATGGGGAGGGAGGGGGGCCCCCTCCCTCTGTGATCCCTTAAAGAATCGGGGGCTGCAAGGGCACAGCAGCTCCCGATGGGAGATGGAGGGAGCTCCCTCCTTGTTAACCCCTTCCATAGCGGTCAGCAGATGTCAGCAGTTTATAGCAGAGTGTCAGCAATGTGCTTACACTCTGCTATTCCACTGGCCACTAATAAATATTATAGAGGAGGCGGGCGGGGGATCCCGTTCCCGTCTGTCGCACCGCCTGCCTCCCGCACCACCCGCAAAATACTAATTCTAGAAGTTACACGTTTCTGATCCCCACGGTCACTGGATCCTGATCAGTCTTCGAAATGCTTTCAGGTTACCATGGCAGCCAGGACGCTACTGAAGTCCTGGCTGCCATGGTAAGTACTCTGCAGCAGTGTACTTACCTGCGCTGCGGCCATCGGGCGCTCCTTCATGACGTCACAGGTCCCTGCGGCGCATATATCAATGCGCCACCCGGACCTGTGATGTCATGATGGAGCACCCGGAGGCCGCAGCGCAGTTAAGTACACTGCTGCGGAGTGCTTACCATGGCAGCCAGGACTTCAGTAGCGTCCTGGCTACCATGGTAACCGATCGGAGCCCCAGCTTACACTGGGGCCCCGTTCCGAACTGATGCTGCGCATGCGCAGAGCTAAACGCCGGATTCGGCGATGCGCCAAAACGACGTTTAGCTTAATTCCGGATCCGGATTATTGCACTTTAATGTGCATTAATTCCGGATCCGGTGTTACGGCATGTCTTCCGGATTTTTGGACGGAGACAAATCCGCAGCATGCTTCGGTTTTGTCAACGTCCAAAAAACGTTCACATACTGAACGGAAGACATCCATTCCTGATGCATCCTGAACGGATTTGTCTCCATTCAGAATGCATTAGGATTACCCTGATTAGTATCTTTCCATCCTAGAGCCCCGAGGACAGAACTCTAGGATGGAAAGCAAAAATGCAGATGTGAAAGGGGGCTTACTTGGACACTCTGAGTAATTGGGCATCAACTTGGCAAATGTGGATAAATGTAAAGTTATGCATTTTCGTAGTAATAATCTCCGTGCATCATATATCCTAGGGGATGTAACACTGGGAGAGTCACTTATAGAGAAGGATTTGGGTGTCCTTGTAGATCACAGATTAAATAACAGCATACAATGTCAATCAGCTGCTTTTAAGGCTACCAGGATATTGTCATGTATTAAACGAGGCATGGACTCGTGGGGCAGGGATGTAATATTACCACTTTACAAAGCATTGGTGCGGCCTCATCTGGAATATTCAGTTCAGTTCTTGGCACCAGTCCATAGAAAAGACACTATGAAGCTGTAAAAAGTACAGAGGAGAGCAACTAAACTGATAAGGGGCATGGAGAGTCTTAGTTATGAAGAAAAATTAAAATAATTAAATGTATTTAGTCTTGAGAAGAGACATCTAAGGGGGGACATGATTAACCTATACAAATATATAAAAGGGGCAATACAAAAAATATGGCGAAAAACTGTTCAATGTAAAATGCCCTCAAAAGACAAGGGGGCGCTGCCTCCGACTGAAGAAGAAAAGGTTCAGTCTCCAGAATCGTCAAAGCTTCTTTACTGTAAGAACTGTGAATGTGTGGAATAGACTTCCTAAAGATGTGGTCACAGCAGGAACAGTGGACAGTTTTAAAAAGGGACTTTTTTCCAAATCCTCTGTGGCTGAAAGGGTACAATGAATTAGTTAAAGAAAACCAAGGTGCCATAAACTGGGGTCATCATTATTGTTATTAATTGTTATGATACAGCAGTATTATTTAAAGTATTTTATTATAGAAGATTACCTTGTTGATGTTATTATGGATTGAAAGATGTTGCAATAATGCTTCTTCATACGTAATACTGATATGCTTTTCTGGCACTTATTCCTTAGAAGCTAGGCCTAGCTCAATTCCACTCATCTACTCTGACAATTTAGTTCATTGATTCACTACCAGTACATCACACACTAGAGGTTAGATAAGATGCCATTCAAGTATCTTCACAGCCTAACTATTCTCACGTGACTTGTGAAGACCGTTTTACTTCACCTGATCATCTTTATGAAAGTCAATGCTTTCAGATAGAAAAGTGCAAGCATAAGTGTCTGTCTCTGCTAGGCAGCGACACTCTTACGTGTTTTGACTGAATATGGCAGATGTTATCGTGGCAGGTTATCATAATATTCCCAAATCATACGCTATCTTTGTGTTTATAATTTCTATTGCTTGGTATCTTGATGCTTATGATCCATTCTTCCAGTCTAAACATAACCTTTGTTTCTTCTCACAAGGGACTTCATCTCCTCATAGCTCGACTCTATGGGAGTTCAGTTCAGAATAGACAGACCCTTGTTTAGTTCAGCATTTTATAGATAAAAGCCGGCTGTTACAGTTTTGAACAAAAAGTTTATCTTTGCAAGGATTTTGCGGGTTTAGTCTAGAATTTCTGACATGGCTCATGTCGTTCAGCTGACAATTCTTTGAACATCAATATCTTTTCCATTTGCAAGGAACATTTTGTAATTTGTATTGAAGTCTACTTGGCTGAAAATCTTTTCTATAGCGCAGCGTGGTTAGCTTTGGCCAAGTCCTTTCACAACAATACTTTTCAATTTACAATTTTTAATATTCTTACATGTGTGAGCTTGGTTGAAAAAAAAAGAAACTCATATCAGTGGAAATATTAGTTAGTATCTCGGAACTGATATTGTTTCAATGGTCAGAATATATAATGTTGTCACTTTTCGAAAAACACAGTAGGTAGCTAAGGATTTCCTGGGTGGAGCAATGCAAGAATTTAGTATAGAATGCTATAGCTGCTTTGCTTTCTCATATTAAAATGACCCTCAGACCATTGAGCAAATATAGTGGCTATTGATTATATGGCCATCTTTACCTGCATGATATAATCTCTGTGTGGTTTCTGATTGCTGATGACCAATAAGGGCATTTGGCCGAATGACTTCTCCACATAAATGAGACATGCACTGTATTAATTCCTATTAATGTATAAATAAAGCACTTTCTCACATAGTCACAGTCTCTGACATTATCAAGTGAAAGTTAATTATACATTAAGTTAGATATCCCCCTCGATGCATAGAAATTAAATAAAGTATATAATAAGAATGGAAGAACATAGGCATGCATATGATTAGTGTTGAGCGAACAGTTCGAGAATCGTTCGGGTCCGTACCGAATTTTGGGGTGTCCGTGACACGGACTCGAACCCGGACATTTTCAAAAAAGTTCGGGTTCGGGTCCGGTGTTCGTCGATTACTTCCCGCTTTCTGAAGGGCTGCACAGCAGCCAATCAGCTAGCGTTTTACTTCGTGCCCTAAGAGCCCATCACAGCCATGCCTACTAATGGCATGGCTGTGATTGGCCAAGTGCAGCATGTGACCCAGCCTCTATTTAAGCTGGAGTCACGTAGCGCCGCACGTCACACTGCTCTAATTAGTGTAGGGAGAGGACGCAGCTTCTGTGAGGGCGAGATAGGCAGGGATAAAGAAGTGAATGATCTACCTTTCTACACCTGTGCATCAGAACAACTCAGCTGAGCTGTTCACTGAAAGTCACTATTTTGTTGAGACTGGCCAGAGCGATTTTTACTGGCACATGTAACTGGGCTGACCGGCGGTGGCCATTTTGGGACTTGTGGTGCGCCAGCACAAGCTGCCACAGAGTCTAAACCAAAGCTCCAAAGAAGTGAAAAATCTACACCTGTGAATCAGAACAAAAGCGATTCAGCTGCTCAGTCAAAGTCAATTTTTTTTCTGGCTGGGCAGACCGTTTTCTGGCACATGTTACTGGGCTGATAGGCGGCGGCCATTTTGGGACTTGTGGTGCTACAGCAAAAGCTGCCACAACGTCCATTAATCTCATGTAATAGTCGATTTTTTCATAGATATACTACATCAGGGGTTTGGCTGTGCTTGTGTCACCCATACTAACTGCAAAGATATTTAATATATCAGTGGTGAAACTGAAAGTAACCCACTTGGATAGCAAATCCCATGAATGTGCTGTTCCAGCTAGGCTAGCCAGTGCCACTACAGCCAAGTCCAATACTGTCAGCCAGAAATATATTTTTTTTTTATGTGCCAGAAATATAAATTAAAAAAAGCTTTCACCGTAATAATAAAATTATTCTGGTGTTAGACCAGAAGAAGCACTCCTGTTGTAATTAATACTGTAAAAAGGCTTAGGCAATATTTCTCGCAGTGTGGGAAATTTATCTAGTAAAACTAGCATTTTAAAAATTCCGGTGTTCTGAAATACCAGCAGTCCTCTTGTAATTAATACCGCAAAAAGGCATTATATCGTCCAGTGTTGTAATTTTGGAGAAAAAAAGGCCAATTTAATCAATCTGGTGTTAGTTACACCAGAAACAGTAGGCCTCACGTTTTTACTCCTGTAAAAAGGAATTAATACCGGAAAAAGGCATTACATTGTCCAGTGTTGTAATTTTGATGAAAAAAAGGCCAATTTAATCAATCTGGTGTTACTTAGACCAGAAACAGTAGGCCGCACGTTTTTACTCCTGTAAAAAGGAATTATATCTCCCCGTGTGGGAATCTATGTACCAAAACTATCATTTTAAAAATTCTGGTGTCCAATTTGCAGCAGTTTTCTTGTAATTAATACCGGAAAAAGGAATTATATCTTCCAGTGTGGGAATTTATGTACACAAACTAGCATTTTAAAAATTCTGGTGTCCAATTAGCAGCAGTCTTCTTGTAATTAATACCGGAAAAAGGCATTACATTGTCCAGTGTTGTAATTTTGGTGAAAAAAAGGCCAATTTAATCAATCTGGTGTTAGGTACACCAGAAACAGTAGGCCTCACGTTTTTACTCCTGTAAAAAGGAATTAATACCGGAAAAAGGCATTACATTGTCCAGTGTTGTAATTTTGATGAAAAAAATGCCAATTTAATCAATCTGGTGTTAGTTAGACCAGAAACAGTAGGCCTCACGTTTTTACTCCTGTAAAAGGAATTATATCTCCCGTGTGGGAATCTATGTACCAAAACTAGCATTTTAAAAATTCTGGTGTCCAATTTGCAGCAGTTTTCTTGTAATTAATACCGGAAAAAGGAATTATATCTTCCAGTGTGGGAATTTATGTACACAAACTAGCATTTTAAAAATTCTGGTGTCCAATTAGCAGCAGTCTTCTTGTAATTAATACCTGAAAAAGGCATTACATTGTCCAGTGTTGTAATTTTGGTGAAAAAAAGGCCAATTTAATCAATCTGGTGTTAGTTAGACCAGAAACAGTAGGCCTCACGTTTTTACTCCTGTAAAAAGGAATTAATACCGGAAAAAGGCATTACATTGTCCAGTGTTGTAATTTTGATGAAAAAAAGGCCAATTTAATCAATCTGGTGTTAGTTAGACCAGAAACAGTAGGCCTCACGTTTTTACTCCTGTAAAAAGGAATTATATCTCCCTGTGTGGGAATCTATGTACCAAAACTAGCATTTTAAAAATTCTGGTGTCCAATTTGCAGCAGTTTTCTTGTAATTAATACCGGAAAAAGGAATTATATCTTCCAGTGTGGGAATTTATGTACACAAACTAGCATTTTAAAAATTCTGGTGTCCAATTTGCAGCAGTTTTCTTGTAATTAATACCGAAAAAAGGAAATATATCTTCCAGTGTGGGAATTTTGGGGCTAAAAAATAATATATTTTATTGTGGTGCGAGTTGAATCGCAACAATGAGGAAACATTCTATTAAGTGACGAGGACGCGGTCGTGGTGGTGTCCGTGGAGCCTCTGTTGCTGGCAGAGGACGTGGCCGTTTGGCCTCAGGCGCACAAAGTAGTGAACCAACTCCCTCAAGTAGCCGGCAGAATTTACAGCGATATTTGGTGGGGCCCAATGCCGTCATGAGGATGGTAAGGCCTGAGCAGGTACAGGCATTAGTCGATTGGGTGGCCGACAGTGCTTCCAGCATGTTCACCACATTGTCTTCCGCCCAGTCTTCTGCGGAAAGCGCACAGGTGGCACCTGAAAACCAAGCCCATCAGTCTGTCACATCACCCCCATGCATATCAGGGAAACTGTCTGAGCCTCAAGTTATGCAGCAGTCTCTTATTCTGTTTGAAGACTCTGCTCCCACGGTTTTCCAGGGGCGTCCACCTAGCCCTTCCCCAGCGGTGGAAGACATTCCATGCACTGACGCACAACCACTTATGTATCCAGATGATGAGGACATGGGAATACCACCACAGCAGAGTGACCGAGTCTCTGATGATGACGAAACACTGGTGCCCACTGCCGCGTCTTATTGCAGTGTGCAGACTGAACAGGAGGAGGTCAGGGAGGAAGACTGGGTGGAAGACGATGCAGAGGACGATGAGGTCTTAGACCCCACATGGACTGAAGGTCGTGCCGAAGACTTAAATAGTTCAGAGGAAGAGGCAGTGGTGAGACCGAGACAACAGCGAAGCCAAAGAGGGAGCAGGGGGCAAAAGCAGAACAGCCGCCGTCCAGAGAGTTCGCTTGCTATTGGCCAGCGCCAACAGGGACCCAGCACCCCAAAGGCATCTTCAAGGAGTTCCCTGGCATGGCACTTCTTCAAACAATGTGCTGACGACAAGACCAGAGTGGTTTGCACGCTGTGCCATCAGACCCTGAGGCGAGGCATTAACGTTCTTAACCTGAGCACCACCTGCATGATCAGGCATCTACATGCAAAGCATGAACTGCAGTGGAGTACACACCTTAAAAACAAGGAACCCGCTCAGGATCCCCTGCTCCTCTACCGCTGCTGCCTCGGCTTCCGCCTCGAGAGGAATGTTGCCACCTGCCGAGCAGCAAACAGAGGATGTGCCACCGACACCACCACCACCACCGCCACCGTCACCTAGCGTCTCCACTATTTCACACAGCAGCGTTCAGCTCTCCATCTCTCAAACCTTTGAGAGGAAGCGCAAATTCCCACCTAGTCACCCTCGAGCCCTTGGCCTGAATGCCAGCATTTCTAAACTACTGGCCTTTGAAATGCTGTCATTTCGGCTGGTGGACACAGACAGCTTCAAACAGCTGATGGCCATGGCTGTCCCCCAGTATGTGGTTCCCAGCCGCCACTACTTCTCCAAGACAGCCGTGCCTTCCCTGCACATGCAAGTGTCCGATAAAATCAAGTGTGCACTGCGCAACGCCATTTGTGGCAAGGTCCACCTAACCACAGATACGTGGACCAGTAAGCACCGCCAGGGACGCTATATCTCCCTAACTGCACACTGGGTAAATGTAGTGGCGGCTGGGCCCCAGGCGGAGAGTTCCTTGGCGCACGTCCTTCCGCCGCCAAGGATCACAGGGCATCATTCTTTGCCTCCTGTAGCCTCCTCCTCCTACTCGGCTTCCTCCTCCTCCTCTGCTTCCACCAGCTCATCCAGTCAGCCACACACCTTCACCACCAACTTCAGCACAGCCCGGGGTAAACGTCAGCAGGCCATTCTGAAACTCATATGTTTGGGGGACAGGCCCCACACCGCGCAGGAGTTGTGGCGGGGAATTGAACAACAGACCGACCAGTGTTTGCTGCCGGTGGGCCTCAAGCCCGGCCTGGTGGTGTGCGATAATGGGCGAAATCTCGTGGCAGCTCTGGGACTAGCCGGTTTGAGGCACATCACTTGCCTGGCGCATGTGCTGAATTTGGTGGTGCAAAAGTTCATTCACAACTACCCAGACATGTCAGAGCTGCTGCATAAAGTTCAGGCTCGCCTGTCAGCGCTACAGCGGAACTTCGGCCTTCCCGCTCACCGCCTAATATGCGACGAGCCCACCCGGTGGAACTCTACCTTGCACATGCTGGAGAGACTGTGCGAGCAGCAGCAGGCCATAGTGGAGTTTCAGCTGCAGCACGCACGGGTCAGTCGCACTGCGGAACAGCACCACTTCACCACCAATGATTGGGCCTCCATACGAGACCTGTGTGCCCTGTTGCGCTGTTTAGAGTACGCCACCAACATGGCCAGTGGCGATGCCACTGTTATCAGCGTGACAATACCAATTCTATGTCTCCTAGAGAAAACGCTTAGGGCGATGATGGAAGAGGAGGTGGGCCAGGGCCAGGAGGAGGAGGAGGAGGATGACGGGTCGTTTTTAGCACTTTCAGGCCAGTCTGTTAGAAGTGGCTCAGAGGGAGGTTTTTGCAACAGCAGAGGGCAGGTACAAATGTGGCCAGCCAGGGACCACTACTGGAGGACGAGGAGGATGAGGAGGAGGTGGAGGAGGATGAGGATGAAGCAGGTTCACAGCGGGGTGGCACCCAGCACAGCGCAGGCACATCCCTGGTGCGTGGCTGGGGGATACAGAGGATGATGACGATACGCCTCCCACAGAGGACAGCTTGTCCTTACCTCTGGGGAGCCTGGCACACATGAGCGATTACATGCTGCAGTGCCTGCGCAACGACAGCAGAGTTGCCCACATTTTAACGTGTGCTGACTACTGGGTGGCCACCCTGCTGGATCCACGGTACAAAGACAATGTGCCCACTTTACTTCCTGCACTGGAGCGTGATAGGAAGATGCGCGAGTACAAGCGCACGCTGGTAGACGCGCTCCTGAGAGCATTCCCAACTGTCACAGGGGAACAGGTGGAAAGCCAAGGCCAAGGCAGAGGAGGAGCTAGAGGTCGCCCACGCAGCAGTGTCACGGCCAACTCCTCTGAGGGCAGGGTTAGCATGGCAGAAATGTGGAAAAGTTTTGTCTCCGCCACAGCTAATTGCCCCACCACCTGATACGGAACGGGTTAGCAGGAGGCAACATTTCACTAACATGGTTGAACAGTACGTCTGCACACAACTCCACGTACTGACGGATGGTTCGGCTCCATTCAACTTCTGGGTTTCCAAATTGTCCACGTGGCCAGAATTAGCATGTTATGCCTTGGAGGTGCTGGCCTGCCCGGCGGCTAGCGTTTTATCTGAACGTGTATTCAGCACGGCAGGGGGCGTCATTACTGACAAACGCAGCCGCCTGTCCGCAGCCAACGTGGACAAGCTGACGTTTATAAAAATGAACCAGGCATGGATCCCACAAGACCTGACCCTCCCTTGTGCAGAGTAGTCCTTAATAACTGCCTTAAACCATGTTGTCTTGTACTCCTGGCCACTTCTTAATTGAAAAATCAATTTTTGAAATTAAGTAGGAACTTGGGGTGCAACCCAGAGTTGAATGAACCTTCCTTCTGTCTGGGTGCCGGGGCCAAAGTACATGAAAGTGTCCTTCTCCTGTGCTGGGTGATATGAATGTTATACTTGTGCTGTCTGACATGTCTCCTTTGTGTGGGTGCAGGGGGCCAAAGTCACTGAAAGCGGCCTTCTCCTGTGGTGGGTGATCGAAATGCCTGATTCTCTGCTGTGGGACCTCTCTCCTCTTTCTGGGTGCAGGGGTCAAAGAAACAAAAGGTGGCCTACTCCTGTGGTGGTTGACATGATGCCTGATTCTCTGTAGTGGGACCTCTCTCCTCCGTGTGGCTGCAGAGGTCAAGGTCTCTAAAAGTGCCCTTCTCCTGTGGTGGTTGATGTAAAACTGATGCTTGTGCTATCTGACCTGTCTCCTCTGTGTCGGTGCTAAGGCCTAAGTCACTGAAAGCGGCCTTCTCCTGTGCTGGCTGATATAAATGCCTGAATCTCTGCTGTGGGACCTCTCTCATCCGTGTGGCTCTGGGGTCAAAGTCTCTAAAAGTGCCCTTCTCCTGTGGTGGTTGATGTAAAACTGATGCTTGTGCTATCTGACCTGTCTCCTCTGTGTCGGTGCTAAGGCCTAAGTCACTGAAAATGGCCTTCTCCTGTGATGGCTGATATAAATGCCTGAATCTCTGCTGTGGGACCTCTCTCCTGCGTGTGGCTGCAGGGGTCAAAGTCTCTAAAAGTGCCCTTCTCCTGTGGTGGTTGATGTAAAACTGATGCTTGTGCTATCTGACCTGTCTCCTCTGTGTCGGTGCTAAGGCCTAAGTAACTAAATGGTGGCCTTCTCCTGAGGTTGTTGATATGATGCCTGATTTTGTGCTGTGGGACCTCTCTCCTCTTTCTGGGTGCAGGGGTCAAATTAACTAAAGGTGGCCTACTCTTGTGGTGGGTGATCTGTAAAACTGATGCTTGTGCTATCTGACCTGTCTCCTCTGTCTCGTTGCTAAGGCCTAACTCACTGAAAGTGGCCTTGTCATGTGCTGGGTGATATAAATGTTATACTTGTGCCATCTGACATGGTTGCTGGGGTCCCATTAAATGGTGGCCTACTCCTGTGGTGGGTGATCTAAATGCCTGATTCTCTGCTGTGAAAACCTCTATCCTCCATCTGGGTGCAGGGGTCAAAGTCTCTAAAAGTGGCCTTCTCTTGTGCTGGGTGATGTAAAACTGATGCTTGTACCATCTGACATGGTTGCCGGGGTCCCATTAAATGGTGGCCTACTCCTGTGGTGGGTGATCTAAATGCCTGATTCTCTGCTGTGAAACCTCTCTCCTCCGTCTGGGTGCTGTGAAACCTCTCTCCTCCGTCTGGGTGCAGGGGTCAAAGTCTCTAAAAGTGGCCTTCTCTTGTGCTGGGTGATGTAAAACTGATGCTTGTACCATCTGACATGGTTGCCGGGGTCCCATTAAATGATGGCCTACTCCTGTGGTGGGTGATCTAAATGCCTGATTCTCTGCTGTGAAAACCTCTCTCCTCCGTCTGGGTGCAGGGGTCAAAGTCTCTAAAAGTGGTCTTCTCTTGTGCTGGGTGATGTAAAACTGATGCTTGTACCATCTGACATGGTTGCCGGGGTCCCATTAAATGATGGCCTACTCCTGTGGTGGGTGATCTAAATGCCTGATTCTCTGCTGTGAAAACCTCTCTCCTCCGTCTGGGTGCAGGGGTCAAAGTCTCTAAAAGTGGCCTTCTCTTGTGCTGGGTGATGTAAAACTGATGCTTGTACCATCTGACATGGTTGCCGGGGTCCCATTAAATGATGGCCTACTCCTGTGGTGGGTGATCTAAATGCCTGATTCTCTGCTGTGAAACCTCTCTCCTCCGTCTGGGTGCAGGGGTTCAAAGTCTCTCAAAGTCGCCTTCTCCTGTGCTGGGTGATATAAATGTTATACTTGTGCCATCTGACATGGTTGCCGGGGTCCCATTAAATGGTGGCCTACTCCTGTGGTGGGTGATCTAAATGCCTGATTCTCTGCTGTGAAAACCTCTCTCCTCCGTCTGGGTGCAGGGGTCAAAGTCTCTAAAAGTGGCCTTCTCTTGTGCTGGGTGATGTAAAACTGATGCTTGTACCATCTGACATGGTTGCCGGGGTCCCATTAAATGGTGGCCTACTCCTGTGGTGGGTGATCTAAATGCCTGATTCTCTGCTGTGAAACCTCTCTCCTCCGTCTGGGTGCTGTGAAACCTCTCTCCTCCGTCTGGGTGCAGGGGTCAAAGTCTCTAAAAGTGGCCTTCTCTTGTGCTGGGTGATGTAAAACTGATGCTTGTACCATCTGACATGGGTGCAGGGGTCAAATTAACTAAATGGTGGCCTACTCCTGTGGTGGGTGATATGATGCCTGAATATGTGCTGTGGGGCCTCTCTCCTCTTTCTGGGTGCAGGGGTCAAAGTAACTAAAAGTGGCCTTCTCCTGTGCTGGATGGTATAAATGTAATGCTTGTGCTATCTGACATGTCTCCTCTGTCTGTGTGCTAAGGCCTAAGTCACTGAAAGTGGCCTTCTCCTGTGGTGGTTGATATGATGCCAGATTCTCTGCTGTGGGACCTCTCTCCTTTGTCTGGATGCTGGGGTCGAAATAATAGTAAGCGACCTTCTCCATTGGTGGGTATTTTGAAGCCTGATTCTGTGCTATGGGACCTAACTCCAATTAATATTGGTTAATTTCTTTTTTATTTTATGTTAAGTCATCATTTCCCTATCTACATTTGTTTGCAGGGGATTTACCTACATTTTGCTGCCTTTTAGAGCAGCCCTCTAGCCCTTTCCGGGAGTCTTTTACAGCCTTTTTAGTGCCCAAAAGTTCGGGTCCCCATTGACTTCTATGGGGTTCGGGTTCGGGATGAAGTTCGGGTTGAGTTCGGATCACGAACCCGGACATTTTCAGGAAGTTCGGCCGAACCTTTCGAACCCGAACATCCAGGTGTTCGCTCAACTCTACATATGATCCCAATTACAGGTTGGCTTTAGAGTGCACCTGTATTTTGAGACTTGTGTATGTGCACATTAGGAATAACACTGTATCAGGCCATTATTTGACCTTTGTTCTGAATTTATCACCAATTTTCCCCCTTAGACTTCAACTTTAATTAACATTTGTCTCTGAACTTAGCTCAGTAGTAGACAGAGTGATGTCTCCCATACACAGCACACATAGAAAAGAGGAGATCCTGGTCCCATGTCTATCTCTCTCACCTACACTCACAAACAGCACAATCCTGCAGGGCATGAGAAAGAAAACACTAATGACAGGATCTCTGTATAACTGTTTGTTCCTCTATAACCGCATATAACCGCATATAACCGCATATAAATACGTCCCAAAGGCTTTTACCACATATAACTGCAGCTCTGAACGCTGAATAAAATTTGTTTTTAGACCGAAATACGTCACTAAAGGCTTGGGACTCTCCACCTAGGCTCGGCACAAGCCATCAGTTCTCTGAAAGGTGCAGAGTACACCACTTGGAAAGGGAGGGACTGCAGCACCAGCAACTTGGACAGCAGCACATTCAGCTTCTGCGACGTTGGATGCGTGCACGCATACTGTTGTCTCTTGGCAATCGCTTCTGTGATCGATTGCTAACGGAATGACTGATGAGGAGTAGAAGGAGCAGAAGCATGAGGACCAGGTGGAGCCTTGACTGCCTGAAATCGGGTGTGGCGTGCCACTGGGTGATGCATAGTGTTCGGCGCGAATATACGAATCACAAATTTTAATCACGAATATCGCATTTTGAGAATTCGTGAATATTTAGAATATAATGATATATAACTGTATTTTCGAATATTACATTTTTTTGTTTTCATCAGTAACCTAGCAGCCAATAGGAAAGTTGCCTACCCCTTTAGTATATAAGAACCTCCCCACAGCCATTTTCTACAGTTTATTCTGAGAGAGACAGCTGTGTCATTGCTGTGCTCTCTGCTTTCCACTGATTACTTTATGTATGTATGTATTTATGCTACATACATACAGTACATAGTACTGTGATGTTACAAGTTCACAACAATACTTAGTGCACCAGTCACTAATATTTAGTCAGACCTGCTAAAAAGTAAAGTTGCCCGAAAAGCGCAAAAATATGCGCATTATTAATTGCCGATTTTCTCAATCGCGAATATATCGGAGCACTCTATCTGCATATAAAGCTATTGTAATGTTCTGCCTTGCCAAACATTTTCTCCAGTCTCAGGAAACTTCTAGCAGCTTGAAAAATGTACCTATAGTGACCCACACCCGTATTGAGCGCGCATTACGCGCATATTTCATTGACGATTTTCGCAATCAAGAAAATAACCGCAAATTCGAATATTTCACCACATATAGCTGCAGAAGTGAACTGCGCATATATTTTTCTTTTTGTACTGAAATACGCCACTAAATGCTTTCACCATATATAACTGCAGAAGTGACCTGCGTATATATCTTTCTTTTTCCACAGATATAAGCCACTAAAGGCTTTACAACATAGAACTTGCTCCCCAAGAACAAATTGCTGTAATGACAGAGCTGTATAATGGCTATTTGGATCCCCAAATTATCTTTCCCTGCACTTGTAAATTGCTTTACAGGTCCCTAGCGCCTTCTGACATCTCTCCCTACACTAAGATGTTGTGAAAGGATTCCTCCCTATCCTTTCCCTGCACTTGTAAATCACTTTTCTAGCACTGTCCCTAGCGCCTTCTGACGTCTCTCCCTGAACTGAGATGCTGTGAAATGATTCCTTCGTATCCTTTCCCTGCACTTATAAATCGTTTTTTCAGTTTTTTTTTTTCACAATGAGGTTTTTCCAATTGCTGTCCCTAGAGCCTTCTCACGTCTGTCCCTGCTCTCAGAATGCTGAAAAATGTCGGAATTTAAGATGGCCACCGTATTTATAGGGCTGTGACATCACAGGGCTGGCTGGCTGCTGATTGGCTGCATCATTCATGTCAGTCTGGGTGATCCCGCCTTCCCATGCTTCTTTTCTCCATGTCCTCACACGTGCAGCAGCTATTTTAGAAAAAATGTGATTCATTACCACGAAGCGCGAGGAAATTCGCATTGGGTGCGAATTGAATTTTTCCTGAAATTCGGATTGTATTCCACTTTGTCAGATTCGATTCGCTGATCTCTAGCTACGGTAATTGTTGCCTAAAGTTTTTTGTTTTTTTTCGGTTTGGGGTCTTCCTCCTTGGCCACTGATCAGCTGTTTGCATTCTCTCTGTTCAGCAAGCACAGCACTGTACATTGTATACCGTTGTTTGAGACTGCATCCGAGCTGAATTTTTTGTGGCTCGGATGCAGACCCATTCACTTCAATAGGGTCGCAAAAGATGCAGACAGCACTCCACGTGCTGTTCAGATCCATTGCTCCGTTCCATGGTGCCGCAAAAAAAAAAGTCCTATTCTTGTCTGTTTTGCGGACAAGAATAAGCTTTTCTATTATGGGCATTTCTATTATGGACGGCCCGTTCCGTTCCGCAAATTGCGGAAAGTAAAAGGGGGTGGGGCATCCACGTTTTGCATATCTGCTATTTGAGGACCGTAAAACACGGCGTGATCGTATGCATGAGTCCTTAATAAGAGATTAACTGCGAATGTGTCAGCAGTTCAACAAGATGTAGACGGCGATATATTAGACTGCCCTTTATGTGGAAAAAATTTAGAAAAGAAGCTTTCACCTGTTTCCCACCATGCACAGCACAGACAACAGCCCCTAGGCTCGGCTGTTACAGAGATAATCCAAAAAACATTTGAAAAATCCAGCTCATCGCATAAAAGGGGGGATCTTTATTTCAGCGATTAAAAACATCTAATACAGGACAATAATGTTAGGTGTTTCAGACCTCCTTTACTTCGGGTCCCTTATCATGTCAAGTTTTTAACCGCTGAAATAAAAATCCCCCTTTTATGTGATGAGCTGGATTTTTCAAGTGTTTTTGGATTAGACTGCCCTTTAACCCTTTCAGTCTCTAGCAACTTTTCATCTTAAATCCCAAGCCGATTTTTGCAAATCTGACATGTGTCACTTTATGTTGTAATAACTTTGGAACACTTTTACTTATCCAAGCCATTCTGAGACTGTTTTCTCTTAACACATTGAACTTAATGACAGTGGTAAATTTGAGATATATTTCACCTTTATTTATAAAAGAATCAAAAATTCAACAAAAATGTTTTAAAAAATCTCAATTTTCTAAATTTGAATTTCTCTACTTTTAAGACAGATAGAAATACCTAATTAAATAGTTATCAATCAACATTCCCCATATGTCTGCTTTTTCTTGGCATAATTCTGTAAATGTAATTTTATTTTTTCAGGACATTAGAAGTCTTTGAATTTTAGAAACAATTTTAAAAATTTTCAACAAAATCTGTTTTTTAAGTACCAATTCAGTTATAAAGTTATTTTGATGGGCTTACCTAATGAAAACCACCCATAAATGACCCTATTTTAGAAACTACACCCTTCAAATAATTAAAAACTGATGTTATAAACTTTATTAACCCTTGAGGTGTTCCACAAGAATGAAAGGAAAATTGAGGTTAAATTTCAAAATTTCACTTTTTTGGTAGATTGTTAATCAATATTTTCTTGCAACACAGCAAGGGTTAACAGCAAAATAAACCTCAATATATATTACCTTTGATTCAGCAGTTAACAGAAATACCCCATATGTGGTGTTAAACTGCTCTATGGGCATGTGTCAGTGGTCAGAAGGAAAGGAGCGCCATATGGATATTTGAGGCAGAGTTTGCAAGAATGGTTCTTAGGCACCATTTTGTATTTGAAGAGACCCTGACATGCCCCTACAGTGGAAACCCTTAAAAAGTCCCCTTAAAGAATATATTAAGGGGGGTACTGAGCACTTTATCCCCATAAGCGTTTTATGGAATTTGGAAAGACCTGGCTGTGAAAATGAAAAGTTTCATTTCTTCCAATAAAATGTGGCTTTAGCCCCAAATTTTTCATTTCACAAGGGGTAACAGGAGAAAGAGCACCCCATAATTTGTTACCCATTTTCTCCTGAATACGGCAACACCGCATATATGGCATTAAACTGCTGTAGGGGCACATGGCAGGATTTACTACTGAAGGATCGCCATATGGCTTTTGCAGCACAGATTTTGATGGATTGGTTTTGCGGGTGCCATTGCTTTTTATTTTTTGAGTGATTGTCTTATGTGGGGCTAATTTTTTGCAAGATGATGCGACGTTTTCATTGGTACCATTTTGGAGTACATAGGACTTTATGATTGCTTGGTATTACACTTTTTTTGAGGCAAGGTGACCAGAAAATGGATGTTTTGGCACAGTTTTTTTATGGCGTTCACCTAACGAGGTGGATCATGTGATATTTTTATGGAGCCAGTCGATACGGATGCAGCGATACCTAACCTGTATACTTTTCTTTTTTTCCCTATTTTTTACAATTTTTTAATTTTTATTTTGGGAAAAGGATGCTTGATTTTTACTTTAAATTTTTTATTTGTTAAAATTTATTTTTTTTAACTTTTTTTTGTCCCACTCTGGGAATTTGGGGGTCTTTTTCCCTTTACAATGCATTACAATACATCTAAAGAAGGCATTGGGCTGTCATGCCTGCCATCCCAGCTATTGCGAGGGTTAATGCGTCGGCATCAGTGTTTTCACTGCTGCACAGTAATTCTATATATAAATAAGAGATTAAAGGGGTTCTCCAGGCTTTAAATACTGATGATCTCTCCTCAGGATAGGTCATCAATGGGGATGAGCAAACTTTTGTGTGTTTTTCAAGTTCAGGTTTCGGGTTCGGGTGCAATTATTGCAATTCCGTTAGGGATTCTGTATCACGGTATATCATGGAATGCTATGACGGAATGCACCACGGAAGCCTGTAAGAGGCATTCCGTTTTGCATTCCGTTATAATAAAAGTCAATGGGCAGCATAACGGATCTGTCTGGTTTCCATCATGCAGGACTCCCACGAATATTCTATATATAAAATAAGAGATTAAATGCAAATGTGTCAGTAGTTTAACAAGACAGGACTTTTTTTATCGTCATGTATAACAGAACAAAACGGAACTGTTATTTGTCCCCATAGACATGTATTAGGACGGAGGAAAATAGAATGCCTCTTAAAGGGAATGTGTCATCAACTTTATGCTGACCTCACTGAGGGACAGAAATGCTGATTTCAGTGGTGTGTCGCTCATGAGCTAAAAGTAAGTGGTTGCCGAGAAACAGCATCTTAATCATTGCAGCCCAGGCCATGAAAAGAGTCAAATCTACCTGAGAAGAGTCAGAGTTATTCATAATCTCTGATGATTGGCAGTTCTCTCCTAGAGAGAAAAGGAGTAGGTAGAAGCCTGTCAATCATCAGCAGGTGGGCAGGGACAGCAGGAATTTATGAATAACCATGACTCTTTTCAGGTGGCTGTGACTCTTTTCCAGGCCTAGTCTGCAATGATCATGAAATTGGTTCTTGGCAAACACTTATTTTTAACTTATAAATGACAGACCGCTGAAATCAACTCACCTGTCTCAACTTTATTCTGCCATTAGTATGGGCAGCATAAAGTTGATGACAGGTTCCCTTTAAAGGGTTCCATTTTGCATTATTTCCTAAAATTCCGTCATATTCAGTTATAACTCTGTAGGAATTCTTAACACTGGTGAGAACCAGCACTAATATTTAGGTATTTTCAGTAATTTTACTTTAAGGAGCAGAATCTGGAAGAACAAAACTTCATATTCTCACTACTGCTGCTGAGTAAAGATCCACAGAAGTTACGTTTGCACTGCTATCCAACCTCTACCTAGGGCTGTCAGCTGTTCAGCATGATAAAAAGTGCTGACAGCTTCCCTTTAAAAATACACTTCTAATATTTAAGGTTCTAAAAAAAATACAAACACTTTACTTTTTAAACAACCTTTAATATGACTTATTAGAATGAATTTGTGTTTTGGTTTTGATCCATTTTCTGAGAACCATTTGTTTATGCACTCTATTCAATCTTTTTCCAGAAATGTCTAATGTAACTTGTTGAAATTAATTGAAACTAGAGAAGTAAAAGTGCTTATGAGGCAAATCTCAAAACTTGATGTTAATCTGTTTGGAAATGCCTTGAGTCTCACCTCAGGGATTAGAAACACTGCTGCATGAAATGCTGCTAGCAACAAAGTAAATGGCATGGTTGGCACTCAGAGATGAGCGGAAAAGCTTGAGGAGAGATGGTATGATCACAGATGTCACCTGAAGGTAAAATGGCAGTATTTTCTACACAAGCTACTGGCAATGTAGGAGCACCTCTCGTATTCCGGTTGTGTGGCATTTATAGCCCGAAAGAAATGCCAATCCTGGATGGTGCTGGAAGTACTGTAAGATATTTCTCTTGATATGTTCTCTTTTTATGGAGTCAAAATCATTAGGATATTCTATATATTTGTAACTTCAAATGCAGATATAATTCCAATGTATAATACCCAGGCATTGTTTCTGGCTCAATCAAAGAAGTCTTTTGATGTCTATGTGTTTGTGCATATGTTCACATTCACTCCGGTGAGAGACTTTAATATTGCAGGTCTCATCTATAAATTTACTTTTGTAGTCTACACACATTTACTATAAAGGAAAAACAAAAACAAAAAAACAGAACAAACAGAGAACTCTTTACTGATCAATGAATGACCAGTTTGTACTTCCAGTATGTAGGGTCATTCAGAGTCATGGGGGTGCAGACATTGAAAAGCCAACCCCAACCTCTCCATCCACTTTAATAATTTTTAGCTAGTCCATACAGACTACACATACTAAAAAGGGTTATGCCATGGTCGATATAAAATATGAAAATCAGACATCATATAGTACATAATAATTTCTTTCTAAGGGTACTTTCACACTAGCATTTTGGATTCCGTTTGTGAGATCCGTTTCAGGGCTCTCACAAACGGTCCAAAATGGATCAGTTCAGCCCCAATGCATTCTGACTGGATAAGGATCCGTTCAGAATGCATCAGTTCGGCTCCGTTCCGTTTCTATTCTGTTTTGGAGGCGGACACCAAAACGCAGCATGCAGCATTTTGGTGTCCGTCTGAAGAGGCGGAGCCTAACAGATCCATTTTGAATTACAATGTAAGTTAATGGGGACGGATCTGTTTTCAATGACACAATATGGTGCATTTGAAAACGGATCCGTTCCCCATTGACTTTCAATGTAATTCAAACGGATTCGTTTTGGACTTCTTTTAACTAATGCAAACGGATCCATTCTGAATGGATACAAACGTTTGCATTATAGGTGCGGATCCGTCTGTGCAAATAAACTGACGGATCCGCACCAACACAAGTGTGAAAGTACCCTAACAAAGTTAGAACAAGCCCTGTACCTCACATGGATCCAGAGATCTCCTCATTCATTGCTCCAATTGATCTGCTAGAGTTTTTTTTCCCAGCTGGAAGCTCAAGGGGCATGTCCTTTTTTTCTGCAGTTCTCTTATCAAGGCTCGTGTGGTGTGTCCTTACTGCTGCAGCTCTCCCCCTGTAACTGCCACAGTTTCTAACAGTAGATATGGCTGGTGGCAGTTGAAGGATGACACTGAGCCCATGTGACCATGCTCGTTCATTTCATTAGGTGGACTTGCACATTAATATAGAGATTAAACACCAGATGGCACCCTCATAATGAAGTAAAGATAATATCTGACAACTGGAGCACTTATGTAACACAAAGTAAATGACTAGTTTTTCATGCTGAATGATATTAAAATAAAATGTAATGGTGGCCTAACGCTTTAAATAATACCGTTATATGGTAAATGAATATACCACCATACAATGTACACTACTGACCACCAATTACAGAATGATGAATGTACAATAACCACAAATGACAACTGTAAAATGGTACTGAGCACTGATCATATCCCTGACCACTGTAAGCCCACTTTCACACAGTCAGTGTTTGGTCAGTGATTTCCATCAGTGATTGTGACCTAAAACATTATGTGAGTAAAAAACACACAACAGGTGCATATCTTTCCATTATACCTCATCTTTCTGGAGGCTCCATTCCCTGTTTTGGCTTACAATCACTGATGGAAATCACTGATAAAACACTGATTAAACACTGACTGTGTGAAAGTGGCCTAACTTATGCAGAATTTACCTTCGACACCAGGCAGTGGCAACAGATCATACCTCCAAAGGTGAATTCACTAACTGTTATTGGCCCATCCATAACGAAAAAAACTTCAGGTGTATATGTCACATGTAGCTATAGGGCCACATTGACCCAGAATATGCCAAAAGAGTGCCCTTGACTACTTTATTTAATACCAAGACTTACAGTTAAACATTTTTTTATTTTTTTTTAAATGGGGTCCTATAGGTGATGTATGTTGGTGTATGCCTATACATTGGCTGTTATGCAATGGGTAGAGAATCACTGTGTCCACGGAATAGATTTGACTTGGGACTCCTCCTAAGGGCGTTATCCTGGAAGCCCCCTAGTCTTCATTCTTTGACCCTTATACGGGGATCTTGACTTTGTTGCAGGGAAACAACTAGTCTACTGCCTTCTGGAGTAGTCTCTGGTTGACAGCTGACCCAAATAGGTCAAGATTACAGATGAGCGAATTTCTCAAAAATTCGATTCGGCCGGTTCGCCGAATTTTCTGGAAAAATTCAGTTTTTTCTGGCTGTAGAGAGCCTTTATAGTGGTCTAGAACACTGTGCCTTGTAATAACACACATAGGAATTGTTCTGTGGTAGTGAAATAATACTGTGAGTCAGTATGACATGCAGATGACAGGCGTCGCTCTTAGAATCACTGCACACTTCACTTATTTAGGCAGTTACGGGGACAAAACTGGACAAATAACTCAAGTGTGAACTCAGCCTTACAGGTCAATGTTAGAGATAGGTATAAAGAACCGTGCAGAGGCCTAAGATTATATTATAGTGTGAAAGAGTGCACTCCTTTTACACCAATTCACTGATTCCACATAGATTTCTACAGAACCTGTTCTATTAAACGCTTATACAAGTAGCGCCCCCTGACAGAGTGGAGTGGGTAGAAACAAGAAGGTCGCAGAAGCGACAATTCTTTTTATTGTGAAGACTTCACAGCATGGATACAAATAAGGTGCAACGTTTCGGCTGTTACCAACCTTTATCAAGCATAATTAATAAGTGACATTAACCAACATTAAATAGGGTAGCTACCACCCACCTCCTACATCTTCATCCAATCACGCTAGCCCACCTGTTGGAATTAGCCAATCATGGCCACATATATTTCTAAAGCCTATTTTGCATAAAGACACTGCTAGTCTCACCTGAATGAGATGACACATGTTCCCAAGCTGACTTGGTTGCCGCGGCGATGGACACATACACAATTGCGCGAGCATGCGCAATAAGATGGTGGAGATGCCGGGAGTGGACATGAGCTTGGGAACATGTGTTATCTCATTCAGGTGGAGGTGGCGGCAGCAGCATCAGGAGGAGGACACATGGTGGCACAATAACAGTGTGGAGGTGGCAGCAGCAGCATCAAAAGGCAACAGAGTGGTACAATGACAGAGCGTGGAGGTGGCGGCAGCAGCAGCATCAGAAGGAGGCCACAGAGTGGCACAATGACAGTGTGGAAGTGGAAACAGCATCAGGAGTCCACAGAGTGGCACAATGATCAGAGTGTGGAGGTGGACGCAGCAGCATCAGGAGGAGGCCACATGGTGGCACAATGACAGAGTATGAAGGTGGCAGCAGCATCATCAGGAGGCCACAGAGTGGCACAATAACAGTGTGCAGGTGGCAACAGCAGCATCAGGAGGCCACAGAGTGGCAAGGTGACATAGTGTGGAGGTGGCAGCAGCATCAGGAGACCACAGAGTGGCAAAGTGACATAGTGTGGTGGTGGCAACATCAGGAGACCACAGAGTGGCAAGGTCACATAGTGTGGAGGTGTCAGCAGCATCAGGAGACCACAGAGTGACCAGGTGACAGAGTGGGGAGGTGGGTGGCAGTACCAGCTGAAGATACTGGGTGAAAGAAGGAACAATGGGTCAGAATAGTCTAAGTTGGTGAAGTAAAATGAGAGAAATATATAAATAAAACTATTGTTTAGAAATAGAAAACAGAAAATCGGCATGTGTGTATGTATTCACCCCCTTTGTTAGGAAGCACATAAAAACCTCTGGTGCAACCAATTACCTTCAGAAGTTACATAATTAGTGAAATGATGTCCACCTGTGTGCAATCTAAGTGTCAAATGATCTTTGATGACATATGCACACCTTTTTTGAAAGGCCCTAGAGGCCGCAACACCTAAGCAAAGAGGCATCAATAACCAAACACTGCCATAAAGACCAAGGAACTCTCCACACAAGAAAGGGACAATGTTGTTGAGAAGTACAAGTCAGGGTTAGGTCATAAAAAAATATCCAAATCTTTGATGATCCCCAGGAGCACCATCAAATCTATCAAAAACAAATGGAAAGAACATGGCACAACAGCAAACCTGCCAAGAGATGGCCACCCACCAAAACGTATGGACCGGGCAAGGAGGGTATTAATCAGAGAGGCAGCACAGAGACTTAAGGCAACCCTGGAGGAGCTGCAGAGTTTCACATCGGAGACTGGAGAATCTGTACATAGGACAATAATAAGCCGTACGCTCCATAGAGTTGGACTTTATGGCAGAGTGGCCAGAAGAAAACCATTACTTTATTACTTTTCAAACACACTGCTAAAGCAACACCTGAGTGGTTTAAGGGGAAACATGTAAATGTGTTGGAATGGCCTAGTCAAAGCCCAGATCTCAATCTAATAGAAAATCTTTGGTCAGACTTAAAGATTTCTGTTCATAAGCTCAAACCATCCAACCTGAAGGAGCTGGAACAGTTTTTTTCTGTTATTTTGTCCTATTTCTAGTTTGCTTCACAATAAAAAAATAAAAAAAAATCTTCAAAGTTGTGGGCATGTTTTGTAAATTAAATCATGCAAATCCTCAAACAATCCATGTTAATTCCAGGTTGTGAGGCACCAAAACACGAAAAAAAGTCAAGGGGGTGAATTATTTTGCAAGTCACTGTAGGATGTCTCTATAGTAGTTCAGTTTGTCCTCCCTCTCAGCGGGTGTAAAAAAAGGCCCCCATTTTGGACTGATAGTGAGGGTCCAACAAGGTGGAGAGCCAGAAGTCATCCCTCTGCCGAATGCTGAGAATTCGGCTGTCACTACGCAAGCAAATGAGCATGTATCGGGCAATTTGTGCAAGTGAATCAGAGGGACTCCCTGCCTCCATCTCCACTGCATAGTGCCACGGTCTGTCTGGGTCCTCTGCCTCATCTTCCTTATCACTCCGTAGCTCCTCTAGCTGCTCCTGCTCCTCCTCTCCTGTTACCTGTGTAGAAATACTACACATTGCTTGGGCTCAAATGTCCTCCTCACCTCGACCAGTTCAGCCCCCATAGGACTCATGTGGCCATGAGATCTAGGCACCACATCTCCAGTCCCCTGACCAGCCAGATTTACCATCATCTGTTCCATGACATGAAGCAGTGGAATGACGTTGTTCATCCCGTAGTCCTGGTGACTGACAAATTACGTGGCACCCCAAAGGGCACATGGCAGGTGTCACTCATGAGCTGTCGCTGGCAGACATCGAAGTTACACAGGGGAGTACTTCGGTCAGCTTGGCTCATCAAGAAATCGTTTATGGCCTTTCTCTGTTCTTATAGTCGGTCCAACATATGGAGGGTGGAATTCCAACGGGTAGAAATGTCGCATATCAGCCTAAGTTGAGGGATGCCCTTCTGCCGCTGCAGCTCAAGGAGGGCGACTTTGTGGTGTACGAGTGGCTGAGGTGCATGCAAAGTTTCCTGGTCATGTTTAGGATGTTTTGCAGATGTGTGGAAGACTTCATGAACCACTTGTCAACCAGATTGAACATGTGTGCCATGCAGGGCGCATGGCTCAGCCCTCCTTGATGCAGCACCGAAACCATGTTCTTCTCGCTGTCGGTCATCATGGTTCCGATTTTGAGTTGTCGAGGAGAATGCCAGGATTCGATTTCTTGATGAAGGACTCAGAGCAGTTCCTACCTGTGTGACTCCATTTGCCAAGGTAAACGAGGTACAAAACAGCGTGACACCGCTATGCCCTGCACATGTGGTATGCTGGAGGACGACTGTGAATTTTTCCTGCAGTGGATGGTGAGGACACGGTGGAGGATGAGGAGGCAGAGTTGGACATTGTTCAGGACCAACGGTGTGAGAACGTGGAGGCAGAAGCGGCGTCACCTTCTGTTCTACATACGTGTACAGGGCTGGTACAGCCTTTGTGGAAATGACGGCTTGGGACTCTCCACCTCGGCTCGGCACAAGCCATCAGTTCTCTGAAAGGTGGGAAGACAGCTCCCTTCGGCTGAGGTGGTGGATCCTTGACTGTCTGAAATCGGGTGCGTGCCACTGGGTGATGCAGTTGTTGCTGTGGCACCACATCAGAGCCACAGTTCTCCCAGGCCACTTTATGGTGACGCTGCATATGTTGACACAGGGCTATTGTGCCAACATTGGCACCCTGGTCACACTTCACCTTCTGCCCACAGATTCCAGATAGTCCTACAAATGGCTATGTTCACCTCCGGCGGTTTAACAAAAAACTGCCACACAGCCGAGTAGCTGATTTTACCCCCAACACTCCCCACTGACTGACTGCTACTGCTGCTGCTTTCGTGAACATTAGAGATGTCGCGAACATAAAATTTTCTGTTCGCGAACAACGATCCCGAACTTACTCAAATGTTCGCGAACAGGCGAACAGGGCAAACCGCAATAGACCTCTATTGGCAGGCGAATATTAAAACCCACAGTGACTCATTCTAGCTAACCTATTTTATGACATCTAAATCTACCCTAACATTTTATTTTCTAACCTACTTTTAAATGCTAATTTAGTTATTTAACATATTTTAATTACTTGTAAAATAAAAAAAATCACTCTACACCATATCAAAAGCCAGGTATGTGCAGGCTGACTATCTATCCATAAGACAGGGTGTCAGCATACCTTACAATGACAGGTTTGAGCAATTTAGACAAACAAACATAAGTTCTCAATCCAAAAGGAGAGAAATTGCTTAGCATTGGTTGGCTATCTAGAGGGGCCTGAACCCTAGACCATTATCATTAGGGCGACAAAAATTGTAATTTTATATGCCAGCCTAACTCCTCTCTCACTGCCTAAGAGAGCTGCATAAACATTTCCCAACATTTAAATCTCATTTGCATACACATGACCAAGAAATGCTAATGAGCAATATAGCAGTATCTGCCTTGTTTGTAAACTGAAACACGATTTGCATAGCTTTCCCATAGTCCCATGTTATGCAAATGAGTTTATATGACAAAACAGAATAGAAAGATTATAAAGTTAGTCTTTAAAAAATTGCAAAATCAAAAAAACTAGGCAGCCTTCCTAATCATTGAGATGAGAGCTAGGTGGCATATAAAAAAAAAAAAAAAAAAAAATGTTGTCACCCTAATGATAATCATCTATGTGCACAGGTCCCCCTAGATACCTAACACTAAACAGACAATTTCCCTTCTGGGAAATTTTCCCTTCTGGGAAAACTGGTTAAACCCCAGGCTGCCTTGCTAAGGTATACTGATGATCTGTCTGTCTGATGGATTGTTGGTCCTGCATATACCTGGTGCTTGGCGGCCATAGGGGAGAACTGTTCTGTGTTGTCCATTGAATGTTTTATGTAATAATACAAATAATAATAATAAGATTTTATGATAGGCAGGCTAGGGTAAATGTCTGTCTTTGTCTGTTTTATAAAATACAAAGATTAGTTTTTTAGTCAGCTACCTTACTGTATGTTAAAACTCATTTGTATACACATGGCCAAGAAATGCTAATGAGCAATATAGCAGTATCTGCCTTGTTTGTAAACTGAAACACAATTTGCATAGCTGTCCCATGTTATGCAAATGAGTTTATATGACAAAACAGAATAGAAAGATTATAAAATTAGTCTTTAAACAATTGCAAAATAAAAAAAAAACTATGCAGCCTTCCTAATCATTGAGATGAGAGCTAGGTGGCATATTAAAAAAAAATAAAAAAATGTTGTCACCCTAATGATGATCATCTATGCGCACAGGTCCGCCTAGATACCTAACCCTAAATAGACAATTTTCCTTTTGGAAAAACTGGTTAAAACCCAGGCTGCCTTGCTAAGGTATGCTGATGACCTGTCTGTCTGATGGATTGTTGGTCCTGCATATACCTGGTGCTTGGTGGCCATAGGAGAGAACTGTTCTGTATTGGTAATTGGATGTTTTATGTAATAACACAAACAACAACAATAATAACTAGAAAGTGCTGTTTCTGAAGAAGCCACAGGATGTTGGCTGTTTGTGGCTCCACCTACTTTCTTGAATTTTAATGCCAGTCCTCAAGTGACCAATTGTGCCAAGTTTGAAGACTGTGCCAATAACAGGCTACGAGCTGCGGCAGTTTTACATTTTCCCATTTAAACCAATTGCTAAAATTTGATTGGCTGATATAGACTCCGCCCACTTTTAACAATTTTGACCCCAATGACCCACGGTGCCAAGTTTGGGTATTCTCATTTAAATACTGTGAAAATGGCAGCTTTTTAAAGTTTTCCCATTGAAGTCAATAGGGAAAATCTGATTGGTTGTAGTTTGCCCCGCCCACTTTTTCCAATTTTGAATTGGACATAACCTACCACCTGATTTCTGAAATTTGAAGCCCCTGACATAAAAAATTTGAGAATTGCAGCATTTTTGGAAGTTAAAATTTTTCAAATTTTCAAATTTTTACACTCAAAGAAATCTGATTGGTTGATTTTGGCCCCGCCCACTTTTCAGAATTCTAATCCCAGTCCTCCAATGACCAACTGTGCCAAGTTTGAAGACTGTGCCAATAACCGTCTACGAGCAGCGGCAGTTTAAAATTTTCCCATTTAAACCAATTGCTGAAATTTGATTGGCCGATTTAGACTCCGCCCACTTATAAAATTTTTGACCCCAGTCACCCAATGACCCACGGTGCCAAGTTTGGGTATTCTCGTTTAAATGCTGTGAGAATGGTAGCTTTTTAAAGTTTTCCCATTGAAGTCAATAGGGAAAATCTGATTGGTTGTTTGTAGCTCCGCCCACTTTTTCTAATTTTGAATTTGACGTAACTTGCCACCTGATTTCTGCAATTTGAAGCCCCTGACATCAAAAATTTGAGAATTGCAGCATTTTTGGAAGTTAAAATTTTTCAAATTTTCACATTTTTCACACTCAAAGAAATCTGATTGGTTGATTTTGGCCCCGCCCACTTTTCAGAATTCTAATCCCAGTCCTCCAATGACCAACTGTGCCAAGTTTGAAGACTGTGCCAATAACCGTCTACGAGCAGCGGCAGTTTAAAATTTTCCCATTTAAACCAATTGCTGAAATTTGATTGGCCGATTTAGACTCCGCCCACTTATAAAATTTTTGACCCCAGTCACCCAATGACCCACGGTGCCAAGTTTGGGTATTCTCGTTTAAATGCTGTGAGAATGGTAGCTTTTTGAAGTTTTCCTATTGAAGTCAATAGGGAAAATCTGATTGGTTGTAGCTCCGCCCACTTTTTAATGTCCCCAAAATGTGACATAAATTTTCAGGTGGACCCCATGACTAAGTGACCCAAGTTTGGTGAGTTTCACTCCGAAGCTGTATGAGTGACAAACGTTTGCATTTTTCCAATAAAACTCTATGGGAAAAAAGAGGTTTTCGTGGGCCCGTCCCAGGGGCCCGGAGGGTGGGATCGGTTAACAAAGCACAAGCAAGGGACTCGGGTGGGTGCCGACCAAGTCTGCAAAGTTTGGAACTTGTACTCCTAAAAATGTGGGAGGAGTAGCAATTTCAACGTCTCATTACAGTCAATGGGGAGATTTTGATTGGTTCTGTGTGGCCCCGCCCACTTTTTGGGGTCCACAAAATGTGCCAAAAATTTTCGGGCTGACCCCATGACTAAGTGACCCAAGTTTGGTGACTTTAACTCTAAAGCTGTTTGAGTGACAAAAGTTTACATTTTTCCAATGAAAGTCTATGGGAAAAATGGGATCTTCGAGGCCCGCCCCAGGGGCCCGGAGGGTGGGATCGGTTAAAAAGCACAAGCAACCTATTCGGGTATGTGCCGAACAAGTGTGCAAAGTTTGGTAATCCTAAAACTGTGGGAGGAGTAGCGTATAGAAATTTGCTAAATTTTCATTGGCCGTTGGTAGCTCCGCCCACTTTGGGGTGTCCCCTCAAATTTACCCATTTATTCGGGTTGACACCAACAATATGTGATCCAAGTTTGGGGAGCGTAGCTTCAAAATTGTGCGAGTGGGAGCGATTTGAAAATTTTTCCTGTCAAAGTAAAAAGGAAAAAGTGGGTGTTCGGGGCCCGCCCCAGGGGCCCCGAGGTTGGGATCAGCTAATAAAGCACAAGCAACGTACTTCGCTATAGGCCGAAAAAGTGTGGAAAGTTTGGGGTCTGTAGCAATAAAAACGTTTTATAGACAATATGCAAAGACAGTGTTTGATGATAATAGCATAGTTTTTCTGAGATCAAGGATCCTAATATAGGACTATATATATTTATATAGATATATTTCTATAGGGTAAAACAGCCTGTCCCTTTAAGGTGTAATACTCAATCAAACATACAGTAAGGTAGCTGACTAAAGAAACTAATCATTGTATTTTATGAAACAGACAAAGACAGACTTACAGACATTTACCCTAGCCTGCCTATCATAAAATCTTATTATTATTATTTGTATTATTACATAAAACATTCAATGGACAACACAGAACAGTTCTCCCCTATGGCCGCCAAGCACCAGGTATATGCAGGACCAACAATCCATCAGACAGACAGATCATCAGCATACCTTAGCAAGGCAGCCTGGGGTTTAACCAGTTTTCCCAGAAGGGAAAATTTCCCAGAAGGGAAATTGTCTGTTTAGTGTTAGGTATCTAGGGGGACCTGTGCACATAGATGATTATCATTAGGGTGACAACATTTTTTTTTTTTTTTTTTTTTTTATATGCCACCTAGCTCTCATCTCAATGATTAGGAAGGCTGCCTAGTTTTTTTGATTTTGCAATTTTTTAAAGACTAACTTTATAATCTTTCTATTCTGTTTTGTCATATAAACTCATTTGCATACCATGGGACTATGGGAAAGCTATGCAAATCGTGTTTCAGTTTACAAACAAGGCAGATACTGCTATATTGCTCATTAGCATTTCTTGGTCATGTGTATGCAAATGAGATTTAAATGTTGGGAAATGTCTATGCAGCTCTCTTAGGCAGTGAGAGAGGAGTTAGGCTGGCATATAAAATTACAATTTTTGTCGCCCTAATGATAATGGTCTAGGGTCCAGGCCCTCTAGATAGCCAACCAATGCTAAGCAATTTCTCTCCTTTTGGATTGAGAACTTATGTTTGAAAGCTCATGATTGTCATTGTAAGGTATGCTGATGCCCTGTCTTATGGATAGATAGTCAGCCTGCACATACCTGGCTTTTGGCATGAACTGAGTGGATTCAGTTAAATGTGATAGAAAATGATTATTAATGATATATCATTTTCAGAAAGAACTTTTTTTTTGTTTGAGGGTTGGGGTGGACAGAGAACATTAGGTAATACTCTCCTTGCTTTAACATTGTAGCTTTAGATTGAATTTACTATGCCTGGCTTTGGTAGGAAGGTAAGCTGAATGTAAGAATGCAGGGCGAATCGAACGCTGGCAGAAGGGAACGCGAACAAGCTATGTTGCAGGGAACTGTTCGCAGTCGAACAGTTCGGGACATCTCTAGTGAACATCTGCACCACTACTGTTTGGGCGGGTAGACTCCTGCGAAGCGGGTGGTCTACTCCGGGCACGTTTGGCTCACGACCTCCCACTGCTGCCACCCTGCTGACTCCCGGCCATGCTAGCAACTTGCTGTCTCCGCCGCTGTCTCAAGGGCAAGCTGCCACCCTCTTCTCCCAATGATGATGAAGCCCTTTCGTGACCCTGCTTCCAATTGCAATCGGCTTCATTATCATCGAGTACTGTCTCCACGTCACTGATGTCCTCCTCAACGGTCTCTGGGTCAGGAGCCTGACCGCTTGCAACACCCACACTCCCACGCCACTCTCCTAATCACTACTTTCCCACCTACCGGAGGAAGCGGCAGATGTCTCCTCCACATCGTGGCTGGCCAGTAGTTGCCGACTGTCTTCTAGTAGCTCTTCCTCGATATAGTATACTATAGTGTAGCTGAGCCCACAGCATATAATACTTGTCTGTCTGAGGGAACAAAAAAAGGACCTAGGCAGGTTGAGGACAGGTGAGGGCACAAGGCCTGCTACCGGGCCATGCCAACTAATGGTTGTGTCTGACGAACCCACCGACTCTTGATGTCTGATGTCACTTGGGACTAAGTGGATGACAGAGTCAACCATTCAAGAACCGCTGGGTTGTTGGTCAAGACACGACCGCTAGATGACACCGGGAGCTCAGGCCTCCTGCTGCGACTCCTGCTGCCACCCCCCTTACTCTGCTGAGACCTGAGCCTGCACCAGAAACATTTAGGCCTCTTCCACTCAACTGTGCAGGGCCTGGCACTTCTCTGTCTGACATACTGTTAGATCCAATAAACAAATAAAAAGGAAATAAAACACCCCAAAAAAGTCTGCAATTTTCTCACTTCGCCACAAAAGGTTTAGAACATATAACTGCACCGCAGAACGGAAAAAAATATATATTTTTGCCACTAATACACGCCAAAAAAAGGCTTTAGAACATATAACTGAATGGCAAATAATTTATATTTTTTTTTGCCACTAATACACGCCAAAAAGGGCTTTAGAACATATAACTGAATGGCAAATAATTTATATTTTTTTTGCCACTAATACACGCCAAAAAGGGCTTTAGAACATATAACTGCACTGCTGAACGTCATTTTTTTTTGCCACTAATGCACACCACGAAGGGCTGTAATTTTCTCATTTCACCATACAACGTCAAATACTTTTTTTTGTGCCACTTACACACGCCAAAAAGGGCTTAAGAACATATAACAGCACTGCTGAACGACAAATATATATATTTTTTGCCACTAACACATGCCAAAAAGGGCTGTAATTATTTCACTTCACCACACAACAGCAAATACTTTTTTTTGTGCCACTAGTACACGCTAAAAGGGCTTTAGAACATATAACTGCACTGCTGAACAGCAAATAATATATATTTTTTGCCGCTAATACACCGCCAAAAAGGGCTTTAGAACATATAACTGCACAGCTGAATGGCAAAATATATATATTTTTTTCCCACTAATACACGCCAAAAAGGGCTGTAATATTCTTACTTCACTACACAACGGCTAAAAAGCCCATTTTTTTCCTACTAACACAAGCCAAAAAATGCTTTCGAACATACAACTGCACCGCACAAGGGCAAATAAGATAAATAAATATTTCCTTGTAATAAACCCTGTTAATGGCTGTATCAAACAGCACTTGCACCCCAATAACAAGAACAGTTTGCTGGAATTACAGGGCTGTATAATGGCAATTTAGATCCACAGTCAATGCAGCAAGGTGTACTAGGATTGTTCCTATTACCCAGACTGTAACCTCCCCTACTGAACCCTGTTCTGCTTCAATACTGTGGAATGATTCCTCCTTATCCTTTCCCTGAACTTCTACACAGAAAAATTAAAGTTTTAAAGTATTTTCTACCACTGTCCCTAGCTCCTGCTGACGTCTCTCCCTGCACTAAGTACACTGGAAAATGGCTGAGGCTATTTATTGGGCTGTGACATCACAGGGCTGGCTGGCTGCTGACTGGCTGCATGCATGGCATTGTGGGTGATCCCTCGTTCTCAGAATTCCTTGATCTATGTCCTAACACGTACAGCAGCCATTTTAGGAAACAATGTGATTTGTTACCACAAAGCGTGAGGAAATTCGGATTCGGTGTGAATCAAATTTTTCCTGACATTCGGATCGAATTCCATTTCATCAACTTCGATTCGCTTATCTCTAGTCAAGATACAACGGTGCATGGGGGGCGGAGCCTGATGGCTGAGCAAGACGGAGGGCTACAGCAAGCTCCCTCCTCACTAACTCAAGCTTCTAGCACTTATAAACCTTCAGCCGACTTGAAAATGGGCAAGGTTGGTAGGAATCCATCTAGGGACCCTCCGAGAAGCCACAAACCTAAACGGAATCAAACTGATCTAGACAGATTTCCTGGAAAAGTCTCATGCCGACTCACCAGCAGGCTCGGACAAGATGGCGCCGCTGCGGTTTGAGCACACCTCAGATGGAGAAGAAGACGGGGTGGGAAGGGGGCGCAACCATATCTGATGAAGAGCATGATAGCAGCGGTGCCCTTACTAAATCATTTTTTAAAGCTACACTGGAGCAAGCCCTAGCACCGCTGATGCTGGAATTCAAGGATCTCAGGCAGGGCATGAAAGACATGGGCCACCACATAGAATGTCTGGAGACACATCAAGACCAAGTGTTGTCCTTTAGCTCGGCAGTGACCCGTAAGATGGTCGCTCATCGCTTAATGAAGCATTTTCTATGTTTGAAGACCAGGAGAACATGAGTCAACGCTGGAATGTACGACTCAGAGGCCTACCTGAATTGGTCCCTTCCGATGAATTGGAGGAGGTAGCTATTAAGTTCTTTTCCGATCTCCTGGGCTCTGGCAGGGCCTCTGCCATAACTATTGAGAGGATTCACCATGCCCTTCATCCTGTCCCAATGTGATATGCGGCCTGCTAAACTACAACGACATAGCAGCCATCTTTCAAGCTTCTCGCTCTCATCGGGACCTAAAGTATAAGGACTCCAGGATCCTTCTTCATCAGGATGTGGCGTCTTCAACTCTAGCGAAACGCCGAATGCTAGGACCGCTAACGGACCTTCTCCGGCAGAGCAAAATATTATACTGATGGCTTTTCCCGTTCGGCATCACATTCGCCACTAACAGTCGACGCTGCATTATATGCGCACCACATGACCTAGGCCTGGCCTGGGAGTTGTTGGAAATATCGCCCTTATCAGTGGACTCTTGGCTACCAGTGGACATCACCACATCAGATCTTCCGGAGCTACCAACTTCTACTGCATTGGATCTAGCCGCCCGCCGCAAGAACCCAACGGCGAAGAGGCGACTCACTTGATAAGTATAGATCTACTCTGGGTCGCGTAGCTGGTTCTCATATGCAGCAGCTTTACCCAGGCCCTTACGGTGAAATATGTGACTTTAGAATCAACGATAATCTTGTGACAATCTATGTCGGCATTATTCTATCGGTGCCGTAGCTGCAACGGACTTTGGTTCACTTATGGTCGTATCGGCAACACATGCTTCTCTAACATTTATTTTCGTGAACTGCTCAGGAATTTATGTTTTATAATTTCTATGATGCGCAGAAACTTAGAAGACTAATTGGTATGTGCGCTTAAAAGGCTAACTAATGGGCCAATGTTTTACCGGGTGCTTTTCCCCGTCGAGTTGGGCATCCTTATATCTATGCTCACCTTCTTTTCTTCCTTTTCTTCCTGATCTCGTTCTCACTCCAGACTTTTCCGGCTGTTTTTCATCCCCTGAGATATTGTGCTCATCTTTTCTATTTAACATAGTAACATAGTACATACAGTAAGGCCGAAAAAAGACATCTGTCCATCCAGTTCGGCCTGTCATCCTGCCAGCTGATCCAGAGGAAGGCAAAAAAAAAAAAAAACCTGTGAGGTAGAAGCCAATTTTCCCCACTTAAGGGGAGTAAAAGATTCGTTCCCGACTGCATTCAAGCAATCAGAAGTACTCCCTGGATCAACGACCCATCTCTAGTAGTTATAGCCTGTAATATTATTACACTCCAGAAATACATCCAGGCCCCTCTTGAATTCCTTTATTGTACTCAATATCACCACCTCCTTAGGCAGAGGCAGGCAGAGTTTGATAGTCTCACTGCTCTTACCGTAAAGAATCCTCTTCTATGTTTGTGTACAAACCTTCTTTCCTCCAAACGCAGAGGATGTCCCCTCGTCACAGTGACAGTCCTGGGGATAAATAGATAATGGGAGAGATCTCTGAACTGACCCCTGATATATTTATGTATAGTTATTAGATCTCCCTCAGTCGTCTTTTTTCTTAAGTAAATAACCCTAATTTTGATAACCTTTCAGGGTACTGTAGTTGCCCCATTCCAGTTATTACTTTAGTTTCCCTCCTCTGAACCCTCTCCAGCTCTGCTATGACCGCCTTGTTCAAAGGAGCCCAGAACTGTACACAGTACTCCATGTGTGGTCTGACTAGCGATTTGTAAAGTGGTAGGACTATGTTCTCATCACGGGCGTCTATGCCCCTTTTTATGCAACCCATTATCTTAATGGCCTTGGCGGCAGCTGCCTGACACTGGTTTTTGCAGCTTAGTTTGCTGTTTATTAAAATTCCTACATCCTTTTCCATGTCAGTGTTACTGAGTGTTTTACCATTTAGTATGTACGGGTGACTTGTATTATTCCTTCCCATGGGCATAACTTTACATTTGTCAGTGTTAAACCTCATCTGCCACTTATCTGGTCAAGCCTCCAATCTATCCAGATCCCTCTGTAGCAGTATATTGTCCTCATCAGTGTTAATTACTTTACACAGTTTAGTGTCATCTGCAAAAATTGATATTTTACTATGCAAGCCTTCTACAAGATCATTAATAAATATATTTTAGGGCCCAGTACTGACCCCTGAGCTACCCCACTATTAACAGTTGCCCAATCTGAGTGTGTACCGTTAATAACCACCCTCTGTTTTCTGTCACTCAGCCAGTTACTTACCCACTTACAGACATTTACTCCCAGTCCGAGCATCCTCATTTTATATACTAACCTTTTATGTGGTACAGTGTCAAATGCTTTGGAGAAGTCCAGATATACGACATCCATTGATTCGCCACTGTCAAGTCTAGAACTTACCTCCTCATAGAAACTGATTTGCTTCTCCACTTCTTGGCTCTCCAACTTGCCTGTCTCAGTCTGTCATTCATTACTATTCTATGATCTTTTGGCTTATGCGTTAGGTAGCTTGACTGTTTCTTATAGCTACTTGAAGCTCGGGTATGAGGAACCGGGTCAGGATTATAAGTCGCCTGACTCCCCACCTTTACTCGATGTTCAAGGTACCTTCCTTGGGGTCTTTACCCCAAGCAAATAGTTGTTGGCGTTATTTTGGATACCAGTTTGGGCATAACTGCCCTTGTGTATGGTTTGTAATGTTGATGTTATTATTGTGTTTTCACACTTAACTTTCTTCCTTTCGGCTTGTGTCTTCAGTGCTCCAGGTCGGTCTCCGTTGTAGTTGCGTGGTCACTATCTCCATCCCACTTATGGCATCTCTGAAAGCGATCTCCTTCAATGTCCGAGGTCTGAACACCCTGCAAAAGAGGTCGCAGATACATATGCTTCTCAAGAAAGATAAGTGTGATATATATTTCTTACAAGAAACTCATTTTAAGAGAGGTGGGGTTCCAAGGCTGCCACAGGTGTATTTTAACAAATGGTTCCATAGCGACTTTCAGAAAGCTTCTAGAGGGGTTTGCATAGGGATTAGTAAGCACATCCCCTTCACGCACTTGCTTTCTCAGCAAGACCCCGATGGCAGATACATTTCTGTCAAAGGGAATATAGGACAAATATTAGTATCTCTAGAGAGCCTGTGCGCCCTCAACAAAATGTGGCTAAAATCTACCCTTTCAAAATTTGGTGAGGAGGAGACCTTAACTCCTTAAGGACACATGACGTATGGGTACGTCATGTGTCCAGTCCCTGAAGATGGCGCCCGCTCCTGGCCGCTGCGGGCACCATCGCTGCGGGGGTCCGGCTGATTCCTGTAGCTGACGCCCGCAGCTGATGATCGCGGTCGGCAGCGCTGCCGACCGCGATCATTTAACCCCGCAGATGCCGTGATCAATCCTGATCACGGCATCTGCACGCGCTAAACCGAAAGTAAAACTTTCGGCAGCGCTCCGGCTCCCCCTAGTGGTGAACGGGAGAATCGGAGCGCTGTAAGGGATAGCCTCAAGCCTTTCATTCAGCTTGAGGCTATCACTTACTATTTCCTGATTTATATAGGTCCCTATGGGATCTATATAAAAGTGTAAAAAAATAAAAAAATAAAAAAAATAAAAAAAAAAAAAACTAAAAATTTAAATCACCCCCCTTTCCCCAAAATTAAAATAAAATAATAAAAAAAATAAAAAATACACATCATGGGTGTCGCAATGTGTGAAAACGCCCATAGTATAAAAATATAAAAATATATTTCCCATACGGTAAACAGAAAAACGGAAAAAAGCGCCCAAATGGCCGATTTTCCGTTTTTGGACGCTTCATTTCCTCAAAAAAAATTAAATAAAAAGCGATCAAAAAGTCCTACACACCCCATAATGGTATCAACTAAAAGTTAAGATCGCCCCGAAAAAATAAGCCCCCATACAACCCCATACACTTATTTACAAATACGTTATAGCGGTCAAAACATGGCGCCAAAAAATTTTGAATTTTTTTTCACTATCAAAACGCAAGAAAAGCTATACATATTGGGTATCGCCGGATTCGTACTGACCTGTAGAATAAAACTAAATGGTCAGTTTTATCGCAAATCAAACGTCGTAATTTAGAAACCCGTAAAACTGTGGTGAAATTGCTTTTTTTTTGCAATTTCACCCCATTTGGAATTTTTTTCCCGCTTCCCACTACACCGTATGCATTATTAAATGATGGCGTTGGAAAGTACAACTTGTCCCGCAAAAAATAAGCCCTCATATAGCCATGTGAACGGAAAAATAAAAAAGTTATGGCTCTTGGAAGGCATAGAGCGCAAAACGAAAACGCAAAAATGAAAAAACCCTGTGTCCTTAAGGGGTTAATGTAGTTCTTTGCCTGGCAATTGACTCCTCAACAGGTACATCATCCTTCTCCACTGGGACACATTAACAAAACCTTGAAAGCCAATGGTCTACTTGACTCTTGGAGAGTACTTAACCCTGCAGACAAAGACTTTTCTTTTTACTCATCAGTCCACCACTCCTATCAGAGATTAGACTTCATCCTTGTGTCAGAAGCACATATAATTGCATTACAGAGGTCGGTCATAGGTCCTATTATGGTCTCGGACTATGCTCCAGTAATCACTGTCCTCTCCTTTGCTAGCCTCCAGAACAGAGAATGGCAATGGAGGTTGAATGAAACGCTCCTAGATGCTGATAAACACTTAGCTGACATCACAACTAAATTAGGCTACTATTTCCAAGATAATGTAGCCTCTGACACTTCTCAGACAATAGTCTGGGAGGCGCATAAAGCCTTCCTTAGAGGCAAATTTATTGCTCTTGGTTCTAAGTTTAAAAGGGAGAGGCAGGAGAGCTTAAATAAGCTCCTGACTTGGATTTCTGCTATCAAATCCACACAGAAAAAGTCTATTATTGCTTCTGCCCAGGCTGAACTCCTATCTTTGAGGAGCTCCTCAACATCAGGTGTGCCAAGAACTACCAATACACTAAATTTAAACAGTACATCCATAGGGACACGGGCAACAGAAGAAAGAAGCCCAACACATAGCAGCCATTAGGACCAGTTCCGTCTCTCTGGTCTCTTCCACCAAAGAAATAGCGGATGAATTCTGCTCTTTCTATTCTAAACTTTATAACCTGGGCTCCAGCGGCCATCCCTTCCCCTTTGCTCCCGAACAGCCCAGTAAGGAAAGTCAAATAGATGAGTTCCTCAATAACTTGAACCTTCCTCACATTTCGGAGGAGGATAGGGATGGGTTACAGGCTCCAGTTACAGATGAGGAAGTGTTCAAGGTAGTTAAATCTATGCCAGTCGGCAAGGCCCTGGGACCAGACGGTCTCCTTGCAGGCTACTATAAAAAGCTTCTACCAATCTTACTCCCCCATCTGACTGAATGGTGTCAAGCACTGGCTAAAGGTGTCATCCTGGCTAAAGGACCCTTGTGAGTGTGGCAATTATAGGCCAATATCCCTGCTCAATCTAGATATCAAAATTTGGGCCAAACTCCTCGCTATAGTCTATAGTCCCAAGGATTATTCATACCGATCAATCAGGGTTTGTGGTTGGGCGTGAAGGTAACCACCAATCGTGTCGACTCATCAGCGAGGTCACCTGGGCTAAGAAACATGGCAAGCCTTTAGTGTTCCTCTGAACAGATGCCGAAAAGGCTTTAGATTGTGTTGATTGGTTGTTTATGAGACGAGTCTTAGCTAGATTCGGGGTGCCGGAGTCCTATATAACAGCGATTATGTCGCTTTATCACCAGCCTAGCGCCAAAGTGAGAGTCAATGGCTCCCTTTAGACAACCTTTAACATATCAAACGGGACACGACAAGGATGCCCCCTATCTCCCACATTATTTATTTTAGTGATGGAAACGCTGCTCCAAGCATTCCGGGAAAATAACGATATTCATGGCCTAGTAGTGGCAAATGTAGAATATAAATGTGCTGCTTTCACAGACGACCTCTTGCTTCCCACCACAAACCCTGTTGAAGCCTTTCCGCAGATCCTGCGCCTTTTCTCGATCTTGGGGACTTATCAAATTTTAAAATAAATGTTTCTAAATCCGAGGCTATGGGTATAGCAGTACCTTCTAAAGTACTAAATTCTCTATTAGCCTCTTATCCATTTAAGTGGTCCACTACTGCCCGCGAACGGCAAACGTGAATTTCCGCAAATGTTTGCGAAAATTGCAAACCGCCATAGACTTCAATAGACAGCCGCATTTTAAAACCCACAGGGACTCCTTCTGGCCACAATAGTGATGGAAAAGTTGTTTCAAGGGGACTAACACCTGGACTGTGGCATGCCGGAGGGGGATCCATGGCAAAACTCCCATGGAAAATTACGTAATGGACGCAGAGTCGGGTTTTAATCCATAAAGGGCATAAATCAACTAACATTCCTAAATTGTTTGGAATAACATGCTTTAAAACATCCAGTGTGTGTATACGATCAGGTATGATGTTGTATCGATCAGGTAGTGTAAGGGTTACGCCCGCTTCACAGACATTGACAGACCAAACTCCCCTTTTAATCCACCGCAAACAACCGCAAACAGTCCATTTGCACAACCGTTAATTCCCCATTTGCACAAGGTTGGATACCAAGCTAGCCATGTCTCGGTTATGTCATTGAAGGTTTCTTCCTCCACCCAGCCACGTACAACACCAAGGGTCCCCGAAAGGTGAATTGAATTGATTTTTCGAACGGGGAGATGGTTAAAAAAACGCTGGCTCCCTCCACTCCACTGTTTTAATCCACGGTCACTGCGTCTGCGCCGTGCAATTTACTGTCACACCCGATATGAGTGGTATTTTCTGTAGTACTATTCTCATCAGTTTAATCCCTCTAACGTCCCCAATCTGGGGTCCATTTATTGAATAGATTTTTCGAACGGGGAGATGGTTAAAAAAACGCTGGCTCCCTCCACTCTGTTTTAATCCACGGTCACTGCGTCTGCGCTGTGCAATTTACTGTCACACCCTATATGAGTGGTATTTTCTGTAGTACTATTCTCATCAGTTTAATCCCTGTTACATCCCATATCAGGGATTGCCTTTTGTGAAAAAAAATTTAGGCCGGGTACCTTCGACTGCCTTCACAGTGACAGACCAAACTCTCATACACCAAACTGAATTGATTTCAGGAACCGGGAGATGGAAAAAGCAGCTTGGTCGGTCCTCTTACTCCCAAATTGGGACACTGCGCGTGCACAGAGCAATGTGCTGTGACACCCTATATGAGTGGTGTCTTAACTAGTACTATTCCTATCAGTTTAATCCCTGTTACGTCCCATATCAGGGATTGCCTTTTGTGAAAAAAAATTTAGGCCGGGTACCTTCGACTGCCTTCACAGTGACAGACCAAACTCTCGTACACTAAACTGAATTGATTTCAGGAACCGGGAGATGGAAAAAGCAGCTTGGTCGGTCCTCTTACTCCCAAATTGGGGCACAGAGCAATGTGCTGTGACACCCTATATGAGTGCTGTCTTAACTAGTACTATTCCTATCAGTTTAATCCCTGTTACATACCCTCTCCGGGGACGTGTGTCGAATTGATTAACCATTGTCGAATTAACGAGTTAACAAATTAACGTGGTGGGCACTGGCAGTTGGCACACTACAGTCAGTGGAAGTCGGCCTGACACACACTAGCAGGCAAGCAACTGAAATTACACTAAAGTGTAAAAATTAAATGCCTTTTATGATGCAAAGTCCTGTGCCACATGGGATGACAGGGGTGGGCACTGGCAGTGGGCACACTACAGTCAGTGAAAGTCGGCCTGACACACACTGGCAGCAGGCAAGCAACTGAAATTAGACTAATGTGTAAAAATTAAATGCCTTATTTATCGGCAAGCTACTGTGCCACCCGTATCAGTGGTGGGCACTGGCAGTGGGCACACTACAGTCAGTGGAAGTCAGCCTGACACACACTAGCAGGCAAGCAACTGAAATTACACTAAAGTGTAAAAATTAAATGCTTTTTTTTAATGCAAATTCCTGTGCCACACGGGATGACAGGGGTGGGCACTGGCAGTGAGCACACTACAGTCTGTGGGCCTGCAGCTCCTCACACACGGGCAGGCCAGGCAACTGCAATATATATATGGAGAAAAAAAAAAGCAGACTAATGTTGCAGCCCTAAAAAGGGCTTTTTGGGGTGCTGTCAGGAAGCTGTCCTTACAGCAGAGATCAGATGAGTCTTTCAGGACTGGAGTGGACACTTAATTCACTAGCCTAGCTATCGATTTCCCTATTAAATCCACAGCAGCTACACTTTCCCTCCTCTCACTAAGACTGCAAATTCCGAATGAATCTAAAATGGATGCTGTTCAGGAGATGGGAGGGTCTGGGAGAGAGGGTATGCTGCTGATTGGCTGGAATGTGTCTGCTGACTGTGAGGTACAGGGTTAAAGTTTGCTCAATGAGGATGTATAGGGAGTGGACCGAACATACATCACATGTGTTCGCCCGCCGCGGCGAACGTGAACAAGCTATGTTCGCCGGGTACTGTTCGCCGGCGGATAGGTCGGGCCATCTCTACTGCCCTACCTGGGTATTTCATTGAAAGTGACAGCCCGAAACCTTTATAGTTCCAGCTACACACCGCTATTACAGAAAATTAAGGATCAGCTGGGGTCTCTATCCTTACCCTGGATATCGTGGTTAGGGAGGAAGAACCTGATTCAAACTTTTATAATGCCCAAGCTGCTTTATCCTATGCAGATGGTCCCCATCCCCTTTTCCCATAGGTTCTTTGAAAAGACTAGAGCCATTCTAACCTCATTCCTATGGAAAAATAAAAAACCTACAGTAGCGTACAACAGGCTGATGAGACACCGTAGAGATGGGGGTTTCAACCTACCCGATCCGCATACATATTATAGAGCTATCCAGCTAAAAAGATGGTTGCAATTATGTATCGCCAAGTTTGGGACGCGGGGTTCTGGAATAGAATTGGACTTGATATCGGACAGTCAGGTGTAAGAGCTTTGGGGTCTCCGAGAATATGTGGGTTTCCCGGATGGTCTTACTAGGGGTGTTTATGACACTTTTAGGGAGACACATGCTTGTACCTCCCTCTTGTCGTCGCCCCCTGCAGGTTTAACAGCAAATCTTATCCCATAGTTATTAAATAAAAAAGCATCTGATGTACCCCACTTCTGGAGCCTTCTCAAAAATGTTTTGGTTCATCAAATATTGACAAGCCCCCTAGATAACCCTCCTGCTGACTGCTCTCAGATATTGACAGGGAATAACTTTTTGGACAAATCCGAATTAAAACGTGCTTGCTCGTATTTGAAACATAAATATGTGCCTTCCTCATCACCTACGTGGTTTGAGAAGCTAATAATTAGTCTTTCGATCCCAAAACACCTTGTATCCGTACTCTACAAGGCACTTAATTCTGATTCAGAGCTGATCACACCAGCATATGACAGACCTTGGGAGCGGGACTTAAACACCTCCTTCTCACCTGCTGAAATAGACATGGTCAACTTGAGGTCACATGGGCTTTTCTAAGTGCGTTAAAGTGCAAGAGCACTCATACAAGACCATGACACAGTGGTATAATAACCCTGGCAAGCTCTACAGCAGGGGTCTCCTTTGTTCGGATATATGCTGGTTTTTATGTGGCGCCCTGCAATCTTAGATTTGCCCACTCTGCTGGTACAAGCTAGACTAGACTCCTCATCCCATTAAACTGGCTTAAAGAGGAACCACCCTCGATGAAGGATTGGTACGCCAAAGTCGACCAAATATGTTTAGTGGAGGAACTTGCAAGCTGAGCCACTAGGACCCATTCCAAATATCTTACCCCGTGGCGGCCTTGGAAAGCTCATCGTAACCCCTCTCCCACGTGAGATAGCTTTCCACCTTCTACTCACTTGACTTTGTATCTTTGACCATGAGAATTTGTTTGCTCTATTTTTCTAATTTGCGGACCTCGACTTGAAGGACTTTTGTTTTGGCTCCATTAGCTACATACTTTTGCCTCGCACTGAAGATCTTGATGTACGAGACGTGAAGCCTCATGATTAGTGTTGAGCGAACAGTTCGAGCATCGTTCGGGTTCGTACCGAATTTTGGGGTGTCCGGGACCCGGACCCGAACCCGGACATTTTCAAAAAAGTTTGGGTTTGGGTTCGTCGTTCGGCATGTATTTAGGCGCATTTTGAAAGGCTGCAAAGCAGCCAATCAACATGCATCATACTACTTGCCCTAAGATGCCATCGCAGCCATGCCTACTATTGGCAAGGCTGTGATTGGCCGAGTGCAGCATGTGACTCAGCCTCTTTATAAGCTTGTGCGCACGTCGGGACGTGCTCACTCCCGATGTGAATAGAACAGGGATAGACGCAGCTGATGCTAGGGCGAGAATAGGCAGGGATAATTGAATAACTGGAAGCAAATTTCTCTCCTCCACCTGTGATTCATCTGAACAACTGCAGCTGAGCTGCTTTTTTGATAGGGATTGGCTATTTTTAGAGTGGCCAGAGTGATTTTTCCATCCACATGTACCTGGGCTGACCGCCGGCCGCCATTTTGAGACTTGTAGTGCTGCAGCAGAAGCTGCCACAGTGTGCATTCCAAAGCTCCAAACAAGTCAGACATCTACACCTGGGATTCAGACCAATAGCGATTTAGCAGCACAGTCCAAGGCTATTTTTTTTAAAGGTTGTGCAGACCATTTTGTGGCACATGTTACTGGGCTGATAGGCGGCGGCCATCTTGGGACTAGTGCTGCAGCACAATCTCTCCTACATCAGGGACTTGGGTGTGCTTGTGTCACCCCTACTAATACCAGTCCACCTGTAATCCATACAGTCAAAAGACTGAAAGTATTCCAGTGAGGGAATTTTTTTTATTTAAAAAGGCCAAGTTAGTTTATCTGGCGTTCAATATACTAGATACAGTTAGGCCTGCGTTTCATACATCTGGAATTAGCAAATTAATGTGCTGGGGTTGGGAAAACATATATGTACCCATACTAGAATCTGTCAAAGAAAGCGGTACTCACATATAACAGTCATTCCATCTGTAATCCATACAGTCAAAAGACTGAAAGTATTCCAGTGAGGGAATTTTTTTTATTTAAAAAGGCCAAGTTAGTTTATCTGGCGTTCAATATACTAGATACAGTTAGGCCTCATGTTTCATACATCTGGAATTAGCAAATTAATGTGCTGGGGTTGGGAAAACATATATGTACCCATACTAGAATCTGTCAAAGAAAGCGGTACTCACATATAACAGTCATTCCATCTGTAATCCATACAGTCAAAAGACTGAAAGTATTCCAGTGAGGGAATTTTTTTATTTAAAAAGGCCAAGTTAGTTTATCTGGCGTTCAATATACTAGATACAGTTAGGCCTGCGTTTCATACATCTGGAATTAGCAAATTAATGTGCTGGGGTTGGGAAAACATATATGTACCCATACTAGAATCTGTCAAAGAAAGCGGTACTCACATATAACAGTCATTCCATCTGTAATCCATACAGTCAAAAGACTGAAAGTATTCCAGTGAGGGAATTTTTTTATTTAAAAAGGCCAAGTTAGTTTATCTGGCGTTCAATATACTAGATACAGTTAGGCCTGCGTTTCATACATCTGGAATTAGCAAATTAATGTGCTGGGGTTGGGAAAACATATATGTACCCATACTAGAATCTGTCAAAGAAAGCGGTACTCACATATAACAGTCATTCCATCTGTAATCCATACAGTCAAAAGACTGAAAGTATTCCAGTGAGGGAATTTTTTTTTATTTAAAAAGGCCAAGTTAGTTTATCTGGCGCTCAATATACTAGATACAGTTAGGCCTATGTTTCATACATCTGGAATTAGCAAATTAATGTGCTGGGGTTGGGAAAACATATATGTACCCATACTAGAATCTGTCAAAGAAAGCGGTACTCACATATAACAGTCATTCCATCTGTAATCCATACAGTCAAAAGACTGAAAGTATTCCAGTGAGGGAATTTTTATTTTATTTAAAAAAGGCCAAGTTAGTTTATCTGGCGTTCAATATACTAGATACAGTTAGGCCTGCGTTTCATACATCTGGAATTAGCAAATTAATGTGCTGGGGTTGGGAAAACATATATGTACCCATACTAGAATCTGTCAAAGAAAGCGGTACTCACATATAACAGTCATTCCATCTGTAATCCATACAGTCAAAAGACTGAAAGTATTCCAGTGAGGGATTTTTTTATTTAAAAAGGCCAAGTTAGTTTATCTGGCGTTCAATATACTAGATACAGTTAGGCTCATGCGTTTCATACATCTGGAATTAGCAAACTAATGTGCTGGGGTTGGGAAAACATATATGTACCCATACTAGAATCTGTCAAAGAAAGCGGTACTCACATATAACAGTCATTCCATCTGTAATCCATACAGTCAAAAGACTGAAAGTATTCCAGTGAGGGAATTTTTTATTTAAAAAGGCCAAGTTAGTTTATCTCGCGTTCAATATACTAGATACAGTTAGGCCTGCGTTTCATACATCTGGAATTAGCAAATTAATGTGCTGGGGTTGGGAAAACATATATGTACCCATACTAGAATCTGTCAAAGAAAGCGGTACTCACATATAACAGTCATTCCATCTGTAATCCATACAGTCAAAAGACTGAAAGTATTCCAGTGAGGGAATTTTTATTTTATTTAAAAAGGCCAAGTTAGTTTATCTGGCGTTCAGTATACTAGATACAGTTAGGCCTGCGTTTCATACATCTGGAATTAGCAAACTAATGTGCTGGGGTTGGGAAAACATATATGTACCCATACTAGAATCTGTCAAAGAAAGCGGTACTCACATATAACAGTCATTCCATCTGTAATCCATACAGTCAAAAGACTGAAAGTATTCCAGTGAGGGATTTTTTTATTTAAAAAAGGCCAAGTTAGTTTATCTGGCGTTCAATATACTAGATACAGTTAGGCCTGCGTTTCATACATCTGGAATTAGCAAATTAATGTGCTGGGGTTGGGAAAACATATATGTACCCATACTAGAATCTGTCAAAGAAAGCGGTACTCACATATAACAGTCATTCCATCTGTAATCCATACAGTCAAAAGACTGAAAGTATTCCAGTGAGGGAATTTTTTTTATTTAAAAAGGCCAAGTTAGTTTATCTGGCGTTCAGTATACTAGATACAGTTAGGCCTGCGTTTCATACATCTGGAATTAGCAAACTAATGTGCTGGGGTTGGGAAAACATATATGTACCCATACTAGAATCTGTCAAAGAAAGCGGTACTCACATATAACAGTCATTCCATCTGTAATCCATACAGTCAAAAGACTGAAAGTATTCCAGTGAGGGAATTTTTTTATTTAAAAAGGCCAAGTTAGTTTATCTGGCGTTCAATATACTAGATACAGTTAGGCCTGCGTTTCATACATCTGGAATTAGCAAATTAATGTGCTGGGGTTGGGAAAACATATATGTACCCATACTAGAATCTGTCAAAGAAAGCGGTACTCACATATTACAGTCATTCCATCTGTAATCCATACAGTCAAAAGACTGAAAGTATTCCAGTGAGGGAATTTTTTTATTTAAAAAGGCCAAGTTAGTTTATCTGGCGTTCAATATACTAGATACAGTTAGGCCTGCGTTTCATACATCTGGAATTAGCAAACTAATGTGCTGGGGTTGGGAAAATATATATGTACCCATACTAGAATCTGTCAAAGAAAGCGGTACTCACATATAACAGTCATTCCATCTGTAATCCATACAGTCAAAAGACTGAAAGTATTCCAGTGAGGGATTTTTTTATTTAAAAAAGGCCAAGTTAGTTTATCTGGCGTTCAATATACTAGATACAGTTAGGCCTGCGTTTCATACATCTGGAATTAGCAAATTAATGTGCTGGGGTTGGGAAAACATATATGTACCCATACTAGAATCTGTCAAAGAAAGCGGTAATCACATATAACAGTCATTCCATCTGTAATCCATACAGTCAAAAGACTGAAAGTATTCCAGTGAGGGAATTTTTTTAATTTAAAAAGGCCAAGTTAGTTTATCTGGCGTTCAGTATACTAGATACAGTTAGGCCTATGCGTTTCATACATCTGGAATTAGCAAACTAATGTGCTGGGGTTGGGAAAACATATATGTACCCATACTAGAATCTGTCAAAGAAAGCGGTACTCACATATAACAGTCATTCCATCTGTAATCCATACAGTCAAAAGACTGAAAGTATTCCAGTGAGGGAATTTTTTTATTTAAAAAGGCCAAGTTAGTTTATCTGGCGTTCAATATACTAGATACAGTTAGGCTCATGCGTTTCATACATCTGGAATTAGCAAATTAATGTGCTGGGGTTGGGAAAACATATATGTACCCATACTAGAATCTGTCAAAGAAAGCGGTACTCACATATAACAGTCATTCCATCTGTAATCCATACAGTCAAAAGACTGAAAGTATTCCAGTGAGGGAATTTTTTTATTTAAAAAGGCCAAGTTAGTTTATCTCGCGTTCAATATACTAGATACAGTTAGGCCTGCGTTTCATACATCTGGAATTAGCAAACTAATGTGCTGGGGTTGGGAAAACATATATGTACCCATACTAGAATCTGTCAAAGAAAGCGGTACTCACATATAACAGTCATTCCATCTGTAATCCATACAGTCAAAAGACTGAAAGTATTCCAGTGAGGGAATTTTTTTATTTAAAAAGGCCAAGTTAGTTTATCTGGCGTTCAATATACTAGATACAGTTAGGCCTGCGTTTCATACATCTGGAATTAGCAAATTAATGTGCTGGGGTTGGGAAAACATATATGTACCCATACTAGAATCTGTCAAAGAAAGCGGTACTCACATATAACAGTCATTCCATCTGTAATCCATACAGTCAAAAGACTGAAAGTATTCCAGTGAGGGAATTTTTATTTTATTTAAAAAGGCCAAGTTAGTTTATCTGGCGTTCAATATACTAGATACAGTTAGGCCTGCGTTTCATACATCTGGAATTAGCAAATTAATGTGCTGGGGTTGGGAAAACATATATGTACCCATACTAGAATCTGTCAAAGAAAGCGGTACTCGCATATAACAGTCATTCCATCTGTAATCCATACAGTCAAAAGACTGAAAGTATTCCAGTGAGGGGATTTTGCTTATAAAAAATAATATATTTCATTGTGGTGCGAGTTGAATCGCAACAATGAAGAAAAATACTATTAAGGGACGAGGACGCGGTCGTGGTGGTGTCCGTGGAGCCTCTGTTGCTGGTAGAGGACGTGGCCGTTCGGCCCCAGGCGCACACAGTAGGGAACGAACTCCCTCAACTAGCCGGCAGAATGTACCGCAATATCTCGTGGGGCCCAATGCCGCTCTTAGGATGGTAAGGCCTGAGCAGGTACAGGCATTAATCGATTGGGTGGCCGACAGTGCTTCCAGCACGTTCACCACATTGTCTTCCACCCAGTCTTCTGCAGAAAGCGCACAGGTGGCACCTGAAAACCAAGCCCATCAGTCTGTCACATCACCCCCAAGCATATCAGGGAAACGGTCTGAGCCACAAGTTATGCAGCAGTCTCTTCTTCTGTTTGAAGACTCTGCTTCCAGGGTTTCCCAGGGGCGTCCACCTAGCCCTTCCCCAGTGGAGGAAGACATACCATGCACTGACGCACAACCACTTATGTCTCCAGATGAAGAGGACATGGGAATACCACCTCATCGGAGTCCGCACGTCTCTGATGATGACGAAACACAGGTGCCCACTGCCGCGTCTTTTTGCAGTGTGCAGACTGAACAGGAGGAGGTCAGGGAGGGAGACTGGGTGGAAGACGATGCAGAGGACGATGAGGTCTTAGACCCCACATGGACTGAAGGTCGTGGCGATGACTTTCACAGTTCAGAGGAAGAGGTAGTGGTGAGACCGAGACAACAGCGAAGCCAAAGAGGGAGCAGGGGGCCAAAGCAGACGAGCCGCCGCCCCAGAGTTCGCCTGCTACTGGACATCGCCAACAGGGACCCAGCCCCACAAAGGCAGCTTCAAAGAGTTCCCTGGCATGGCACTTCTTTAAACAATGTCCTACCGACAAGACCCGAGTGACTTGCACGCTCTGCCATCAGAGCCTGAGGCGAGGCATTAACGTTCTGAACCTCAGCACAACCTGCATGACCAGGCATCTACATGCAAAGCATGAACTGCAGTGGGTACACACCTTAAAAACCAGGCACTCGCTGAGGCTCCCCTGCTCCCTCTACCGCTGCTGCCTCGGCTTCCGCCTCGAGAGGAATGTTGCCACCTGCCGAGCAGCAAACAGAGGATGTGCCACCGACACCACCACCACCGCCACCGTCAACTAGCGTCTCCACTATATCACACAGCAGCGTTCAGCTCTCAATATCTCAAACCTTAGAGAGGAAGCGCAAATTCCCCGAGTCACCCTCGAGCCCTTGGCCTGAACGCCAGCATTTCTAAACTGCTGGCCTTTGAAATGCTGTCATTCCGGCTGGTGGACACAGACAGCTTCAAACAGCTGATGGCCATGGCTGTCCCGCAGTATGTGGTTCCCAGCCGCCACTACTTCTCCAAGACAGCCGTGCCTTCCTGCACATGCAAGTGTCCGATAAAATCAAGTGTGCACTGCGCAACGCCATTTGTGGCAAGGTCCACCTAACCACAGATACGTGGACCAGTAAGCACGGCCAGGGACGCTATATCTCACTAACTTCACACTGGATGAATGTAGTGGCGGCTGGGCCCCCGGCGGACAGTTCCTTGGCGCACGTCCTTCCGCCCCCTAGGATCGCAGGGCATCATTCTCTGCCTCCTGTAGCCTCCTCCTCCTACTTGGCTTCCTCCTCCACTGCTTCCACCAGCTCATCCGGTCAGCCACACACCTTCACCACCAACTTCAGCACAGCCCGGGGTAAACGTCAGCAGGCCATTCTGAAACTCATATGTTTGGGGGGCAGGCCCCACACCGCGCAGGAGTTGTGGCGGGGTATTGAACAACAGACCGACGAGTGGTTTCTGCCGGTGGGCCTCAAGCCAGGCCTGGTGGTATGCGATAATGGGCGAAATCTCGTGGCAGCTCTGGGACTAGCCGGTTTGACGCACATCCCTTGCCTGGCGCATGTGCTGAACTTGGTGGTGCAGAGGTTCATTCACCACTACCCCAACATGTCAGAGCTGCTGCATAAAGTGCGGGCCGTCTGTGCGCGCTCCGCCGTTCACATCCTGCCGCTGCTCGCCTGTCTGCGCTACAGCGGAACTTCGGCCTTCCCGCTCACCGCCTCATATGCGACGTGCCCACCCGGTGGAACTCCACCTTGCACATGCTGGAGAGACTGTGCGAGCAGCAGCAGACCATAGTGGAGTTTCAGCTGCAGCACGCCGCGTCAGTCGTACTGCCGAACAGCACCACTTCACCACCAATGATTGGGCCTCCATGCGAGACCTGTGTGCCCTGCTGCGCTGTTTCGAGTACTCCACCAACATGGCCAGTGGCGATGACACTGTTATCAGCGTTACAATACCACTTCTATGTCTCCTTGAGAAAACACTTAGGGCAATGATGTTAGAGGAGGTGGCCCAGGTGGAGGAGGAGGAGGAGGATGAGGGCTCGTTTCTAACACTTTCGGGCCAGTCTGTTCGAATTGGCTCAGAGGGAGGTTTGTTTAAGCAGCAGAGGACAGGTTCACAAGTCGCCAGCCAAGGCACTGTACTGGAGGACGAGGAGGATGAGGAGGAGGAGGTGGAGGGGGACGAGGATGACGCAAGTTCACAGCGGGGTGGCAGCCCAGGCCCATCACTGGTGCGTGGCTGGGGGATACGGTGGACGATGACGATACGCCTCCCACAGAGGACAGCTTGTCCTTACCCATGGGTAGCCTGGCCCACATGAGCGAATATATGCTCCAATGCCTGCGCAACGACAGCAGAGTTGCCCACGTTTTAACGTGTGCAGACTACTGGGTGGCCACCCTGCTGGATCCCCGGTATAAAGACAATGTGCCCACTTTAATTCCTGAACTGGAGCGCGACCGTAAGATGCGCGAGTACAAGCGCACGCTGATAGAGGCGCTCTTGAGAGCATTCCCACATGTCACAGGGGAACAGGTGGAAGGTGAAGGCAGAGGAGTGGCAAGAGGTCGCCAACGCAGCTGTGTCACGGCCAGCTCATCTGAGGGCAGGGTTAGCATGGCAGAAATGTGGAAAAGTTTTGTCTCCACGCCACAGCTATCTGCACCGACACCTGATACGGAACGTGTTAGCAGGAGGCAGCATTTCACTAACATGGTTGAACAGTATGTCTGCACACCCCTCCACATCCTGACGGATGGTTCGGCCCCATTCAACTACTGGGTTTCGAAATTGTCCACGTGGCCAGAGTTAGCATGTTATGCCTTGGAGGTGCTTTCCTGCCCGGCGGCCAGCGTTTTACCTGAACGCGTATTCAGCACGGCAGGGGGCGTCATTACTGACAAGCGCAGCCGCCTGTCCACAGCCAACGTGGACAAGCTGACCTTCATAAAGATGAACCAGGCATGGATCCCACAGGACCTGTCCCTCCCTTGTGCAGAGTAGTCCTTATTAACTGCCTAAAACATGTCTTGTTGTGCTACGGGCCACTTCTTTATTTGATACAAATTTTATGAAACCCACAGTTGAATGAAACTCTTCTCTGTCTGGGCGCCGGGGCCTAACCAGATGAAAGTGGCCGGTTAAACTAACGGGTGACATGAAGCCATAACCTCTGCCATGCTACCTCTGTCTTCTGTCTGGGTGCTGAGGCCTAAGTCAAATAAAGCGGTCTTCTGCTGTGCTGGGGGATATGAAGCTAATCTCTGACCTCTCTCCTCTGTCTGGGTCCAAAGGCCTAAATCACTGAAAGAGGCCTTCTCCTCTGGTGGCTGATATGATGCCAGAATATGTGCTGTGGTGCCTCTCTCCTCTTCCTGGGTGCAGGGGTCAAAGTAACTAAATGGTGGCTTCTCCTGTGGTGGTTGATATGATGCCTGATTCTCTGCTGTGAAACCTCTCTCCTCCATCTGGGTGTAGGGGTCAAAGTCTTTCAAAGTCGCCTTCTCCTGTGCTGATTGATATAAAGCTGATGGTTGTGCCATCTGACATGGTTGCCAGGGTCTGATTCAATGGGGGCCTACTCCTGTGGTGGGTGATTTAAATGCCTGATTCTCTGCTGTGAAACCTCTCTCCTCCGTCTGGGTGTAGGGGTCAAAGTCTTTCAAAGTCGCCTTCTCCTGTGCTGATTGATATGAAGCTGATGGTTGTGCCATCTGACATGGTTGCCGGGGTCCCATTAAATTGGGGCCTACTCCTGTGGTGGGTGATCTAAATGCCTGATTCTCTGCTGTGTAACCTCTCTCCTCCGTCTGGGTGTAGGGGTCAAAGTAACTAAATGGTGGCCTACTCCTGTGGTGGGTGATATGATGCCTGGTTCTCTGCTGTGGGACCTCTCTCCTCTGTCTGGGTCCAAAGGCCTAAATCACTGAAAGAGGCCTTCTCCTGTGGTGTGTGATATGATGCCAGAATATGTGCTGTGGGGCCTCTCTCCTCTTCCTGGGTGCAGGGGTCAAATAAACTAAATTGTGGCCTACTCCTGTGGTGGTTGATATGATGCCTGATTCTCTGATGTGGAACCTCTCTCCTCTGTTTGGGTGAAGGGGTCAAAGTAACTAAATGGTGGCTTCTCCTGTGGTGGTTGATATGATGCCTGATTCTCTGCTGTGAAACCTCTCTCCTCCATCTGGGTGTAGGGGTCAAAGTCTTTCAAAGTCGCCTTCTCCTGTGCTGATTGATATAAAGCTGATGGTTGTGCCATCTGACATGGTTGCCAGGGTCTGATTCAATGGTGGCCTACTCCTGTGGTGGGTGATCTAAATGCCTGATTCTCTGCTGTGTAACCTCTCTCCTCCGTCTGGGTGTAGGGGTCAAAGTAACTAAATGGTGGCCTACTCCTGTGGTGGGTGATATGATGCCAGAATATGTGCTGTGGGGCCTCTCTCCTCTTCCTGGGTGCAGGGGTCAAAGTAACTCAATGGTGGCTTCTCCTGTGGTGGCTGATATGATGCCAGAATATGTGCTGTGGTGCCTCTCTCCTCTGTCTGGGTCCAAAGGCCTAAATCACTGAAAGAGGCCTTCTCCTGTGGTGTGTGATATGATGCCAGAATATGTGCTGTGGTGCCTCTCTCCTCTTCCTGGGTGCGGGGTCAAAGTAACTCAATGGTGGCTTCTCCTGTGGTGGCTGATATGATGCCAGAATATGTGCTGTGGGGCCTCTCTCCTCTTCCTGGGTGCAGGGGTCAAAGTAACTCAATGGTGGCTTCTCCTGTGGTGGTTAGTATGATGCCAGAATATGTGCTGAGGGGCCTCTCTCCTCTTCCTGGGTGCAGGGGTCAAAGTAACTCAATGGTGGCTTCTCCTGTGGTGGCTGATATGATGCCAGAATATGTGCTGTGGGGCCTCTCTCCTCTTCCTGGGTGCAGGGGTCAAAGTAACTAAATGGTGGCTTCTCCTGTGGTGGTTGATATGATGCCTGATTCTCTGCTGTGTAACCTCTCTCCTCCGTCTGGGTGTAGGGGTCAAAGTAACTAAATGGTGGCCTACTCCTGTGGTGGGTGATATGATGCCTGGTTCTCTGCTGTGGGACCTCTCTCCTTTGTCTGGGTGCTGTGGTCAAAATAATAGTAAGTGACCTTCTCCATTGGTGGGTGACTTGAAGCCTGATTCTGTGCTATGGGACCTCACTCCAATTAATATTGTTTAATTTTTATTTATTTTATGTTAACTCATCATTTCCCTATCTACATTTGTTTGCAGGGGATTTAACTACATTTTGCTGCCTTTTGCAGCCCTCTAGCCCTTTCCGGGTGTGTTTTACAGCCTTTTTAGTGCCCAAAAGTTCGGGTCCCCATTGACTTCTATGGGGTTCGGGTTCGGGATGAAGTTCGGGTCGAGTTCGGATCCCGAACCCGAACATTTTTCGAAAGTTCGGCCGAACTCGTCGAACCCGAACATCCAGGTGTTCGCTCAACTCTACTCATGATCATTTCAGTATGACCATCGCCGGAGACCTGACCTCGTGACACATCCGATAAGCCTTGTGTCTTTAGACACAATAGCTGGTGTTAACCTAGACTACTTGCCAAAACTAAGGTACCTAATGTTTATTGTCCTTCTTTCCCTACTTCCCCCCTCTCTTTATCCGTTTATACATGTTCCCCCCCTCCTCCTTTCCCACCACTCTCCCCGCCTCCTTGATTATGGCTATTGACGATATGTTATCATACTTATGAAATTTGACCAATGTATGATCTTGGTTTACTGATATCTTGTATTTCTCTTTGTTAAAAATAGTAAAAAGAGAATTGTTAAAAAAAAAAAAAAGATACAACAGTGCACGTTAAGTACAGAGATCAGGTAGAGGTCTGGTCAGGCAGAGAAGGGGTTAAATCCAGGCAAATGTACAGCACGCCTTAGCAGGACACTAACATATTAAAACCTCTTGCTCGGGCACACTGTCACAGAGAAGGGAGCCTTAATCCCTTCGCTACCTGTGACGTACATGTATGACGCTAAAGCAAAGTATAATTATGGCTGGCGGGTCTCCGCTGTTTCAAACAGCAGAGACCCGGGGCTAATGACCATCACCAGCAATAATGCTGATCACGGTCATTAAAGACTTTAGAAGACATGATCAACTGAGATACACATGCTCAGTTTCATCTTTCAACCTGAGTTGTAATAGGAGAGCATGGGCACGCCTCCTTAGCTGCAGCAGAAAGGACAATCCACTTGAGCTGCCAGCTTGATATACATCTAGTAGATGCGTGGTGCACACTAATGGGAAATAAGTCCAGAGAGTCATGGTCTGCAGTAAACCACGATGCTTCTGTCAAGGCGGAAAGGTTACAAGATACAATAAACACACAGAAAACCTCAAACAAGCATCTAGGCCAGAAGCTGGGGATAAAAGTCACCTCCTAACAATTTGAGATGTCCCAAACTATTCGCCGGCGAACATCGCTTGTTCGCGTTCGCCGCGGTGGGCGAACATATGCAATGTTCGGTCCGCCCCCTATACATCATCATTGAGCAAACTTTGACCCTGTACCTCACAGTCAGCAGACACATTCCAGCCAATCAGCATACCCTCCCTCCCAGACCCTCCCACCTCCTATCAAAAAGCAAGGACAGCATCCATCTTAGATTAATTCTAAAGCTATATATATATATATTGCAGTTGCCTGCCCGTGTGTGAAAGGCCACAGGCCCACAGACTGTACTGTGTGCACACCACTCATATAGGGTGGCACAGTACCTTGCAGATAAAAAAGTCATTTAATTTTTACCCTTTAATATAATTTCAGTTGCCTGCCACTGCCAGTGTGTGTTAGGCCCACACAGACTGTACTGTGCCCACTGCCAGTGCCCACCACTCATATCGGGTGGCACAGTACCTTTCAGATAAAAAAGTCATTTAATTTTTACCCTTTAATATAATTTCAGTTGCCTGCCAGTGTGTGTCAGGCCCACACAGACTGTACTGTGCCCACTGCCAGTGCCCACCATTCATATTGGGTGGCACAGTACCTTGCAGATAAAAAAGTCATTTAATTTTTACCCTTTAATATAATTTCAGTTGCCTGCCACTGCCAGTGTGTGTCAGGCCCACACAGACTGTACTGTGCCCACTGCCAGTGCCCACCACTCAAATCGGGTGGCACAGTACCTTGAACGCATAGTACCACTAATAAAAAACAAAATGACTGGCAGAGGCAGGCCACCCCGCAGGGGCCGTCGTGGTGCTATGATCTCCTTTCACCCTAGAATAATGCCCCGTGTTCAGAGGCCACATACCCTGAACTCGAAAAATTCTGAGGACATAGTTGACTGGCTTACACACGACACCCAATCTTCTACAGCTTCCGCTCGGAACCTTGACGCACCATCCTCTTCCAGCTCAGCATTGGGCACCTCTCAAGTTACCACTCACCCGCCACCACCAACACTAGCACCACAGCCGCTACATTTGACCTGTCAGAGGATTTATTTACACATCAGTTGGAAGAAATGAGTGATGCACAAACATTATTGCCAGAGGATGTAGATAACAGGGATATGTCTCAGTCAGGCAGCATTACACACATGGACGTACTGTGTGATGATGATGATGTTGTACCCGCTGCTGCTTCCTTTGCTGAGTTGTCAGATACAAGTAAAGCGGTTGATGATGACGATGTGTCCGTGGATGTCACGTGGGTGCCCGCTCGAAGAGAAGAAGAACAGGGAGAAAGTTCAGATGGGGAGACAGAGAGGAGGAGGAGACGAGTTGGAAGCAGGGGGAGGTCGTCGCAAGGAGCTAGTGGCACAGTCAGACAGCATGTATCGGCACCCGGGGTCAGCCAGACAGCAGGCCAATCAACGCTGTTGCCACCACCAGAATGCCGTCATTGCAAAGCTCAGCAGTGTGGCATTTTTTTATGTGTCTGCCTCTGATAACAGCTATGCCATTTGCAGCCTGTGCCAAAAGAAACTGAGTCGTGGGAAGTCAAACACCCACCTAAGTACAACTGCTTTGCGAAGGCACATGATTTCACATCACAAACGTCTATGTGATCAACACATGAGTACAAGCAGCACACAAACTCAAAGCCACCATCCTCCTCCTGGTCCAGCATCTTCAGCCACGTCAACCACTGCTGTCCTCCTTGCCCCCTCTCTACCACCGTCAGTCCGCCTCTCACCTTCAGCAGTTCCTGCTCATCTGCCCACAGTCAGGTGTCTGTCAAGGAAATGTTTGAGCGTAAGAAGCCAATGTCACAGACTCACCTCCTTGCTCGGCGTCTGACAGCTGGCTTGTCAGAACTCTTAGCCCGCCAGCTTTTACCATACAAGCTGGGGGAGTCTGAGGCCTTCAAACAATTTGTAGCTATTGGGACACCGCAGTGGAAGGTACCCGGACAAAAACATTTTTCACAAAAGGCAATCCTCAACCTGTACTCTATTGTGGAAAAGGAAGTCATGGCATGTCTGGCACACAGTGTTGGGGTAAGGGTCCATCTGACCACTGATACCTGGTCTGCAAAGCACGGTCAGGGCAGGTATATCATGTACACTGTGTATTGGGTAAACCTGCTGACGGCTGCCAAGCATGGAATGCATGGCTCTGCAGTGGAGTTGGTGACACCGCCATGACTTGCAGGCAGGCCTGCTGCCACCTACTCTACTCCTCCTACTCCATCCTCTTCGCTAACCTCCTCGGCTGAGTCCTCTTCTGCTGCTGTGTCTTGCTCCACATCAGCTGCAGCCCCCCAGGTCTCCGGGGGCTATTCCACATCCCGGATACGACAGTGTCACGCCGTCTTGGGGTTGACTTGTCTGAAAGCAGAGAGTCACACCAGACCAGCACTCCTGTCCGCCCTGAACGCACAGATGGATCAGTGGCTAACCCTGCACCAACTGGAGATCAGCAAAGTGGTGTGTGACAACGGAAGCAATCTGTTGGCGGCATTGAATTTGGGCAAGTTGACACATGTGCCATGCATGGCACATGTGTTGAATCTGATAATACAACACTGTGTGTATAAGTACCCAGGCTTACAGGACGTCCTCAAGCAGGCCAGGAAGGTGTGTGGCCATTTCAGGCGTTCCTACACGGCCATGGGGCATTTTTCCAATATTCAGCGGTGAAACAACATGCCAGTGAGGCGCTTGATTTGCGACAGCCCGACACGTTGGAATTCAACACTCCTAATGTTCGACCGCCTGCTCCAACAAGAAAAAGCCGTCAACGAGTATTTGTATGACCGGGTGCTAGGACAGCCTCTGCGGAGCTGCGTATTTTTTTGCCACGTTGCTGGACACTCATGTGCAATGCCTGTAGGCTCATACGTCCTTTTGAGGAGGTGACAAACCTAGTCAGTCCGTCGAAGGCACCATCAGCGACCTCATCCCATTTGTTTTCTTCCTGGAGCATGACCTGCGAAGAGTGCTGGATCAGGCTGTAGATGAGCGTGAAGAGGAAGAGTTGTGGTCACCATCACCACCAGAAACAGCCTTATCATCATCTCTTGCTGGTCCTGAGTAGCTCGGCATCCAATCTTGTGCAAATGGAGTCTTTCATGCTGTCATGCCTGTTGAGGGACCCTCATATAAAAGGGCTGAAGGAGAATGACCTGTACTAGGTGGCCACGCTACTAGACCCCCTGTATAAGCAGAAAGTGGCTGAAATGTTACCAAATTACCGGAAGTCGTAAAGGATGCAGCAGTTCCAAAACAAGTTAAAAAGCATGCTTTACACAGCGTATAAGGGTGATGTCACAGCACAACGGGAATTTAACAGGGGAAGAGGTGAAAGTAATCCTCCTCCTACCATGACCATGTTGGCAAGGACAGGATGCTTAACAGACGTGTTGTTGATGGAGGACATGCAGAGCTTTTTAAGTCCTATGCATCACCACAGCCTTTTGGGGTCCACCTTCAAAGAACAACTCGACTGACAGGTAGCTGACTACCTTGCCTTAACTGCAGATATCGACACTCGAGGAGCAATGAACCCCTTGACTACTGGGTGTGCAAGCTTGACCTGTGGCCTGAGCTATCCCAGTTTGCGATAGAATTTCTGGCCTACCCTGCTTCAAGTGTCCTGTCAGAAAGGAACTTCAGCGCAGCGGGAGGTATTGTCACTGACAAGAGAAGTCGCCTAGGTTAAAAAAAATCTACATTACCTCACCTTTATTAAGATGAATGAGGCGTGAATACCGAAGGGACTGACAGTGGGGTATACATTTGACTAAAAAAGGCCTGATGAGATGCCTTGGCCTAAAAATGGTCCCCACGCTGCTGTATTTAATCTCTGCATGCCGGATGACTTTCGTGACTTCTCCGCCACCAACTAGGGTTCAAGCCGCAATGTTTTAGTACACTTTCTGCCTGGAAAACATCAATTTTTCTGGCCACTGCTACAGCAGTGGCTGCAACAATACCTAATTTTTAAGGCATGTGTACATGCCAAATTTTTCTGGCCTCTGGTGCTGCACTGTGGCTGCAAAAACAAAACAAAAAAAAAGGCACATACATGTGTCAATTCCCCTTCGTGATAAGGTCGTTGCTTCATTGTGAACAGACCAAAAGCAATCGGCTAGATAATTTTTCATAGAAAAAACATTAATTTTCTTTGTGATCATCTAAGGTGATCATTATAGCCTACTAGGCCAACAATGGGCCCACACTGCAGAATCATTGTTTTCTGGGTCACTAAACTGTCACTGAACTACCTCAGCACGACCATAGGCTTTGAAAAACGTCCATCTCCTGCAATCTCCCAAACGTGCGCACGAGCACAGTCATCACTACACCAAGATTGACGCATAAAGGAATAAAATTTATGTCATGAGTGTGGCAACTATTGACAACTCTTTGCGGTTGTCTAAAATCTATTCGATATGTTTTAGTACACTTTCTGCCTGGAAAACATCAATTTTTCCGGCCACTGCTACAGCAGCGGCTGCAACAATACCTAATTTTTAAGGCATGTGTACATGCCAAATTTTTCTGGCCTCTGGTGCTGCACTGTGGCTGCAAAAACAAAACAAAAAAAAAGGCACATACATGTGTCAATTCCCCTTCGTGATAAGGTCGTTGCTTCATTGTGAACAGACCAAAAGCAATCGGCTAGATAATTTTTCATAGAAAAAACATTAATTTTCTTTGTGATCATCTAAGGTGATCATTATAGCCTACTAGGCCAACAATGGGCCCACACTGCAAAATCATTGTTTTCTGGGTCACTAAACTATCACTGAACTACCTCAGCACGACCATAGGCTTTGAAAAACGTCCATCTCCTGCAATCTCCCAAACGTGCGCACGAGCACAGTCATCACTACACCAAGATTGACGCATAAAGGAATAAAATTTATGTCATGAGTGTGGCAACTATTGACAACTCTTTGCGGTTGTCTAAAATCTATTCGATACACGTCTCCTGATAGGGGACGTAACAGGGAATAAACTGATAAGAATAGTACAACTTAACACACCACTCATATAACGTGTCACAGTACATTGCACGACACACGCTCAGTTCACCAAATTGGAAGGTTCCTAAAATCTATTCGATACACGTCCCCTAATAGGGGACGTAACAGGGATTAAACTGATAGAAATAGTACTACTTAACACACCACTCATATAGGGTTTCACAGTACAATGCGCGGCGCACGCGCAATGCCCCAAATTGGAAGTAAGAGGACCGACCAATCATCTTTTTCCATCTCCCACTTCTTAAAATCTATTCATGTCCCCTAATAGGGGACGTAATAGGTATTACACTGATAAGAATAGTACTACCAAACACACCACTCATATAGGGTGGCACAGTACATTGCATGGCGTACGTGCAGTGCCCCAAATTGGAAGGAAGAGGATCGACCAACCATCTTTTTCCATCTCCCGTTTCCTAAAATCTATTCCATACACCTGCCCCTGATAGTGGACAAAACAGAGGTTAAACTGGTAGGAACAGATTTTTTTCATTTAAAAAAAAAAGGGCAGCCTCTGCGGAGCTGGGTATTTTTTGGCTGCGTTACTGAACGCTTGTGCACAATGGCTGTAGGCTCATGCGTCCTTTTGCGGAGGTGACAAACCTGGTCAGTCAAACCCAAGGCAACATCATCGACCTCATCCCATATGCGTTTTTTCTGGATCGTGCCCTGCGAAGAGTGCTGGATCAGGTCGTAAATGAGCATGAAGAGGAAGCGTTGTGGTCACCATCACCACCAGAAGCAGCCTTGTCGGTGTCGATTGCTGGACCTGCAGCAACACAGAGAGAGAAGTCTAAAGAAGAGGAGTCAGGGGAGGAAGGTGGCTTTGAGGAGGTGAAAGACCAACCACAGCAGGCATCCCATTTGTTGTCACCTTTCGGGGACCCTTGGTGTTGTACGTGGCTGGGTGGAGGAAGAGACCTTCAATGACGTCAGTAAGAACAAGAACGGGACATGGCTAGCTTGGTATCCAACCTTGTGCAAATGGGGAGTTTGCGGTTGTGCAAATGGTCTGTTTGCGGTTGTTTGCGGTGCGTTAAATGGGGAGTTTGGTCTATCAGAGTTTGGTCTGTCATTGTAGGGCAGGCGTAACCCTTACACTACTTGATCGATACAACATCATACCTGATCGTATACACACAATGGATGTTTTAAAGCACGTTATTCCAAACAATTTAGGAATGTTAGGTGATTTATGCCCTTTATGGATTAAAACCCGACTCTGCGTCAACTACGAAATTTTCATGAGAGTTTTGCCATGGATCCCCCTCCGGCATGCCACAGTCCAGGTGTTAGTCCCCTTGAAACAACATTTCCATCTCTATTGTGGCCAGAAAGAGTCCCTGTGGGTTTTAAAATTCACCTGCCTATTGTAGTCTATGGCAGTTCGCCTGTTCGTGAACATTAGCGGAAGTTCGCGTTCGCCATTCTCGAACGGAATATTTTATGTTTGCGACATCTCTACTAATAATATCCTACCAACCCACCCTAGACTACTGTGCCCACGTTCAGACCCTAAGGATGGGAATCAACATGCCCCCATGCCTAAGACTGAAGATTCCCTAAAGTCCCTGAATAGTGGAAAAGGGTGAATGAGGCAGCCTGCTTCCTCTAGTCCTGGAGGAGGCATGTGTCTCTCTAACAGCCAAGACAGTACACAAAAAGGAAACCAAAAGCAACTTATCTTGTCGCAGAGCGGAAACAGTGAATCCACCTTTCCACAGATCAAGATAGAAGCTATAACCCGCACAGGACACTGGGAAGGGGGGTGATTTAAACTCACACAAACGACCCCACCCAGTGCACCTAAAGGGAGGCGGATACATCTTAACTCCAAGGTCAAAACAAGCAAAAAACTACACACGTGCTGCCAACTTGACAGACGTCCGCACATAACCAGAGCAGGGCATGACAGCTTCTTTACTGGAGGAATTCAGGTACAAAACAATACAGGCGAGGCATAGTGCTGGCTTCTCCAGTCTCCTCCCTGGCAGCAACACGTGGTGACACCTCAACTAAGTCTGGGGGGCCCAGCATAGGGTTGAGGCCAACCCAAACCCGGCCACTGCACCAGCCATTTGTATTTCAAGATTAGGGTGTCTGTGGGCCTTTTGAGCTGTAGGAAGCGTGCACTAACCCTAAGGGCAAACAGAGAAAGGCCGAGCTGGCAAACAGGCTGCTGCCTACTTGGAGGGACAGAGCTACCCCAGCAGCTGGGCTCACTGGGAAGGAAAGGTAAACAGGAGGCTGCCCTGCACCACCAGGACCCGGGGCACTGGAGTGGTTGATCAAAGCAGCAGAGGCAACAGTGGCAATTGTCTGAATTTTTTATTGAAGGTGTACATCATGAAATACTCCTGACATATAGCTCAGATGGTAAGCTGATGTGAACCCATACCTACTTGCACCTAAAAATCATGTCCTGATTATCCCCACCAATCTCTAGCGCTAATTGTTAAGTATTCTCTGGAGAAGGATGAGGTCCCATATGACACTACCGATAAGGCTTCATAGAGCATTTTCAATATACATTGTATTATCACTTAATATGTACAGTGTATGTATATATATATAGATATATATATATATATATATATATATAATATGAGGAATTTAATAGTATGACGCACTGGGCTGTAGATTCACCAACCAAGTTGCTTTCAGTTCAGTAGCTTCACCCTGCTACCCTTATTAAGAATATGTGAATAAATAAATAAAAACAGGCACACTTGAGGATACCTGGGAACACAATTTATTGCTTTAAAAATGGATTAATTACCACAAACTAAAATAAAAATAAAATGAGACCATGTGTTGCCAGAACTACGGTGTCTGCACAACCACGTCTGCAACAATAACCTCTATTGGGGTATTGGATAGATGATATGGTATATATTCGCGTAGGAACCACAATTCGTATTTAGTCCCAATTCGTATTGGCAGAGATATATTGATGACGTGTTTTTTATTTGGCGATCAGGACAAGAACAATAAAAAACATTTTTAGAGACTATTAACGACAACCTTAATTTCAAATTCTCTGGCAATACTAGCAAGGAAAACTTGGAATTTTTAGATTTAAAATTTTTTGTTGAAAACAAAAAATTAAACAGTTGCACATTCATTAAACCTTCAGCACGCAACAGTTACATTTTATATAACAGCTGTCACTTACCTAGTTGGCTTTTGAATATTTCCCAGGGCCAATTTCGTAGGCTGGGAAGGGCAGTTTGAGTGGGAAGTTGAAAAAATGAAAAATAAATTTTTAGAAAAAAATACCCTGTAGAAATTTTGGATGGAGCTCTAACCAAAGTAAGGAACATGGAAAGAGCAGAATTTTTCGTGGAAAAAGACAAAGTTGCAAATGAAGGAAAAGAAAATCAATTGAGAATAATATTACCATATAGTAGCGATTATAGAAAAGTAAAAAATATAATTAGCAAATATTGGGATATAATAAAAAAAAGACAAGGTAGTAGGTACTATTATGCCCCCTAAACCGTTAATAACATTTACAAAAGCACCTAGTTTGGGCAATAAAGTAGCACCAACTATAAAAGAAAATACCCAAAAGAAGATGACTGTACAAAGTTGGAGCAACTTATGTGGGTTTTTTAGGTGTGGCCAATGCGGAAACTGTAAATTGACCTCTTTTACACGACAAACAAACAAAATAATTTCAACAACGAATGGTTATAGACATAGTATAAAAGTCGGGACTCCGGTAAGACCGTTCCAATACTTATGTCGGCTTTACAGTTATATACCAAGTACTAAGTTTCAGCAGAACGCCACTGATCAAGGGTAGCAGCGGGATGCTGCTGCACATGGTCTGAGCTACATCGCTACTGTTGGATTAAGGTTATTATGAATCAGTGGACTATTCAGAACTGATACTTAGGATCCTTACTGTTAACTTTTAGGAGCCTCGCTGCTGGTATTGAGAATTATCTTCTTTTTGCTGCTGTTTATCAGGATCGCTGCTACTATAGACTATCATTGCTGCTATAATCATTCTTGCTGGTATTGAGATTCAACAGGATCATTGTTACTATAGACTACCACTGCTGCTATATTCTCAATCCCTACTATTACATGTTTTACCGTTATAGTACGAATTGGGACAAAATACGAATTGTGGTTCCTACACGAATATATACCGTATCATCTATCCAATACCACAATAGAGGTTAATGTTGCAGACGTGGTTGTGCAGACACTGTAGTTCTGGCAACACATGGTCTCATTTTATTTTTATTTTAGTTTGTGGTGAATAATCCATTTTTATTTGTTTGCTATACCAAGAGCTATATTTGGCACATAAGTTATCATGAAGCATATATTATATAATTTCTTATAGAAATCCAAGTATAATGTACAATTCAATCTTAGCAAAGGCCATTCCTTATTGAGATACTCATGTCCTCAAAAATTGTATGGTAATTGTGTGTTCATTACTATTGTATGTTACTTATTATTAGCTGGCATAATTGGTTCATGAACCGCGTGACCTTTATATATTTTACTGGTGTTAATACACGTTTAAAGCCTACTCAGTCCACATTATGTGCAGCTATGCCGTGATTAAGGTTGCCTGAAAAATGTAATTGTTTCCCTTTTTTATGGATATGGATTTTATCCTTGCATGATATAAAAGATTCAAGTTTCCATTGATATCATATGCTAGACCTTTCTGCTGCCTCTTATCGACATGTGACCTAACACATCTTTTCAAAGAGAATCTTTAGTTAAGGTGAGCTAGATTTGCCATTTTCTTTGTTCTATCTGTATAATAAGATACCATTTGAGCATAATGTCATTTAGTATAATGTATTATAATCTCTGTTTTCCTTTAAATAAGGCCTTTCAGTTAAAGCAAGTCCAATAGGTAACAGTATTATTTTCTGTATACCATCAGTGTTCCTGGATAGCCAGATCAACATAAATTCTTGAAGACAGTGGAAGCAGCAAGATAATTTCATGTAAAGGTAGGACGATTAGCTAGTTTGAGGAAGTGATGCAGAAGCTCCAGGCAGCACACCTAATGGGTATAGGCAGCACAACAGGCGCTATTAATTTCTTATTTCAGAGGCTTTGCAATTATCTAGAATGTCAAGCGTATAATTCTAATGTGAGAGACTTCAGAATCTATTCCTCGGCCTCCAAACAATCTTTTATAACTTCTTCATGGACAAAAGACATTAAATAGCTCTTGTAAACCATATACCAGAGAAAAAATCTACAGTTCATATTAGCGCTGTTTACTTAATGCTTGGTAAAAAGTAATGCTTTTCATCTTAAACTGCAGTAACCCTTGAGACGTTGTCACAAAAATAAAAAATAATTTATCCCGCACTTTCTTACTTGGAATTATATTAAAGACTAGAAAAAGTACCTGACGCTGTCTGATTATGAAGTGTTGGTCTGTTTGCGTGTTTATTGTACAGTTATTTCAGCAATCAGCAGTTTTCGGCACTTCCGCTGTGTGAAACTACAACTGCCAGCATACAAACATTCTTAACTTAGATAGAACATTAAACTTCTGTAAAAGTTAGAAAAGCTACAGAATTTATGTATGTCCTGGAAATACAGATAATCATGTACAAGTCTAAACAGGAATAAAAGAAACACATAAAGAGTGGAGCTGCAATATTCAGTGCTGCCATAAAGGGTGGTTTGGGAATAAATAACATTTCAGAGGTGCCCAAAGCCTACTTCCTCCATGGAAAGATTCATACTTACCTGGTATCCACAGCAGTTATGGCCTTACGGTTCGTCCGGTGGTCGTTTTGCAGCGAACTTTGTGCGTTTGCCATTCGCTGAACATGTGAACATATGGCAAAGTCCACCGGCGCCATATTCTTTTGCATTGTGCAGAACTTTGACCCATGACACATCCATCAGGTGGGACAGAACAACCAATTGAGATGTTTCAGCACATGGACACCCCCCACCCTATAAAAGTAACCGATCTGGCAGCCAATTTACATTATGTGATTGGCCAGTATAGGGAGATGTTGCTTTGTGCAGCAGGGACAGGCTGTTAGGGACACTAAACAATAGCAAATATGGCCACAAACGTCCTTTAAAGGACTGGTATAGGTGTGCTATTGATAGGTGTGATGTACTGAGGGGTGTGATATACTTATAATATACTTTCTAACATAAAAAGTATATTATAGTGCACTTGTATTGTGCAGCAGTTGTGTGCGGTTCTGCTGCGATACCGCAGGTATATAGAGGGACAAGGCCTATTGGAACAACTATTTGCAATGGGTGTGATATACCTGTTGCCCCCCAAAAAACAGTTTGAGGGGTGTGATATACCTTCTTCCACAAAATACTGATTGAAGGCTGCGATATACCTGTTGCCCCAAATAAACAGGGTGGTGGGATATAACTGTTGTGGAAAAAAATAATAATTGAGGGGTGTGATATACCTGTTTCCACCAAATATTTATTGAAGCCTGCGATATACCTGCTTCAAAAAAATATTGATTGAGGGGTGCGATATACCCACATCCACCAAATATTGAGACCTGCGATATACTTGCTTCCACAAAATATTGATTGAGGCTTGCGATATACCTGCTTCCACAAAATATTGATTGAGGGGTGCGATATACTTGCTTCCACAAAATATTGATTAAGGGGTTCTATATACCTGCTTCCACAAAATACTGATTGAGGGGTGTGATATTCCTGCTTCCACAAAATATTGATTAAGAGGTTTGATATACCTGCTTCCACAAAATACTGATTGAGGGCTGCAATATACCTGCTTTCACCAAATATTGATTAAAGGGCTCTATATACCTGCCTCCACAAAATACTGATTGAGGGGTGCGATATACCTGCTTCTACCAAATATTGATTGAGGCCTTCAATATACCTGCTTCCACAAAATACTGATTACGGGGATTGATACACCTGCGTCCACCAATTGCTGATTGAGGCCTGCGATATATCTGCTTCAACCAAATACCGATTAGGCCTCATGCACACGACCGTATGTGTTTTGCGGTCGGCAAAAAAACAGATGATGTACTGTATGGCATCCGTTTTTTTTGCGGATCCGTTTTTTTGCGGATACATTGTAATAATGCCTATCCTTGTCCGCAAACTAGAAAAAAATAGGACATGCTCTATTTTTTTGCGGAACGGAAAAACGGACACACGGAAACGGAATGCACACAGAGTACCTTCCGTTTTTTTTGCGGACCCATTGAAATTAATGATTCCGCATATGGTCCGCAAAAAAAACGGAACGGACACGGAAATAAAATACGTTCGTGTGCATGAGGCCTAAGGGTTTCGATATACCTTCCTCAACCAAATACTGATTGAGGCCTGCGATATACCTGCTTCCATAAAATACTGATTGAGGGAGCAATATACCTTCTTCCACCAAATATTGATTGAGGCCTGTGATATACCTGCTTCCACAGAATACTGATTAGGGGGATTGATATACCTGCTTCCAACAAATATTCATTGAGGCCTGCGATATACCTGCTTCCACCAAATACCGATTAAGGGGTTCGATATACCTGCTTCCACAAAATACTGATTGAGGGGTGTGATATACCTGCTTCCACAAAATACTGATTAAAGGGGTGCGATATACCTGTTTCCACAAAATACTGATTAAGGGGTTTGATATACCTTCTTCTACAAAATACTGATTAAGGGGTTTGATATACCTGCCTCCACCAAATATTGATTGAGGCCTGTGATATACCTGCATCAACAAATTACTGATTGAGGGGTGCAATATACCTGCTTCCACCAAATATTGATTAACGGGTTCTATATACCTGCTTCCAGAAAATACTGATTAAGGGGTTATATACCTGCTTCCACAAAATACTGATTGAGGCCTGTGATACACCTGCTTCCACGAATACTGCTCTTCTCTAGGGACTTTGGCACAGGGTCATTTTGAAAATGACAGGCAGAGGAAGACACAGGCTATTCCACAGGGATGATAGGTGTTGCAAAGGTGCACCAGGCCGGAGCCTAAGTTGGGAGTTGGAGAAATCGCAGGTGATTACTTCAAATGAAGCACCAGAGTTGGTTGAGTGGCTCACTCAGCCTTCCACTTTTGCACCCTCCTCATCCTCTGTATCTGCACCCTCGTCATTGTCCGCTGTGTGCAACCTCAAAGACAGCACCACCACCATAGCCCCTTCACTCGAGTCAGAGGAATTATTTTCCTATCCATTCCCAGACTTTACCGATGCGCAGCCATTCTTGACTTTGGATGAGGAAGAGGAGGTAGCAACTACCGCCACCCAGCAGTCTGACGACAGTACCCAGATCAGCCCAAGGAGGGAGGTCCCAGCTGCCTACTCTGAGATCTCAAATGTCAGTGGTGGTGAAGGTGACGATGATGACGTGTCGATGGACGTCACGTGGGTGCCCACAAGAGAGGATGGGGAGTTTAAAGGGAGAGACGGAGCAGCGAAGGAGGAGAAGCAGGCAGAGCTCGCAGGGGACAGGAGACAAAAAGCAGACTGCAAATGTATCTGGAGTGAGCTATCCACCATGCACGGTCACTTCTGGCGCTCCCAGGACGCTGACACATGGCTCTGCAGTGTGGGCTTTTTTTAACGTGTCAGTTGCTGACAATAGTGTTGCCATCTGCAGCCTGTGCTTTCAACGCATAAGTCGTGGTAAGCCAAACACTCACCTAGGGACGACCGCCTTAAAAAGGCACCTGGCCTCCCATCACTGAACCCAGTGGGAGCAATGCCGTCAGAACAAACAAAACCAGAGTCCCAGCACTCCACATCCTGCCTTCTCTCCTTCTCCTCTCTCCTCCCATTTGTCCTACACTCCACCTTCCATTGTGCCGTCATCACGTTCATCTGACAGAAGGCAGGCTTCCGTGGGCCAAATGTTCAAGCGTAAAAAGTTGATGATGCCGGGAAGGTACATAACTTTTACTGCCCACTGGGTGAACCTTCTGTCGGCCATCAAGCATGTAATCCGTGGCTCCTGTGTGGATTTGGTGTTACCGCCATGGATTGCATGCAGGCCTGCCTCTTCTTCTCCTCCTCCTACTCCATCTCCTCCTCGGTTGACTTCTACTGTTCCACTGCTACCGCCTCTTCCGCTATGCCACCAAGCTCCCCAGAACCTATTCAACGTGCGAGATGAGACGTTGCCATGCTGTGCTGCGGCTGTTTTTCCTGGAAGCCAAGAGCTATACCGGTCCTGCACTGCTTTCAGCTCTGAAGTGACAAGCCGATCAGTGGCTAACCCCGCTCAATTTGACAGTTGGTAAAGTGGTGTGAAAACGGTGCCAATCTGCTGAGTGTGCTGAAACAGGGCAAAATGACACATGTGCCGTGCATGACCCACGTCCTGAACTTAATCATGCAGCGATTCATTGCTAAATACCCTGGGGTCCAGGACGTCTTGTGGCAGGACAGGAAAATCTCTGGCCATTTTAGAAGATCTTACACGGCCATGGCTCACCTTGCTGACGTTCAGCGGGGACACCACCTGCCCGTCAGACGTCTGATTTGTGACAGTCAAACTGGAACTCCACCTTGTATATGCTTGATAGGTTGCTCCAGCGGAAATGTGCCGTTAACGACTACCTATACAAACTCTGCAGAAGGACAGGTTCTGGGGAGCTTGGTTTCTTTTCACCATGCCAGTGGTTGCTCATGCGCGGCGCATGCATACTTCTGTGGCCATTTGATGATCTCACCAAACTGGTTAATCGCAGCCAGGGGGCCATCAGTGACATCATACCTTCTTTCTGGAGTCTGAGGAGGAGTCAGAGGAGGATGGTGGCTGGGGGGAGGAGGGAGAATCACAGAGGGCTGGCAGAATGCAGCATTACCAGGCCTTGCTGCGAGAGATGCTGCATTCAGCTGTTGCGGGCGCTGGCAGAGGAATTTTCACCCACAGTGAAACAGGTGCGGGTACCAATCCTACCGCGCCTGCAAGAAGAGGGTGGTTTGGAGATGTGTTGGTCACTTCGGATATGAGATCATTCTTGCAGCCAACCTATTGACAGCCGCCCTCCAGATCCAGCCTCAGGGCACGCCTAGACAGACAGGTGTCCCTAGACGGGTTCTTCATCCGTACACCGATCACGTGCCTAAACCCTGGCTTTCCTTAAGCTGAGCCCTAAGTAGTGAATAGGGGGGTGGGAGCACTAGTCCTCACCACTAACACTAAAGGAAAACACCAGGGAGAGGACAGACAATACAGACAAAACATATAAGCCCAGGTGGGCGACAACAGCGGACAACAAAAGCCCAACAGGAATCCGGAGGTTAATGCTCTAGTACGACAACCAGGAACAACATCTACACAGCTCCAGTGGGTCAGTATAGAAGTCCAGGCAGGAAGCTCTATATCTGGCAACAAGAGAAGTGGGAAGGGGGAATATAAGGAGGTTGGGAGTGGCGGACAAGAAACAGCTGAGGAGAAGAAGTGAGTGAGACAAAAAGGATTGCAAGGCAAACATTGAAAGCTACCATTAAGTAACAGCACAATCTTTAGACATATAGCGCGCAGCCACCTGATGTGACTTCCTGACCCCGGGTATAACGAAGTCAGACGTTGCTCCTGTCGCGGATATAAAGCGCAAAATGCTTTATATACAAAAAAAAACAAAAGAAAGGATCAAAGTTATTGATCCTATTGAGGAGAGGGCGACATAATAACCTCTCAGCTCGTTGACGAGAACCTTAATTATTTTGTGCAACTAGAAAGAAAATGAGGTACCATCATCTATGAAAAAAAATATATGTGAGTTTATTATATATAAATGCTAAATATAAAATCGATGATACAACCTGTACAATAATAGACAATGAAATATAAGACCAATACTTTCAATCAATACTGAATATCGTCAATCAATGCAATGATATGCAACAATCCAAATGAAAGAAAAGTACCCCTTTCTATCACCTTTTAACCAATTGAGGTATATGGCGGCAATATAAATTTACCAGCTCGGTATCAGGCTAGGGAATAACAAAGTTCCCAAGGACTAAGTACCAATGTCTGATGCTCAATTAGTAATATGCATCTTTGCTAAGAGAATTATTAAACTTGATCAGGAGCTTTATCAATTACAGATCCACAAATGGGGACCTTCGACTATATACTGGGCTGAGTAACTTATCAATACCGCAAACAATAAGCAAGATATACGTTACCAAGGGTCAAAAGGGGAGTAGGGCTCCGGAGGGACGGTCAGCTCTCCAGAGGGTTCCCCGTGATCCAGGATCAAATCCACGTGTCTGTTTAATCTTTTGTTTGTAGTCTTTTTTTTTTCTTTCTCCTGGAATCCCTCTCTCATCCCGTCTATGATTAATATTCACAGACTTATCAAAAGAATACACCCCTTTAGATAACAGTCTTCCAACCAAACCAAAGGGTGTGCACATATGGTAATGGTACTGTGAGATCATACATTACCCAAAATGCTTTGTGGTGAACGTGTTGTTACCTGCCGATACCTAGGCGGCAATGTTGTATAAGCTATAAATGTGAAGCTTTTAGGAGTTAAATTTATATAATGTGACTTCATGTTAAGTGGTAAATATCCACCACCTGGGACATACATCAAAAAGGGAGGCATACCCCCTGACACTTAAAGTAATTAAAAACTTAGATTCCCAGAAACTAGTATAACTGTCCTCATGTCATAAAGTTAAAATGTAGACAACAAATGTGTGGGTTTTGGATTTCACAGGTGCCTTATCTTATGAAAATAACACAACTTTCTCATCAACAACTTCTCATTAAGAGAAGTCCAACTGAGCATGCTTTCCCACATACCTCAGGAATACACGCTTCTGGTGATATACACACAGTATATATATACGTTAGTATATGATTATAATATGTAAAGAAATAAAACCAATATATGAAGCATGAAACAACCCATATGTGATATATTGATTGACTTGTGTCAAGGCTAAATACGATCCACTATATGAACAGACAGACATTATATGTTTGTCTCATTAATACATCTCATTATAAAGAGATGAGACGTGTGCCAGGAAGTAACCTTATGTCCGCTCATAGCCTAGTGATGAGGTAAAATCACTCCCTTAGATAGGCCCACATCTGCCAGGAGGGACCTTTCCTTGAACCCATTTTTCTCTTTTACAATGAAGGTTCATACAGGAGGGTGAATATAAGTACAACATGGCTGCTTATAGGCCATGAATACATGTTATAACAATAATAAATGTATAAATGTTTATATACTTATGAAAAGGCATGACACTCCTAACACCCTCGTGACAGTACCCCCTTTTCTACGAGGGGCCTCCGGACACTCAGGACCAAGTCTCTCAGGATGAGAGGCATGGAAAGCCTGAACTAACCTGCTGACGCTGGTACCCACATTCTTTCCTCGGGACCATAACCCCTCCAATGCACCAGATATTGAAGAGAGCGGCGGACCCGACGAGAATCAACAATTTTGGATATTTGAAACTCCAGATTACCATCAACAATAACAGGAGGGGGTGGTAGCAGTGACGGTTCTAGAGGTGCAACATACCTTTTGAGTAACGACTTATGGAAGACGTTATGGATTTTAAAAGTCTGAGGTAGCTCCAGGCGAAAAGCCACGGGGTTAAGGATGCCTACTATTTTGTAAGGACCAATGAACCTAGGACCCAGTTTCCAAGAGGAAACCTTTAATTTAATATTCCTAGTAGACAACCACACATAGTCATTCACTCCTAGGTCCGGACCTGGCGAATGTTTCTTGTCAGCCATGCATTTATATTTACCCCCCATATTTTTCAAGTTAGCTTGCACCTTCTGCCATACAGATGAAAGTGATGATGAAAACCGTTCCTCCTCGGGAATCCCTGATGACCCCCCTTCTTTGAAAGTACAGAATTGGGGATGAAAACCATATGCACCAAGAAATGGTGACTAGCCAGTGGATTCTGATTATTTACAGCAAACTCAGCTAACGGTATGTATGATGACCACTCCTCTTGGTTTTCAGACACAAAACACCTTAGGTATGTCTCAAGGTTTTGGTTGGTACGCTCAGTCTGTCCATTCGATTGAGGATGGAATGCTGAGGAAAAGGACAAGTGTACCCCCAAACGGGAACAAAAAGCTTTACAAAACTTAGAAATAAACTGGGTTTCCCAATCCGAAACAACATTGGAAGGCACCCTGTGAAGCTTCACGATTTCACTGTTAAATACCTGAGCCAGAGTCTTAGCATTAGGTAGTGCGGGTAACGCAATAAAGTCTACCATTTTGCTAAACCTGTCGACTACTACCAAGATAACTGTTTTACCCGCAGACAAAGGTAAGTCAGTGATGAAATCCATTGACAGATGTGTCCATGGCCTATTGGGAATAACAAGGGGCAATAAAGACCCTGCTGGACGTGTATGAGACTTTAGCGCGTAACAAGTAGACACAAAATCCATTACATCCTGACGCAACCTCGGCCACCAAAAACAATGAGACAGTAGCTCCAAGGTTGCTTTACTATCTGGGTGCCCAGCAAGTGCCGAATTATGATATTCCTTTAATAATTCGAGACGCAGGTTTAATGGTACAAACAATTTCTCTGAGGGGCAAGAGACCGGGGCGTCCCCCTAGGCCTCTAACACCTTCCCCTCCAGAACAGAGTGTACACCTCTTTGTAGAATGGGTACCGGATCACCCACATTACCCCCTCCATGGAAACTATGGGATAATGCATCTGCCTTGGTATTTTTTCTCCCAGGACGATAGGTGATCATAAAGTTAAACCTGATAAAAAATAGAGACCACCTAGCTTGTCTAGGGGTGAGACGCTTAGCTGATTCGAGGTACAGAAGGTTTTTGTGGTCTGTAATCACCGTGATGGGGTGGATTGCCCCATCTAAAAAGGGACGCCATTCCTCAAACGCTAGTTTATTAGCTAATAGTTCCCTATTGCCAATATCATAGTTCCTTTCCGCTGCAGATAGTTTTTTTAGAAAAGAAAGTGCAAGGACGCCATTTGCCAGGCGACGGACCCTGAGACAGTAAAGCCCCCACTCCCACCTCTGACGCATTTACTTCAACAATAAAAGGCTGGAAGACATCCGGTTGGATTAGTACAGGTGCCGAGGTAAACCTCTCCTTTAGAGAGGAAAATGCAATTTTAGCGGCGTCAGACCATTTGGTGAAATCAGTCCCCTTACTAGTCATGTCAGTAAGGGGTTTGGCAATCACAGAATACTTTTTAATAAACTTTCTATAAAAAATTTGCGAAACCCAAGAACCGTTGCATTGCTTTAAGGTTCTCAGGAAGATCCCAATCTGGAATTACCTTCAACTTCCCAGGTTCCATATGGAAACCTGAAGCAGACAATAGATATCCCAGGAACTGTATCTCCTAAACGGCGAAGACACACTTTTCAATTTTCGCATATAATTTATTCGTCCGTAGGACCTTCAGTACCTGTCTGACATGTACCTCGTGTGTTTTTAGATCAGACGAATACATTAAAATATCATATAGGTATATCACCACTATAGAGGAGCGAACACCTGGATGTTCGGGTTCGAGAAGTTCGGCCGAACTTCCTGAAAATGTTCGGGTTCGGGATCTGAACTCGACCCAAACTTTATCTCGAACCCCATTGAAGTCAATAGGGACCCGAACTTTTAGGCACTAAAAAGGCTGTAAAAAAGTCTGGGAAAGGGCTAGAGCAAAATGTAGGTAAATGCCCTGCAAACAAATGTGGATAGATAAATGAATTAAAATAAAATAAAATAAAATAAATAAAAATTAACCAATATCAATTGGAGAGATGTCCCATAGCAGAGAATCAGGTATTAGGTCACACAGCAAGGAATAAGGCATCATATCACCCACCATTTTCAATAATGAATAGGTGGCTCCACCAGTGTGTAAATTGGACTAAAATGGTGCTCTATATCCGTTGATACAAGCTCCTATGTATCAGAGGAAAAAACACTATAATCTAAACAAAGGATATGGCACTCAAACTCTGGGGTACTAGATCACAATTATTCTAATTTAATAGACATATATACATAGGTACAAAAATCCCACATAAAATGGCACATAAAATATATCGGCCCAGACCAATTTAAAATATATAACAAACAAATGTATGTATGTATGTAAAAAAGGCGAGTAAAAAAAGCGATTATGGCGTGGATACATAGTTCAGCACAGTTGTTCTAATTGTACCTTGAATCGTCCCATATCTATTGGATAAATGCCCTCTTCAATTAGGATTGCTTAGGTTAGGATCATTCCCATCAGGGTTTGACAGCTTTTGTGGCAATTGGTGCAAATATCAGTCATGCATCAAAGCATTGGTGGCGTCCCACCGTTCAAAGAAAGTCCTCCTCCTACCTTTAGACGATCGCTTATGCTCGATCTCTTACCATGCCTTCTGACCCGTCTTCACCGCAATTTGCTTGGTATTGCGGCTCGTGCAGTCGGGCTCTCCAGCTGGCTCCACTCCGCCCTGGCGCCTCCTCTTGTGCGTGCTCAGCCGTCTCCCAGTATGTTAGAGTGGTTAACACTTAGAGTCACGCTCCAGATTGGCCAATCTTGCAATTCTTTAGTGCGCACTTACAGTTCTAGTGTCACGAAGGTTAGGATAATGTCCCCAAACGCGTTTCGAAGTCTCTTGTATAACCGACCTCTTCATCAGTGGTAACCTAACCTACATTGTGACACTGTTTAAGTAAACCCCCTTTAATCATAGGGCGATTGCAGCTAAAACCCGACCTGGGTGTGTTCCAGTGATAGGGGGAAACTCCGGTCCGGATCATAAGTATACATATTTTTATTTTTGTTTCTTATTTCTCATTCTTTCTCCTTTTCACAATACAGTACTTTTATCATTCTACTTCCTTCCATACAATCTCCTTGTTCTATTCTAGAGGAGCTTCATCATTATTACCATTCACGGTAATTGCAAATCGAACAGTTTATCTCAATTGCTTTTTCACTCCTCTCTTTGTTTCATTTTCCTCAATTGGAGATGTTGCTTTTTTATTAATTCAAGTTTCCTCCACTTGACCATCTTCTATTCGCCCATTATATCCAGAGTTCATTCATTTCCAATTGCAAAACTCCATTGCGTTTTCTTTGCGATTTCTTTGCGTTTTTTTAAAAACAGATGCGTTTTATCTGAATATGGTTGCTAACAGTGTTCTTCAGTATTCTCAATAAAGGAAACGGACTTTCTCAGCCTTTAATTTCTGATATTCTCAATATTATTTAAATGCTTCTAACTTGCATTTGATATTTTCTAAGAGGTAACCAGACACTATTCAAAAGATTCAATTGTAGTTTGAGGATGAAATGTGGGGTGGGAGCCACCTCAGGCATCATATCACCCACCAGTGGAGAAGGCCACTTTCAGTTATTTAGGCCCCAGCACCAAGAGGGAGGAGAGAGGTCCCACAGCAAGGAATAAGGCATCATATCACCCACCACTGGAGAAGGTCACTTTCAGTTATTTAGGCCCAGCACCCAGACAGAGGAGTGAGGTCCCACAGCAAGGAATCATGCGTCATATCACCCACCACTGGAGAAGGACACTTTCAGTTATTTAGGCCCAGCACCCAAACAGAGGAGAGAGGTCCCACAGCAAGGAATCATGCATCATATCACCCCCACTGGAGAAGGCCACTTTCAGTTATTTAGGCACAGCACACGGACAGAGGAGAGAGATCCCACAGCAAGAAACAAGGCGTCATATCACCCACCACTGGAGAAGGCCACTTTCAGTTATTTAGGCCCAGCACCCAAACAGAGGAGAGAGGTCCCACAGCAAGGAATAAGGCGTCATATCACACACCACTAGAGAAGGCCACTTTCAGTTATTTAGGCCCAGCACCCAAACAGAGGAGAGAGGTCCCACGGCAAGGAATAAGGCATCATATCACCCACCACTAGAGAAGGCTACTTTCAGTTATTTAGGCCCAGCACCCGGACAGAGGAGAGGGGTCCCACAGCAAGGAATAAGGCGTCATATCACCCACCACTGGAGAAGGACACTTTCAGTTATTTAGGCCCAGCAACCAAACAGAGGAGAGAGGTCCCACAGCAAGGAATAAGGCATTTTATCACCCACCACTGGAGAAGGCCACTTTCAGATATTTAGGCCCAGCACCCAAACAGAGGAGAGAGGTCCCACATCAAGGAATAAGGCATCATATCACCCACCACTGGAGAAGCACACTTTCAGTTATTTAGGCCCAGCACCCAAACAGAGGAGAGAAGTCCCACAGCAAGGAATAAGGCGTCATATCACCCACCACTGGAGAAGGCCACTTTCAGTTATTTAGGCCCAGCACCCAGACAGAGGAGAGGGGTCCCACAGCAAGGATTCATGCGTCATATCACCCACCACTGGAGAAGGCCACTTTCAGTTATTTAGGCTCAGCACACAGACAGAGGAGAGAGGTCCCAAAGCAAGCAATGAGGCGTCATATCACCCACCACTGGAGAAGACCACTTTCAGTTATTTAGGCCACAGCACCAAGACAGAGGAGAAAGGTCCCACAGCAAGGAATAAGGCATCATTTCACCCACCACTGGAGAAGGCCACTTTCAGTTATTTAGCACCCAGACAGAGGAGAGAGGTCCCACAGCCAGGAATATGTAGTAATATCACCCACCACTGGAGAAGACCACTTTCAGTTATTTAGGCCCAGCACCCAGACAGAGAAGAGAGGTCCCACAGCAAGGAATAAGGCATCATATCACCCACCACTAGAGAAGGTCACTTTCAGTTATTTAGGCCCAGCAACCAGACAGTGGAGAGAGGTCCCACAGCAAGGAATAAGGCATCATATCAACCACCACTGGAGATGACCACTTTCAGTTATTTATGCCCAGCACCCAACCAGAGGAGTGAGGTCCCACAACAAGGAATCATGCGTCATATCACCCACCACTGGAGAAGGATACTTTCAGTTATTTAGGCCCAGCACCCAAACAGAGTAGACAGGTCCCACAGAAAGGAATAAGGCGTCATATCACCCACCACTAGAGAAGGCCACTTTCAGTTATTTAAGCCCAGCACACAGACAGAGGAGAGAGGTCCCAGAGCAAGGAATAAGGCATCATATCACCCACCACTGGAGAATGCCACTTTCAGTTATTTAGGCCCAGCACCCAGACAGAGGAGAGGGGTCCCACAGCAAGGATTCATGCGTCATATCACCCACCACTGGAGAAAGCCACTTTCAGTAATTTAGGCTCAGCACACAGACAGAGGAGAGAGGTCCCAAAGCAAGCAATGAGGCGTCATATCACCCACCACTGGAGAAGGCCACTTTCAGTTATTTAGGCCCAGCACCCAGACAGAGGAGAGAGGTCCCACAGCAAGGAATAAGGCATCATATCACCCACCACTGGAGAATGCCACTTTCAGTTATTTAGGCCCAGCACCAAGACAGAGGAGAGAGGTCCCACAGCAAGGAATAAGGCATCATATCACCCACCACTGGAGAAGGCCACTTTCAGTTATTTAGGCCCAGCACACAGGCAGAGGAGAGAGGTCCCACTGCAAGGAATAAGGCATCATATCACCCACCACTGGAGAAGGCCACTTTCAGTTATTTAGCCCCCAGCACCCAGACAGAGGAGAGAGGTCCCACAGCAAGGAATATGTAGTCATATCACCCACCACTGGAGAAGGCCACTTTCAGTTATTTAGGCCACAGCACCCAGACAGAGGAGAGAGGTCCCACAACAAGGAATCATGTGTCATATCACCCACCACTGGAGAAGGCCACTTTCAGTTATTTAGGCCCAGCACCCAGACAGAGGAGAGAGGTCCCACAGCAAGGAATAAGGCGTCATATCACCCACCACTGGAGATGGCCACTTTCAGTTATTTTGGCCCAGCACCCAGACAGAGGAGAGAGGTCCCACAGCAAGGAATAAGGCATCATATCACCCACCACTGGAGTAGGCCACTTTCAGTTATTTAGGCCCCTGCATCCAGACAGAGGAGAGAGGTCCCACAGCAAGGAATAAGGCATCATATCACCCACCACTGGAGAAGGCCACTTTCAGTTATTTAGGCCCAGCACCAAGACAGAGGAGAGAGGTCCCACTGCAAGGAATAAGGCATCAAATCACCCACCACTGGAGGAGGCCACTTTCAGTTATTTAGGCCCAGCACCCAGACAGAGGAGAGAGGTCCCACAGCAAGGAATAAAGCGTCATATCACCCACCACTAGAGAAGGCCACTTTCAGTTATTTAGGCCCTAGCACCCAGACAGAGGAGAGACGTCCCACAGCAAGGAATCATGCATCATATCACCCACCACTGGAGAAGGCCACTTTCAGTTATTTAGGTGCAGCACCCGGACAGAGGAGAGAGGTCCCACAGCAAGGAATAAGGCGTCATATCACCCACCACTGGAGAAGTCAACTTTCAGTAATTTAGGGCCCTTAACCCAGACAGAGAAGAGAGGTCCCACAGCAAGGAATAAGGCATCATATCACCCACCACTGTAGATGGCCACTTTCAGTTATTTAGGCCCCAGCACCCAGACAGAGGAGAGAGGTCCCACAGCAATGGATAAGGCATCATATCACCCACCACTGGGGAAGGCCACTTTCAGTTATTTAGGCCCAGCACCCAGACAGAGGAGAGAGGTCCCACAGCAAGGAATAAAGCGTCATATCACACACAACTGGAGAAGGCCACTTTCAGTTATTAAGGCCCCAGCACCCAGACAGAGGAGTGAGGTCTCACAGCAAGGAATCATGCGTCATATCACCCACCACTGAAGAAGGCCACTTTCAGTTATTTAGGCCCAGCACCCAGACAGAGGAGAGAGGTCCCACAGCAAGGAATGAGGCGTCATATCACCCACCACTGGAGAAGGCCACTTTCAGTTATTTAGGCCCAGCACCCAGACAGAGGAGAAGAGTCCCACAGCAAGGATTCATGCGTCATATCACCCACCACTGGAGAAGGCCACTTTCAGTAATTTAGGCTCAGCACACAGACAGAGGAGAGAGGTCCCACAGCAAGGAATGAGGCGTCATATCACCCACCACTGGAGAAGGCCACTTTCAGTTATTTAGGCCCAGCACCCAGACAGAGGAGAAGGGTCCCACAGCAAGGATTCATGCGTCATATCACCCACCACTGGAGAAGGCCACTTTCAGTAATTTAGGCTCAGCACACAGACAGAGGAGAGAGGTACCAAAGCAATCAATGAGGCGTCATATCACCCACCACTGGAGAAGACCACTTTCAGTTATTTTGGCCCCAGCACCAAGACAGAGGAGAAAGGTCCCACAGCAAGGAATAAGGCATCATTTCACCCACCACTGGAGAAGGCCACTTTCAGTTATTTAGCCCCCAGCACCCTGACAGAGGAGAGAGGTCCCACAGCAAGGAATATTTAGTCATATCACCCACTACTGGAGAAGGTCACTTTCAGTTATTTAGGCCCAGCAACCAGACAGTGGAGAGAGGTCCCACAGCAAGGAATAAGGCATCATATCACCCACCACTGGAGAAGGCCATTTCAGTTATTTAGGCAACCCAGCATCCTAGACAGAGGAGAGAGGTCCCACAGCAAGGAATAAGGCGTCATATCATCCACCGCTGGAGAAGGCCACTTTCAGTTATTTAGCCCCAGCACCCAGACAGAGGAGAGAGGTCCCACAGCAAGGAATAAGGCGTCAACTCACCCACCACTGGAGAAGGCCACTTTCAGTTATTTATGCCCAGCACCCAGACAGAGGAGTGAGGTCCCACAGCAAGGAATCATGCGTCATATCACCCACCACAGGAGAAGGACACTTTCAGTTATTTAGGCCCTGCACTCAAACAGAGGAGAGAGGTCCCACAGCAAGGAATAAGGCGTCATATCACCCACCACTAGAGAAGGCCACTTTCAGTTATTTCGGCCCAGCACCCAAACAGAGGAGAGAAGTCCCACAGCAAGGAATCATGCATCATATCACCCACCACTGGAGAAGGCCACTTTCAGTTATTTAGGCCCAGCACCCGGACAGAACAAAGAGGGCTCACAGCAAGGAAAATGGTGTCATACCACCCACCACTAAAGAAGGCCACTTTCAGTTATTTAGGGCCCTTAACCCAGACAGATTAGAGAGGTCCCACAGCAAGGAATAAGGCATCATATCACCCACCACTGGAGAAGGCCACTTTCAGTTATTTAGGCCCAGCACCCAGACAGAGGAGAGAGGTCCCACAGCAAGGAATAAGGCATCAAATCACCCACCACTGGAGAAGGCCACTTTCAGTTATTTAGGCCAAGAACCCAGACAGAGGAGAGGGGTCCCACAGCAAGGAATAAGGCTTCATATCACCCACCACTGGAGAACGCCACTTTAAGTTATTAAGGCCCCAGCACCCAGACAGAGGAGTGAGGTCTCACAGCAAGGAATCATGCGTCATATCACCCACCACTGAAGTAGCCACTTTCAGTTATTTAGGCCCAGCACCCAGACAGAGGAGAGAGTTCCCACAGCAAGGAATGAGGCGTCATAACATCCACCACTAGAGAAGGCCACTTTCAGTTATTTAGGCCCTAGCACCCAGTCAGAGGAGAGAGGTCCCACAGCAAGGAATCATGCATCATATCACCCACCACTGGAGAAGGCCACTTTCAGTTATTTAGGCGCAGCACCCGTACAGAGCAGAGAGGTCCCACAGCAAGGAATAAGGCGTCATATCACCCACCACTGGAGAAGGCAACTTTCAGTAATTTAGGGCCCTTAACCCAGACAGAGGAGAGAGGTCCCACAGCAAGGAATAAGGCATCATATCACCCACCACTGGAGATGGCCACTTTCAGTTATTTAGGCCCCAGCACCCATACAGAGGAGAGAAGTCCCACAGCAATGGATAAGGCATCACATCACCCAACACTGGGGAAGGCCACTTTCAGTTATTTAGGCCCAGCACCCAGACAGAGGAGAGAGGTCCCACAGCAAGGAATAAAGCGTCATATCACCCACAACTGGAGAAGGCCACTTTCAGTTATTAAGGCCCCAGCACCCAGACAGAGGAGTGAGGTCTCACAGCAAGGAATCATGCGTCATATCACCCACCACTGAAGTAGCCACTTTCAGTTATTTAGGCCCAGCACCCAGACAGAGGAGAGAGGTCCCACAGCAAGGAATAAGGCATCATATCACCCACCACTAGAGAAGGTCACTTTCAGTTATTTAGGCCCAGCACCCAGACAGAGGAGAGAGGTCCCACAGCAAGGAATGAGGCGTCATATCACCCACCACTGGAGAAGGCCACTTTCAGTTATTTTGGCACAGCACCCAGACAGAGGAGAGGGGTCCCACGGCAAGGATTCATGCGTCATATCACCCACCACTGGAGAAGGCCACTTTCAGTTATTTAGGCTCAGCACACAGACAGAGGAGAGAGGTCCCAAAGCAAGCAATGAGGCGTCATATCACCCACCACTGGAGAAGACCACTTTCAGTTATTTAGGCCCCAGCACCAAGACAGAGGAGAAAGGTCCCACAGCAAGGAATATGGCATCATTTCACCCACCACTGGAGAAGACCACTTTCAGTTATTTAGGCCCCAGCACCAAGACAGAGGAGAAAGGTCCTACAGCAAGGAATAAGTCATCATTTCACCCACCACTGGAGAAGGCCACTTTCAGTTATTTAGCCCCCAGCACCCAGACAGAGGAGAGAGGTCCCACAGCCAGGAATATGTAGTCATATCACCCACAACTGGAGAAGACCACTTTCAGTTATTTAGGCCCAGCACCCAGACAGAGGAGTGAGATCCCACAACAAGGAATCATGCGTCATATCACCCACCACTGGAGAAGGACACTTTCAGTTATTTAGGCCCAGCACCCAAACAGAGTAGAGAGGTCCCACAGCAAGCAATAAGGCGTCATATCACCCACGACTAGAGAAGGCCACTTTTAGTTATTTAGGCCCAGCACCCAGACAGAGGAGAGAGGTCCCAGAGCAAGGAATAAGGCATCATATCACCCACCACTGGGGAATGCCAATTTCAGTTATTTAGGCCCAGAACCCAGACAGAGGAGAGGCGTCCCACAGCAAGGATTCATGCGTCATATCACCCACCACTGGAGAAGGCCACTTTCAGTAATTTAGGCTCAGCACACAGACAGAGGAGAGAGGTCCCAAAGCAAGCAATGAGGCGTCATATCACCCACCACTGGAGAAGGCCACTTTCAGTTATATAGGCCCAGCACCCAGACAGAGGAGAGAGGTCCCACAGCAAGGAATAAGGCATCATATCACCCACCACTGGAGAATGCCACTTTCAGTTATTTAGGCCCATCACACAGGCAGAGGAGAGAGGTCCCACTGCAAGGAATAAGGCATCATATCACCCACCACTGGAGAAGGCCACTTTCAGTTATTTAGCCCCCAGCACACAGACAGAGGAGAGAGGTCCCACAGCAAGGAATATGTAGTCATATCACCCACCACTGGAGAAGGCCACTTTCAGTTATTTAGGCCACAGCACCCAGACAGAAGAGAGAGATCCCACAGCAAGTAACATGCGTCATATCACCCACCACTGGAGAAGGCCACTTTCAGTTATTTAGGCCCAGCACCCAGACAGAGGAGAGAGATCCCACAGCAAGGAATAAGGCGTCATATCACACACCACTGGAGATGGCCACTTTCAGTTATTTAGGCCCAGCACCCAGACAGACGAGAGAGGTCCCACAGCAAGGAATAAGGCATCATATCACCCACCACTGGAGAAGGCTACTTTCAGTTATTTAGTCCCCAGCATCCAGACAGAGGAGAGAGGTCCCACAGCAAGGAATAAGGCGTCATATCACCCACCACTGGAGAAGGCTACTTTCAGTTATTTAGGCCCAGCACCCAGACAGAGGAGAGAGGTCCCACAGCAAGGAATAAGGCATCAAATCACCCACCACTGGAGAAGGCCACTTTCAGTTATTTAGGCCAAGAACCCAGACAGAGGAGAGGGGTCAGACAGCAAGGAATAAGGCATCATATCACACACCACTGGAGAAGGCCACTTTCAGTTATTTAGGCCCAGCACCCAGACAGAGGAGAGAGGTCCCACAGCAAGGAATAAGGCATCAAATCACCCACCACTGGAGGAGGCCACTTTCAGTTATTTAGGGCCAGCACCCAGGCAGAGGAGAGAGGTCCCACTGCAAGGAATAAGGCATCATATCACCCACCACTGGAGATGGCCACTTTCAGTTATTTAGCCCCCAGCACCCAGACAGAGGAGAGAGGTCCCACAGCAAGGAATATGTAGTCATATCACCCACCACTGGAGATGGCCACTTTCAGTTATTTAGGCCACAGCACCCAGACAGAGGAGAGAGGTCCCACAGCAAGGAACATGCGTCATATCACCCACCACTGGAGAAGGCCACTTTCAGTTATTTAGGCCCAGCACCCAGACAGAGGAGAGAGGTCCCACAGCAAGGAATAAGGCATCATATTACCCACCACTGGAGAAGGCCACTTTCAGTTATTTAGGCCCCAGCATCCAGACAGAGGAGAGAGGTCCCACAGCAAGGAATAAGGCGTCATATCACCCACCACTGGAGAAGGCTACTTTCAGTTATTTAGGCCCAGTACCCAGACAGAGGAGAGAGGTCCCACAGCAAGGAATAAGGCATCAAATCACCCACCATTGGAGAAGGCCACTTTCAGTTATTTAGGCCAAGAACCCAGACAGAGGAGAGGGGTCCCACAGCAAGGAATCATACATCATATCACCCACCACTGGAGAAGGCCACTTTCAGTTATTTAGGCGCAGCAGCCGGACAGAGGAGAGAGGTCCCACAGCAAGGAATAAGGCGTCATATCACCCACCACTGGAGAAGGCAACTTTCAGTAATTTAGGGCCCTTAACCAAGACAGAGAAGAGAGGTCCCACAGCAAGGAATAAGGCATCATATCACTCACCACTGGGGAAGGCCACTTTCAGTTATTTAGGCCCAGCACCCAGACAGAGGAGAGAGGTCCCACAGCAAGGAATAAAGCGTCATATCACCCACCACTGGAGATGGCCACTTTCAGTTATTTAGGCCCCAGCACCCAGACAGAGGAGAGAGGTCCCACAGCAATGGATAAGGCATCATATCACTCACCATTGGGGAAGGCCACTTTCAGTTATTTAGGCCCAGCACCCAGACAGAGGAGAGAGGTCCCACAGCAAGGAATAAAGCGTCATATCACCCATAACTGGAGAAGGCCACTTTCAGTTATTAAGGCCCCAGCACCCAGACAGAGGAGTGAGGTCTCACAGCAAGGAGTCATGCGTCATATCACCCACCACTGAAGAAGGCCACTTTCAGTTATTTAGTCCCAGCACCCAGACAGAGGAGAGAGGTCCCACAGCAAGGAATGAGGCGTCATATCACCCACCACTGGAGAAGGCCACTTTCAGTAATTTAGGCTCAGCACCCAGACAGAGGAGAAGGGTCCCAAAGCAAGGATTCATGCGTCATATCACCCACCACTGGAGAAGGCCACTTTCAGTAATTTAGGCTCAGCACACAGACAGAGGAGAGAGGTCCCAAAGCAATCAATGAGGCGTTAAATCACCCACCACTGGAGAAGACCAGTTTCAGTTATTTAGGCCCCAGCACCAAGACAGAGGAGAGAGGTCCCACAGCAAGGAATAAGGCATCATTTCACCCACCACTGGAGAAGGCCACTTTCAGTTATTTAGCCCCCAGCACCCAGACAGAGGAGAGAGGTCCCACAGTAAGGAATATTTAGTCATATCACCCACCACTGGAGAAGGTCACTTTCAGTTATTTAGGCCCAGCAACCAGACAGTGGAGAGAGGTCCCACAGCAAGGAATAAGGCATCATATCTCCCACCACTGGAGAAGGCCATTTCAGTTATTTAGGCCCCAGCACCCTAGACAGAGGAGAGAGGTCCCACAGCAAGGAATAAGGCGTCATATCACCCACCGCTGGAGAAGGCCACTTTCAGTTATTTAGCCCCAGCACCCAGACAGAGGAGAGAGGTCCCACAGCAAGGAATAAGGCGTCATATCACCCACCACTGGAGAAGGCCACTTTCAGTTATTTATGCCCAGCACCCAGACAGAGGAGTGAGGTCCCACAGCAAGGAATCATGCGTCATATCACCCACCACTGGAGAAGGACACTTTCAGTTATTTAGGCCCTGCACCCAAACAGAGGAGAGAGGTCCCACAGCAAGGAATAAGGCGTCATATCACCCACCACTAGAGAAGGCCACTTTCAGTTATTTAGGCCCAGCACTCAAACAGAGGAGAGAAGTCCCACAGCAAGGAATAAGGCGCGATATCACCCACCACTGGAGAAGGCCACTTTCAGTTATTTAGGCCACATCACCCAGACAGAGGAGAGAGGTCCCACAGCAAGGAATCATGCGTCATATCACTCACCACTGGAGAAGGCCACTTTCAGTTATTTAGGCCCAGCACCCAGACAGAGGAGAGAGGTCCCACAGCAAGGAATAAGGCGCGATATCACCCACCACTGGAGAAGGCCACTTTTAGTTATTCAGGCCCAGCACACAGACAGAGGAGAGAGGTCCCACAGCAAGGAATAAGGCATCATATCACCCACCACTGGAGAAGGCCACTTTCAGTTATTTAGGCCCAGCACCCAGGCAGAGGAGAGAGGTCCCACATCAAGGAATAAGGCATCATATCACCCACCACTGGAGAAGGCCACTTTCAGTAATTTAGCCCCCAGCACCCAGACAGAGGAGAGATGTCCCACAGCAAGGAATATGTAGTCATATCACCCACCACTGGAGAAGGCCACTTTCAGTTATTTAGGCCACATCACCCAGACAGAGGAGAGAGGTCCCACAGCAAGGAATCATGCGTCATATCACCCACCACTGGAGAAGGCCACTTTCAGTTATTTAGGCCCAGCACCCAGACAGATGAGAGAGGTCCCACAGGAAGGAATAAGGCGTCATATCACCCACCACTGGAGAAGGCCACTTTTAGTTATTTAGGCCCAGCACCAAGACAGAGGAGAGAGGTCCCACAGCAAGAAATAAGGCGTCATATCACCCACCACTGGAGAAGGCCACTTTCAGTTATTTAGGCCACAGCACCCAGACAGAGCAGAGAGGTCCCACAGCAAGGAATCATGCGTCATATCACCCACCACTGGAGAAGGCCACTTTCAGTTATTTAGGCCCAGCACCCAGACAGATGAGAGAGGTCCCACAGCAAGGAATAAGGCGTCATATCACCCACCATTGGAGAAGGCCACTTTCAGTTATTTAGGCACAGCATCCAGACAGTGGAGAGAGGTCCTACAGCAAGGAATAAGGCATCATATTACCCACCACTGGAGAAGGCCACTTTCAGTTATTTAGGCCCCAGCACCCATACTGAGGAGAGAGGTCCCACAGCCAGGAATAAGGCGTCATATCACCCACCACTGGAGAAGGCTACTTTCAGTTATTTAGACCCAGCACCCAGACAGAGGAGAGAGGTCCCACAGCAAGGAATAAGGCATCAAATCACACACCACTGGAGAAGGCCACTTTCAGTAATTTAGGCCCAGCACCAAGACAGAGGAGAGAGGTCCGAAAGCATGGAATGAGGCGTCATATCACCCACCACTGGAGAAGGTCACTTTCAGTTATTTAGGCCCAGCACCCAGACAGAGGAGAGAGGTCCCACAGCAAGGAATAAGGCGCGATATCACCCACCACTGGAGAAGGCCACTTTTAGTTATTTAGGCCCAGCACCAAGACAGAGGAGAGAGGTCCCACAGCAAGGAATAAGGCATCATATCACCCACCACTGGAGAAGGCCACTTTCAGTTATTTAGGCCCCAGCACCAAGACAGAGGAGAGAGGTCCCACAGCAAGGAATAAGGCATCATATCACCCACAACTGGAGAATGCCACTTTCATTTATTTAGGCCCAGCACCCAGGCAAAAGAGACAGGTCCCAAAGCAAGGAATAAGGCATCATATCACCCACCACTGGAGAAGGCCACTTTCAGTTATTTAGCCCCCAGCATCCAGACAGAGGAGAGAGGTCCCACAGCAAGGAATCATGAGTCATATCACCCACCACTGGAGAAGGCCACTTTCAGTTATTTAGGCCCAGCACCCAGACAGATGAGAGAGGTCCCACAGCAAAGAATAAGGCGTCATATCACCCACCACTGGAGAAGGCCACTTTCAGTTATTTAGGCCCAGCATCCAGACAGTGGAGAGAGGTCCTACAGCAAGGAATAAGGCATCATATCACCCACCACTGGAGAAGGCCACTTTCAGTTATTTAGGCCCCAGCACCAATACAGAGGAGAGAGGTCCCACAGCCAGGAATAAGGTGTCATATCACCCACCACTGGAGAAGGCTACTTTCAGTTATTTAGACCCAGCACCAAGACAGATTAGAGAGGTCCCACAGCAAGGAATAAGGCATCAAATCACCCACCACTGGAGGAGGCCACTTTCAGTAATTTAGGCCCAGCACCCAGACAGAGGAGAGAGGTCCTAAAGCATGGAATGAGGCGTCATATCACCCACCACTGGAGAAGGTCACTTTCAGTTATATAGGCCCAGCAAACAGACAGAGGAGAGAGTTCCCACAGCAAGGAATAAGGCGCGATATCACCCACCACTGGAGAAGGCCACTTTTAGTTATTTAGGCCCAGCACCAAGACAGAGAGAAAGAGGTCCCACAGCAAGGAATAAGGCATCATATCACCCACCACTGGAGAAGGCCACTTTTAGTTATTTAGGCCCCAGCACCAAGACAGAGGAGAGAGGTCCCACAGCAAGGAATAAGGCATCATATCACCCACCACTGGAGAAGGCCAATTTCAGTTATTTAGGCCCAGCACCCAGGCAGAGGAGACAGGTCCCACAGCAAGGAATAAGGCATCATATCACCCACCACTGGAGAAGGCCACTTTCAGTTATTTAGCCTCCAGCATCCAGACAGATGAGAGAGGTTCCACAGCAAGGAATATGTAGTCATATAACCCACCACTGGAGAAGGCCACTTTCAGTTATTTAGGCCACAGCAACCAGACTGAGGAGAGAGGTCCCACAGCAAGGAATCATGCGTCATATCACCCAACACTGGAGAAGGCCACTTTTAGTTATTTAGGCCCAGCACCCAGACAGATGAGAGAGGTCCCACAGCAAGTAATAAGTCATCATATCACCCACCACTGGAGAAGGCCACTTTCAGTTATTTTGGCCCAGCATCCAGACAGTGGAGAGAGGTCCCACAGCAAGGAATAAGGCGTCATATCACCCACCACTGGAGAAGGCCACTTTCAGTTATTTAGGCCCAGCACCCAGACAGAGGAGAGAGGTCCCACAGCAAGGAATACGGCGCGATATCACCCACCACTGGAGAAGGCCACTTTTAGTTATTCAGGCCCAGCACACAGACAGAGGAGAGAGGTCCCACAGCAAGGAATAAGGCATCATATCACCCACCACTGGAGAAGGCCACTTTCAGTTATTTAGGCCCAGCACCCAGGCAGAGGAGAGAGGTCCCACAGCAAGGAATAAGGCATCATATCACCCACCACTGGAGAAGGCCACTTTCAGTAATTTAGCCCCCAGCACCCAGACAGAGGAGAGATGTCCCACAGCAAGGAATCATGCGTCATATCACCCACCACTGGAGATGGCCACTTTCAGTTATTTAGGCCCAGCACCCAGACAGATGAGAGAGGTCCCACAGGAAGGAATAAGGCGTCATATCACCCACCACTGGAGAAGGCCACTTTTAGTTATTTAGGCCCAGCACCAAGACAGAGGAGAGAGGTCCCACAGCAAGAAATAAGGCGTCATATCACCCACCACTGGAGATGGCCACTTTCAGTTATTTAGGCCCAGCACCCAGGCAGAGGAGACAGGTCCCACAGCAAGGAATAAGGCATCATATCACCCACCACTGGAGAAGGCCACTTTCAGTTATTTAGCCCCCAGCATCCAGAAAGATGAGAGAGGTTCCACAGCAAGGAATATGTAGTCATATAACCCACCACTGGAGAAAGCCACTTTCAGTTATTTAGGCCACAGCACCCAGACAGAGGAGAGAGGTCCCACAGCAAGGAATCATGCGTCATATCACCCACCACTGGAGAAGGCCACTTTTAGTTATTTAGGCCCCAGCACCCAGACAGATGAGAGAGGTCCCACAGCAAGGAATAAGGCATCATATCACCCTCCACTGGAGAAGGCCACTTTCAGTTATTTTGGCCCATCATCCAGACAGTGGAGAGAGGTCCCACAGAAAGGAATAAGGCATCATATCACCCACCACTGGAGAAGGCCACTTTCAGTTATTTAGGCCCCAGCACCCATACAGAGGAGAGTGGTCGCACAGCAAGGGATAAGGAGTCATATCACCCACCACTGGAGAAGGCTATTTTCAGTTATTTAGGCCCAGCACCCAGACAGAGGAGAGGGGTCCCACAGCAATTAATAAAGCATCAAATCACCCACCACTGGAGAAGGCCACTTTCAGTTATTTAGGCCCAGCACCCAGACAGAGGAGAGAGGTCCCACAGCAAGGAATAAGGCATCATATCACCCACCACTGGAGAAGGCTACTTTCAGTTATTTAGGCCCCAGCATCCAGACAGAGGAGAGAGGTCCTACAGCAAGGAATAAGGCGTCATATCACCCACCACTGGAGAAGGCTACTTTCAGTTATTTAGGCCCAGCACCCAGACAGATGAGAGAGGTCCCACAGCAAGGAATAAGGCATCATATCACCCACCACTGGAGATGGCCACTTTCAGTTATTTAGGCCCCAGCACCCAGACAGAGGAGAGAGGTCCCACAGCAATGGATAAGGCATCATATCACTCACCACTGGGGAAGGCCATTTTCAGTTATTTAGGCCCAGCACCCAGACAGAGGAGAGAGGTCCCACAGCAAGGAATAGAGCATCATATCACCCACAACTGGAGAAGTACACTTTCAGTTATTAAGGCCCCAGCACCCAGACAGAGGAGAGAGGTCCCACAGCAAGGAACATGCGTCATATCACCCACCACTGGAGAAGGCCACTTTCAGTTATTTAGGCCCAGCACCCAGACAGAGGAGAGAGGTCCCACAGCAAGGAATAAGGCATCATATCACCCACCACTGGAGAAGGCCACTTTCAGTTATTTAGGCCCCAGCATCCAGACAGAGGAGAGAGGTCCCACAGCAAGGAATAAGGCGTCATATCACCCACCACTGGAGAAGGCTACTTTCAGTTATTTAGGCCCAGCACCCAGACAGAGGAGAGAGGTCCCACAGCAAGGAATAAGGCATCAAATCACCCACCATTGGAGAAGGCCACTTTCAGTTATTTAGGCCAAGAACCCAGACAGAGGAGAGGGGTCCCACATCAAGGAATAAGGCATCATATCACCCACCACTGGAGAAGGCCACTTTCAGTTATTTAGGCCCAGCACCCAGACAGAGGAGAGAGGTCCCACAGCAAGGAATAAGGCATCAAATCACCCACCACTGGAGGAGGCCACTTTCAGTTATTTAGGCCCAGCACCCAGACAGAGGAGGGACGTCCCACAGCAAGGAATCATGCATCATATCACCCACCACTGGAGAAGGCCACTTTCAGTTATTTAGGCGCAGCAGCCGGACAGAGGAGAGAGGTCCCACAGCAAGGAATAAGGAGTCATATCACCCACCACTGGAGAAGGAAACTTTCAGTAATTTAGGGCCCTTAACCCAGACAGAGAAGAGAGGTCCCACAGCAAGGAATAAGGCATCATATCACACACCACTGGAGATGGCCACTTTCAGTTATTTAGGCCCCAGCACCCAGACAGAGGAGAGAGGTCCCACAGCAATGGATATGGCATCATATCACTCACCACTGGGGAAGGCCACTTTCAGTTATTTAGGCCCAGCACCCAGACAGAGGAGAGAGGTCCCACAGCAAGGAATAAAGCGTCATATCACCCACAACTGGAGAAGGACACTTTCAGTTATTAAGGCCCCAGCACCCAGACAGAGGAGTGAGGTCTCACAGCAAGGAGTCATGCGTCATATCACCCACCACTGAAGAAGGCCTCTTTCAGTTATTTAGTCCCAGCACCCAGACAGAGGAGAGAGGTCCCACAGCAAGGAATGAGGCGTCATATCACCCACCACTGGAGAAGGCCACTTTCAGTTATTTAGGCCCAGCACCCAGACCGAGGAGAAGGGTCCCAAAGCAAGGATTCATGCGTCATATCACCCACCACTGGAGAAGGCCACTTTCAGTTATTTAGGCCCAGCACCCAGACAGATGAGAGAGGTCCCACAGCAAGGAATAAGGCGTCATATCACCCACCACTGGAGAAGGCCACTTTTAGTTGTTTAGGCCCAGCACCAAGACAGAGGAGAGAGGTCCCACAGCAAGGAATAAGTCGTCATATCACCCACCACTGGAGAAGGCCACTTTCAGTTATTTAGGCCCCAGCACCAAGACAGAGGAGAGAGGTCCCACAGCAAGGAATAAGGCATCATATCACCCACCACTGGAGAAGGCCACTTTCAGTTATTTAGGCCCAGCACCCAGGCAGAGGAGACAGGTCCCACAGCAAGGAATAAGGCATCATATCACCCACCACTGGAGAAGGCCACTTTCAGTTATTTAGCCCCCAGCATCCAGACAGATGAGAGAGGTTCCACAGCAAGGAATATGTAGTCATATAACCCACCACTGGAGAAGGCCACTTTCAGTTATTTTGGCCACAGCACCCAGACAGAGGAGAGAGGTCCCACAGCAAGGAATCATGCGTCATATCACCCACCACTGGAGAAGGCCACTTTTAGTTATTTAGGCCCCAGCACCCAGACAGATGAGAGAGGTCCCACAGCAAGGAATAAGGCATCATATCACCCACCACTGGAGAAGGCCACTTTCAGTTATTTTGGCCCAGCATCCAGACATTGGAGAGAGGTCCCACAGAAAGGAATAAGGCATCATATCACCCACCACTGGAGAAGGCCACTTTCAGTTATTTAGGCCCCAGCACCCATACAGAGGAGAGAGGTCGCACAGCAAGGGATAAGGAGTCATATCACCCACCACTGGAGAAGGCTATTTTCAGTTATTTAGGCCCAGCACCCAGACAGAGGAGAGGGGTCCCACAGCAAGGAATAAAGCATCAAATCACCCACCACTGGAGAAGGCCACTTTCAGTTATTTAGGCCCAGCACCCAGACAGAGGAGAGAGGTCCCACAGCAAGGAATATGTAGTCATATAACCCACCACTGGAGAAGGCTACTTTCAGTTATTTAGGCCCCAGCATCCAGACAGAGGAGAGAGTTCCCACAGCAAGGAATAAGGCGTCATATCACCCACCACTGGAGAAGGCTACTTTCAGTTATTTAGGCCCAGCACCCAGACAGAGGAGAGAGGTCCCACAGCAAGGAATAAGGCATCAAATCACACACCACTGGAGAATGCCACTTTCAGTTATTTAGGCCCAGCACCCAGACAGAGGAGAGAGGTCCCACAGCAAGGAATAAGGCATCAAATCACCCACCACTGGAGGAAGCCACTTTCAGTTATTTAGGCCCAGCACCCAGGCAGAGGAGAGAGGTCCCACTGCAAGGAATAAGGCATCATATCACCCACCACTGGAGAAGGCCACTTTCAGTTATTTAGCCCCCAGCACCCAGACAGAGGAGAGAGGTCCCACAGCAAGGAATATGTAGTCATATCACCCACCTCTGGAGATGGCCACTTTCAGTTATTTAGGCCACAGCACCCAGACAGAGGAGAGAGGTCCCACAGCAAGGAACATGCGTCATATCACCCACCACTGGAGAAGGCCACTTTCAGTTATTTAGGCCCAGCACCCAGACAGAGGAGAGAGGTCCCACAGCAAGGAATAAGGCATCATATCACCCACCACTGGAGAAGGCCACTTTCAGTTATTTAGGCCCAGCACCCAGACAGAGGAGAGAGGTCCCACAGCAAGGAATAAGGCATCATATCACCCACCACTGGAGAAGGCCACTTTCAGTTATTTAGGCCAAGAACCCAGACAGAGGAGAGGGGTCCCACAGCAAGGAATAAGGCATCATATCACCCACCACTGGAGAAGGCCACTTTCAATTATTTAGGCCCAGCACCCAGACAGAGGAGAGAGGTCCCACAGCAAGGAATAAGGCATCAAATCACCCACCACTGGAGGAGGCCACTTTCAGTTATTTAGCCCCCAGCACCCAGACAGATGAGAGAGGTCCCACAGCAAGGAATATGTAGTCATATCACCCACCACTGGAGATGGCCACTTTCAGTTATTTAGGCCACAGCACCCAGACAGAGGAGAGAGGTCCCACAGCAAGGAACATGCGTCATATCACCCACCACTGGAGAAGGCCACTTTCAGTTATTTAGGCACAGCACCCAGACAGAGGAGAGAGGTCCCACAGCAAGGAATAAGGCATCATATCACCCACCACTGGAGAAGGCCACTTTCAGTTATTTAGGCCACAGCATCCAGACAAAGGAGAGAGGTCCCACAGCAAGGAATAAGGCGTCATATCACCCACCACTGGAGAAGGCTACTTTCAGTTATTTAGGCCCAGCACCCAGACAGAGGAGAGAGGTCCCACAGCAAGGAATAAGGCATCAAATCACCCACCATTGGAGAAGGCCACTTTCAGTTATTTAGGCCAAGAACCCAGACAGAGGAGAGGGGTCCCACAGCAAGGAATAAGGCATCATATCACCCACCACTGGAGAAGGTCACTTTCAGTTATATAGGCCCAGCAAACAGACAGAGGAGAGAGTTCCCACAGCAAGGAATAAGGCGCGATATCACCCACCACTGGAGAAGGCCACTTTTAGTTATTTAGGCCCAGCACCAAGACAGAGAGAAAGAGGTCCCACAGCAAGGAATAAGGCATCATATCACCCACCACTGGAGAAGGCCACTTTTAGTTATTTAGGCCCCAGCACCAAGACAGAGGAGAGAGGTCCCACAGCAAGGAATAAGGCATCATATCACCCACCACTGGAGAAGGCCACTTTCAGTTATTTAGGCCCAGCACCCAGGCAGAGGAGACAGGTCCCACAGCAAGGAATAAGGCATCATATCACCCACCACTGGAGAAGGCCACTTTCAGTTATTTAGCCTCCAGCATCCAGACAGATGAGAGAGGTTCCACAGCAAGGAATATGTAGTCATATAACCCACCACTGGAGAAGGCCACTTTCAGTTATTTAGGCCACAGCAACCAGACTGAGGAGAGAGGTCCCACAGCAAGGAATCATGCGTCATATCACCCACCACTGGAGAAGGCCACTTTTAGTTATTTAGGCCCAGCACCCAGACAGATGAGAGAGGTCCCACAGCAAGTAATAAGTCATCATATCACCCACCACTGGAGAAGGCCACTTTCAGTTATTTTGGCCCAGCATCCAGACAGTGGAGAGAGGTCCCACAGCAAGGAATAAGGCGTCATATCACCCACCACTGGAGAAGGCCACTTTCAGTTATTTAGGCCCAGCACCCAGACAGAGGAGAGAGGTCCCACAGCAAGGAATACGGCGCGATATCACCCACCACTGGAGAAGGCCACTTTTAGTTATTCAGGCCCAGCACACAGACAGAGGAGAGAGGTCCCACAGCAAGGAATAAGGCATCATATCACCCACCACTGGAGAAGGCCACTTTCAGTTATTTAGGCCCAGCACCCAGGCAGAGGAGAGAGGTCCCACAGCAAGGAATAAGGCATCATATCACCCACCACTGGAGAAGGCCACTTTCAGTAATTTAGCCCCCAGCACCCAGACAGAGGAGAGATGTCCCACAGCAAGGAATCATGCGTCATATCACCCACCACTGGAGATGGCCACTTTCAGTTATTTAGGCCCAGCACCCAGACAGATGAGAGAGGTCCCACAGGAAGGAATAAGGCGTCATATCACCCACCACTGGAGAAGGCCACTTTTAGTTATTTAGGCCCAGCACCAAGACAGAGGAGAGAGGTCCCACAGCAAGAAATAAGGCGTCATATCACCCACCACTGGAGATGGCCACTTTCAGTTATTTAGGCCCCAGCACCAAGACAGAGGAGAGAGATCCCACAGCAAGGAATAAGGCATCATATCACCCACCACTGGAGAAGGCCACTTTCAGTTATTTAGGCCCAGCACCCAGGCAGAGGAGACAGGTCCCACAGCAAGGAATAAGGCATCATATCACCCACCACTGGAGAAGGCCACTTTCAGTTATTTAGCCCCCAGCATCCAGAAAGATGAGAGAGGTTCCACAGCAAGGAATATGTAGTCATATAACCCACCACTGGAGAAAGCCACTTTCAGTTATTTAGGCCACAGCACCCAGACAGAGGAGAGAGGTCCCACAGCAAGGAATCATGCGTCATATCACCCACCACTGGAGAAGGCCACTTTTAGTTATTTATATCCCAGCACCCAGACAGATGAGAGAGGTCCCACAGCAAGGAATAAGGCATCATATCACCCACCACTGGAGAAGGCCACTTTCAGTTATTTTGGCCCATCATCCAGACAGTGGAGAGAGGTCCCACAGAAAGGAATAAGGCATCATATCACCCACCACTGGAGAAGGCCACTTTCAGTTATTTAGGCCCCAGCACCCATACAGAGGAGAGTGGTCGCACAGCAAGGGATAAGGAGTCATATCACCCACCACTGGAGAAGGCTATTTTCAGTTATTTAGGCCCAGCACCCAGACAGAGGAGAGGGTCCCACAGCAATTAATAAAGCATCAAATCACCCACCACTGGAGAAGGCCACTTTCAGTTATTTAGGCCCAGCACCCAGACAGAGGAGAGAGGTCCCACAGCAAGGAATAAGGCATCATATCACCCACCACTGGAGAAGGCTACTTTCAGTTATTTAGGCCCCAGCATCCAGACAGAGGAGAGAGGTCCTACAGCAAGGAATAAGGCATCATATCACCCACCACTGGAGAAGGCTACTTTCAGTTATTTAGGCCCAGCACCCAGACAGATGAGAGAGGTCCCACAGCAAGGAATAAGGCATCATATCACCCACCACTGGAGATGGCCACTTTCAGTTATTTAGGCCCCAGCACCCAGACAGAGGAGAGAGGTCCCACAGCAATGGAATAAGGCATCATATCACCCACCACTGGAGAAGGCCACTTTCAGTTATTTAGGCCCAGCACCCAGACAGAGAGAGAGGTCCCACAGCAAGGAATAAGGCATCATATCACCCACCACTGGAGAAGGCCACTTTCAGTTATTTAGGCCCCAGCACCCAGACAGAGAGAGAGGTCCCACAGCAAGGAATAAGTGCATCATATCACCCACCACTGGAGAAGGCCACTTTCAGTTATTTAGGCCCAGAACCCAGACAGAGGAGAGGGTCCCACAGCAAGGAATAAGGCATCATATCACCCACCACTGGAGAAGGCCACTTTCAATTATTTAGGCCCAGCACCCAGACAGAGGAGAGAGGTCCCACAGCAAGGAATAAGGCATCAAATCACCCACCACTGGAGGAGGCCACTTTCAGTTATTTAGCCCCAGCACCCAGACAGATGAGAGAGGTCCCACAGCAAGGAATATGTAGTCATATCACCCACCACTGGAGATGGCCACTTTCAGTTATTTAGGCCACAGCACCCAGACAGAGGAGAGAGGTCCCACAGCAAGGAACATGCGTCATATCACCCACCACTGGAGAAGGCCACTTTCAGTTATTTAGGCCCAGCACCCAGACAGAGGAGAGAGGTCCCACAGCAAGGAATAAGGCATCATATCACCCACCACTGGAGAAGGCCACTTTCAGTTATTTAGGCCACAGCATCCAGACAGAGGAGAGAGGTCCCACAGCAAGGAATAAGGCGTCATATCACCCACCACTGGAGAAGGCTACTTTCAGTTATTTAGGCCCAGCACCCAGACAGAGGAGAGAGGTCCCACAGCAAGGAATAAGGCATCAAATCACCCACCATTGGAGAAGGCCACTTTCAGTTATTTAGGCCAAGAACCCAGACAGAGGAGAGGGGTCCCACAGCAAGGAATAAGGCATCATATCACCCACCACTGGAGAAGGCCACTTTCAGTTATTTAGGCCCAGCACCCAGACAGAGGAGAGAGGTCCCACAGCAAGGAATAAGGCATCAAATTACCCACCACTGGAGGAGGCCACTTTCAGTTATATAGGCCCAGCACCCAGACAGAGGAGAGACGTCCCACAGCAAGGAATCATGCATCATATCACCCACCACTGGAGAAGGCCACTTTCAGTTATTTAGGCGCAGCAGCCGGACAGAGGAGAGAGGTCCCACAGCAAGGAGTAAGGCGTCATATCACCCACCACTGGAGAAGGCAACTTTCAGTAATTTAGGGCCCTTAACCCAGACAGAGAAGAGAGGTCCCACAGCAAGGAATAAGGCATCATATCACCCACCACTGGAGATGGCCACTTTCAGTTATTTAGGCCCCAGCACCCAGACAGAGGAGAGAGGTCCCACAGCAATGGATAAGGCATCATATCACTCACCACTGGGGAAGGCCACTTTCAGTTATTTAGGCCCAGCACCCAGACAGAGGAGAGAGGTCCAACAGCAAGGAATAAAGCGTCATATCACCCACAACTGGAGAAGGCCACTTTCAGTTTAAGGCCCCAGCACCCAGACAGAGGAGTGAGGTCTCACAGCAAGGAGTCATGCGTCATATCACCCACCACTGGAGAAGGCCACTTTCAGTTATTTAGTCCCAGCACCCAGACAGAGGAGAAGGGTCCCAAAGCAAGGATTCATGCGTCATATCACCCACCACTGGAGAAGGCCACTTTCAGTAATTTAGGCTCAGCACACAGACAGAGGAGAGAGGTCCCAAAGCAATCAGTGAGGCGTTAAATCACCCACCACTGGAGAAGACCACTTTCAGTTATTTAGGCCCCAGCACCAAGACAGAGGAGAAAGGTCCCACAGCAAGGAATAAGGCATCATTTCACCCACCACTGGAGAAGGCCACTTTCAGTTATTTAGCCCCCAGCACCCAGACAGAGGAGAGAGGTCCCACAGTAAGGAATATTTAGTCATATCACCCACCACTGGAGAAGGTCACTTTCAGTTATTTAGGCGCAGCAACCAGACAGTGGAGAGAGGTCCCACAGCAAGGAATAAGGCATCATATCACCCACCACTGGAGAAGGCCATTTCAGTTATTTAGGCCCCAGCACCCAGACAGTGGAGAGAGGTCCCACAGCAAGGAATAAGGCGTCATATCACCCACCACTGGAGAAGGCCACTTTCAGTTATTTAGCCCCAGCACCCAGACAGAGGAGAGAGGTCCCACAGCAAGGAATAAGGCGTCATATCACCCACCACTGGAGAAGGCCACTTTCAGTTATTTAGGCCCAGCACCCAGACAGAGGAGAGAGGTCCCACAGCAAGGAATCATGCGTCATATCACCCACCACTGGAGAAGGCCACTTTCAGTTATTTAGGCCCTAGCACCCAAACAGAGGAGAGAGGTCCCACAGCAAGGAATAAGGCGTCATATCACCCACCACTGGAGAAGGCCACTTTCAGTTATTTAGGCCCAGCACCCAGACAGAGGAGAGAGGTCCCACAGCAAGGAATAAGGCGTCATATCACCCACCACTGGAGAAGGCCACTTTCAGTTATTTAGGCCCAGCACCAAGACAGAGGAGAGAGGTCCCACAGCAAGGAATAAGGCATCATATCACCCACCACTGGAGAAGGCCACTATCAGTTAGTTAGGCCCCAGCACCAAGACAGAGGAGAGAGGTCCCACAGCAAGGAATCATGCGTCATATCACCCACCACTGGAGAAGGCCACTTTCAGTTATTTAGGCCACAGCACCCAGACAGAGGAGAGAGGACCCACAGCAAGGAATCATGCGTCATATCACCCACCACTGGAGAAGGCCACTTTCAGTTATTTAGGCCCAGCACCCGGACAGAACTTAGAGTTCTCACAGCAAGGAAAAAGGTGTCATACCACCCACCACTGGAGAAGGCCACTTTCAGTTATTTAGGGCCCTTAACCCAGACAGATTAGAGAGATCCCACAGCAAGGAATAAGGGGTCATATCACTCACCACTGGAGAAGGCCACTTTCAGTTATTTAGGCCCAGCACCCAGACAGAGAAGAGGGGTCCCACAGCAAGGATTCATGCGTCATATCACCCACCAATGGTGAAGGCCACTTTCAGTTATTTAGGCCCAGCACCCAGACAGAGGAGAGAGGTCCCATAACATGGAATGAGGCGTCATATCACTCACCACTGGAGTAGGCCTCTTTCAGTTATATAGGCCCAGCACCCAGTCAGAGGATAGAGGTCCCACAGCAAGGAATAAGGCGCGATATCGCCCACCACTGGAGAAGGCCACTTTCAGTTATTTAGGCCAAGCACCCAGGCAGAGGAGAGAGGTCCCACAGCAAGGAATTAGGCATCATATCACCCACCACTGGAGAAGGCCACTTTCAGTAATTTAGCCCCCAGCACCCAGACAGAGGAGAGAGGTCCCACAGCAAGGAATATGTAGTCATATATCCCACCGCTGGAGAAGGCCACTTTCAGTTATTTAGGCCACAGCACCCAGACAGAGGAGATAGGTCCAACAGCAAGGAATCATGCGTCATATCACCCACCACTGGAGAAGGCTACTTTCAGTTATTTAGACCTAGCATCAAGACAGAGGAGAGAGGTCCCACAGCAAGGAATAAGGCATCAAATCACCCACCACTGGAGAAGGCCACTTTCAGTAATTTAAGCCCAGCACCAAGACAGAGGAGAGAGGTCCGAAAGCATGGAATGAGGCGTCATATCACCCCCCACTGGAGAAGTTCACTTTCAGTTATATAGGCCCAGCACTCAGACAGAGGAGAGAGGTCCCACAGCAAGGAATAAGGCACGATATCACCCACCACTGGAGAAGGCCACTTTTAGTTATTTAGGCCCAGCACCAAGACAGAGGAGAGAGGTCCCACAGCAAGGAATAAGGCATCATATCACCCACCACTGGAGAAGGCCACTTTCAGTTATTTACACCCCAGCACCCAGACAGATGAGAGATATCCCACAGCAAGGAATAAGGCGTCATATCACCCACCATTGGAGAAGGCCACTTTCAGTTATTTAGGCCCAGCACCCATACTGAGGAGAGAGGTCCCACAGCCAGGAATAAGGCGTCATATCACCCACCACTGGAGAAGGCTACTTTCAGTTATTTAGACCCAGCACCCAGACAGAGGAGAGAGGTCCCACAGCAAGGGATAAGGCATCAAATCACCCACCACTGGAGAAGGCCACTTTCAGTAATTTAGGCCCAGAACCAAGACAGAGGAGAGAGGTCCGAAAACATGGAATGAGGCGTCATATCACCCACCACTGGAGAAGGTCACTTTCAGTTATATAGGCCCAGCACCCAGACAGAGGAGAGAGGTCCCACAGCAAGGAATAAGGCGCGATATCACCCACCACTGGAGAAGGCCACTTTTAGTTATTTAGGCCCATCACCAAGACAGAGGAGAGAGGTCCCACAGCAAGGAATAAGGCATCATATCACCCACCACTGGAGAAGGCCACTTTCAGTTATTTAGGCCCCAGCACCAAGACAGAGGAGAGAGGTCCCACAGCAAGGAATAAGGCATCATATCACCCACCACTGGAGAAGGCCACTTTCATTTATTTAGGCCCAGCACCCAGGCAGAAGAGACAGGTCCCACAGCAAGGAATAAGGCATCATATCACCCACCACTGGAGAAGGCCACTTTCTGTTATTTAGCCCCCAGCATCCAGACAGAGGAGAGAGGTCCCACAGCAAGGAATCATGCGTCATATCACCCACCACTGGAGAAGGCCACTTTCAGTTATTTAGGCCCAGCACCCAGACAGATGAGAGAGGTCCCACAGCAACGAATAAGGCGTCATATCACCCACCACTGGAGAAGGCCACTTTCAGTTATTTAGGCCCAGCATCCAGACAGTGGAGAGAGGTCCTACAGCAAGGAATAAGGCATCATATCACCCACCACTGGAGAAGGCCACTTTCAGTTATTTAGGCCCCAGCACCCATACAGAGGAGAGAGGTCCCACAGCCAGGAATAAGGCGTCATATCACCCACCACTGGAGAAGGCTATTTTCAGTTATTTAGGCCCAGCACCCAGACAGAGGAGAGAGGTCCCACAGCAAGGAATAAAGCATCAAATCACCCACCACTGGAGAAGGCCACTTTTAGTTATTTAGGCCCAGCACCCAGACAGAGGAGAGAGGTCCCACAGCAAGGAATATGAAGTCATATAACCCACCACTGGAGAAGGCCACTTTCAGTTATTTAGGCCCAGCACCCAGACAGAGGAGAGAGGTCCCACAGCAAGGAATAAGGCACAATATCACCCACCACTGGAGAAGGCCACTTTTAGTTATTTAGGCCCAGCACCCAGACAGAGGAGAGAGGTCCCACAGCAAGGAATAAGGCATCATATCACCCACCACTGGAGAAGGCCACTTTCAGTTATTTAGGCCCAGCACCCAGACAGAGGAGAGAGGTCCCACAGCAAGGAATAAGGCATCATATCACCCACCACTGGAGAAGGCCACTTTCAGTTATTTAGGCCCCAGCACCCAGACAGAGGAGAGATGTCCCACAGCAAGGAATATGTAGTCATATCACCCACCACTGGAGAAGGCCACTTTCAGTTATTTAGGCCACAGCACCCAGACAGAGGAGAGAGGTCCCACAGCAAGGAATCATGCGTCATATCACCCACCACTGGAGAAGGCCACTTTCAGTTATTTAGGCCCAGCACCCAGACAGATGAGAGAGGTCCCACAGGAAGGAATAAGGAGTCATATCACCCACCACTGTAGAAGGCCACTTTTAGTTATTTAGGCCCAGCACCAAGACAGAGGAGAGAGGTCCCACAGCAAGGAATAAGGCGTCATATCACCCACCACTGGAGAAGGCCACTTTCAGTTATTTATGCCCCAGCACCAAGACAGAGAAGAGAGGTCCCACAGCAAGGAATAAGGCATCATATCACCCACCACTGGAGAAGGCCACTTTCAGTTATTTAGGCCCAGCACCCAGGCAGAGGAGACAGGTCCCACAGCAAGGAATAAGGCATCATATCACCCACCACTGGAGAAGGCCACTTTCAGTTATTTAGCCCCCAGCATACAGTCAGATGAGAGAGGTTCCACAGCAAGGAATATGTAGTCATATAACCCACCACTGGAGAAGGCCACTTTCAGTCATTTAGGCCACAGCACCCAGACAGAGGAGAGAGGTCCCACAGCAAGGAATCATGCGTCATATCACCCACCACTGGAGAAGGCCACTTTTAGTTATTTAGGCCCAGCACCCAGACAGAGGAGAGAGGTCCCACAGCAAGGAATAAGGCACAATATCACCCACCACTGGAGAAGGCCACTTTCAGTTATTTAGGCCCCAGCACCCATACAGAGGAGAGAGGTCCCACAGCATGGAATAAGGCATCATATCACCCAGCACTGGAGAAGGCTACTTTTAGTTATTTAGGCCCAGCACCCAGACAGAGGAGAGAGGTCCCACAGCAAGGAATAAGGCATCAAATCACCCACCACTGGAGAAGGCCACTTTCAGTAATTTAGGCCCAGCACCCAGACAGAGGAGAGAGGTCCCAAAGCATGGAATGAGGCGTCATATCACCCACCACTGGAGAAGGCCACTTTCAGTTATATAGGCCCAGCACCCAGACATAGGAGAGAGGTCCCACAGCAAGGAATATGTAGTCATATCACCCACCACTGGAGAAGGCCACTTTCAGTTATTTAGGCCACAGAACCCAGACAGAGGAGAGAGGTCCCACAGCAAGGAATCATGCGTCATATCACCCACCACTGGAAAAGACCACTTTCAGTTATTTAGGCCCAGCACCCGGTCATATGAGAGAGGTCCCACAGCAAGGAATAAGGCATCATATCACCCACCACTGGAGAAGGCCACTTTCAGTTATTTAGGCCCAGCACCCAGACAGAGGATAGAGGTCCCACAGCAAGTAATAAGGCATCATATCACCCACCACTGGAGAAGGCCACTTTCAGTTATTTAGGCCCAGCACCCTGTCAGAGTAGATAGGTCCCACAGCAAGGAATAAGGCGTCATATCTCCCCCCCACTGGAGAAGGCCACTTTCAGTTATTTAGGCCCCAGCACCCAGACAGAGGAGAGAGGTCCCACAGCATGGAATCATGCGTCATATCACCCACCACTGGAGAAGGCCACTTTCAGTTATTTAGGCCCCAGCACCCAGACAGAGGAGAGATGTCCCACAGCAAGGAATAATGCGTCATATCACCCACCACTGGAGAAGGCCACTTTCAGTTATTTAGGCCCCAGCACCAAGACAGAGGAGACAGGTCCCCTCAGCAAAGGAATAAGGCATCATATCACCCACCACTGGAGAAGGCCACTTTCAGTTATTTAGGCCCAGCATCCAGACAGTGGAGAGATGTCCCATAGCAAGGAAAAAGGCATCATATCACCCACCACTGGAGAAGGCCACTTTCAGTTATTTAGGCCCCAGCACCCATACATAGGAGAGAGGTCCCACAGCAAAGAAATAAGGCATCATATCACCCAGCACTGGAGAAGGCTACTTTCAGTTATTTAGGCCCAGCACCCAGACAGAGGAGAGAGGTCCCACAGCAAGGAATAAGGCATCAAATCACCCACCACTGGAGAAGGCCACTTTCAGTTATTTAGGCCACAGCACCCAGACAGAGGAGAGAGGTCCCACAGCAAGGAATCATGCGTCATATCACCCACCACTGGAAAAGGCCACTTTCAGTTATTTAGGCCCAGCACCCAGACAGAGGAGAGAGGTCCCACAGCAAGGAATCATGCGTCATATCACCCACCACTGGAGAAGGCCACTTTCAGTTATTTAGGTCCAGCACCCAGACAGAGGAGAGAGGTCCCACAGCAAGGAATAAGGCGTGATATCACCCACCACTGGAGAAGGCCACTTTCAGTTATTTAGGCCCAGCACCCAGACAGAGGAGAGAGGTCCCACAGCAAGGAATAAGGCATCATATCACCCACCACTGGAGAAGGCCACTTTCAGTTATTTAGGCCCAGCACCCAGACAGAGGAGAGAGGTCCCACAGCAAGTAATAAGGCATCATATCACCCACCACTGGAGAAGGCCACTTTCAGTTATTTAGGCCCAGCACCCTGTCAGAGTAGATAGGTCCCACAGCAAGGAATAAGGCGTCATATCTCCCCCCACTGGAGAAGGCCACTTTCAGTTATTTAGGCCCCAGCACCCAGACAGAGGAGAGAGGTCCCACAGCAAGGAATAATGCGTCATATCACCCACCACTGGAGAAGGCCACTTTCAGTTATTTAGGCCCCAGCACCCAGACAGGGGAGAGATGTCCCACAGCAAGGAATAAGGCGTCATATCACCCACCACTGTAGAAGGCCACTTTCAGTTATTTAGGCCCCAGCACCAAGACAGAGGAGACAGGTTCCCTCAGCAAAGGAATAAGGCATCATATCACCCACCACTGGAGAAGGCCACTTTCAGTTATTTAGGCCCAGCACCCAGACAGAGGAGAGAGGTCCCACAGCAAGGAATAAGGCGTCATATCACCCACCACTGGAGAAGGCCACTTTCAGTTATTTAGGCCCAGCATCCAGACAGTGGAGAGATGTCCCACAGCAAGGAATAAGGCATCATATCACCCACCACTGGAGAAGGCCACTTTCAGTTATTTAGGCCCCAGCACCCATACAGAGGAGAGAGGTCCCACAGCAAGGAATAAGGCATCATATCACCCAGCACTGGAGAAGGCTACTTTCAGTTATTTAGGCCCAGCACCCAGACAGAGAGAGAGGTCCCACAGCAAGGAATAAGGCATCAAATCACCCACCACTGGAGAAGGCCACTTTCAGTAATTTAGGCCCAGCACCCAGACAGAGGAGAGAGGTCCCAAAGCATGGAATGAGGCGTCATATCACCCACCACTGGAGAAGGCCACTTTCAGTTATATAGGCCCAGCACCCAGACAGAGGAGAGAGGTCCCACAGCAAGGAATATGTAGTCATATCACCCACCACTGGAGAAGGCCACTTTCAGTTATTTAGGCCACAGCACCCAGACAGAGGAGAGAGGTCCCACAGCAAGGAATCATGCGTCATATCACCCACCACTGGAAAAGGCCACTTTCAGTTATTTAGGCCCAGCACCCAGACAGATGAGAGAGGTCCCACAGGAAGGAATAAGGCGTCATATCACCCACCACTGGAGAAGGCCACTTTCAGTTATTTAGGCCCAGCACCCAGACAGAGGAGAGAGGTCCCACAGCAAGGAATAAGGCATCATATCACCCACCACTGGAGAAGGCCACTTTCAGTTATTTAGGCCCCAGCACCCAGACAGAGGAGAGAGGTCCCACAGCAAGGAATAAGGCGTCATATCACCCACCACTGGAGAAGGCTACTTTCAGTTATTTAGGCCCAGCACCCAGACAGAGGAGAGAGGTCCCACAGCAAGGAATAAGGCATCAAATCACCCACCACTGTAGAAGGCCACTTTCAGTTATTTAGGCCCAGCACCCAGACAGAGGAGAGTGGTCCCACAGCACGGATTCATGCGTCATATCACCCACCACTGGAGTAGGCCACTTTCAGTTATTTAGTCCCAGCACCCAGACAGAGGAGAGAGGTCCCACAGCAAGGAATGAGGCGTCATATCACCCACCACTGGAGAAGGCCACTTTCAGTTATTTAGGTCCAGCACCCAGACAGAGGAGAGAGGTCCCACAGCAAGGAATAAGGCGTGATATCACCCACCACTGGAGAAGGCCACTTTCAGTTATTTAGGCCCAGCACCCAGACAGAGGAGAGAGGTCCCACAGCAAGGAATAAGGCATCATATCACCCACCACTGGAGAAGGCCACTTTCAGTTATTTAGGCCCAGCACCCAGACAGAGGAGAGAGGTCCCACAGCAAGGAATAAGGCGTCATATCACCCACCACTGGAGAAGGCTACTTTCATTTATTTAGGCCCAGCACCCAGACAGAGGAGAGAGGTCCCACAGCAAGGAATAAGGCATCAAATCACCCACCACTGTAGAAGGCCACTTTCAGTTATTTAGGCCCAGCACCCAGACAGAGGAGAGGGGTCCCACAGCAAGGATTCATGCGTCATATCACCCACCACTGGAGTAGGCCACTTTCAGTTATTTAGGCCCAGCACCCAGAAAGAGGAGAGAGGTCCCACAGCAAGGAATGAGGCGTCATATCACCCACCACTGGAGAAGGCCACTTTCAGTTATTTAGGTCCAGCACCCAGACAGAGGAGAGAGGTCCCACAGCAAGTAATAAGGCGTCATATCACCCACCACTGGAGAAGGCCACTTTCAGTTATTTAGGCCCCAGCACCAAGACAGAGGAGACAGGTCCCCTCAGCAAAGGAATAAGGCATCATATCACCCACCACTGGAGAAGGCCACTTTCAGTTATTTAGGCCCAGCACCCAGGCAGAGGAGAGAGGTCCCACAGCAAGGAATAAGGCGTCATATCACCCACCACTGGAGAAGGCCACTTTCAGTTATTTCGGCCCAGCATCCAGACAGTGGAGAGATGTCCCATAGCAAGGAAAAAGGCATCATATCACCCACCACTGGAGAAGGCCACTTTCAGTTATTTAGGCCCAAGCACCCATACATAGGAGAGAGGTCCCACAGCAAGGAATAAGGCATCATATCACCCAGCACTGGAGAAAACTACTTTCAGTTATTTAGTCCTAGCACCCAGAAAGAGGAGAGAGGTCCCACAGCAAGGAATAAGGCATCAAATCACCCACCACTGGAGAAGGCCACTTTCAGTAATTTTGGCCCAGCACCCAGACAGAGGAGAGGTCCCAAAGCATGGAATGAGGCGTCATATCACCCACCACTGGAGAAGGCCACTTTCAGTTATATAGGCCCAGCACCCAGACAGAGGAGAGAGGTCCCACAGCAAGGAATATGTAGTCATATCACCCACCACTGGAGAAGGCCACTTTCAGTTATTTAGGCCACAGCACCCAGACAGAGGAGAGAGGTCCCACAGCAAGGAATCATGCGTCATATCACCCACCACTGGAAAAGGCCACTTTCAGTTATTTAGGTCCAGCACCCAGACAGATGAGAGAGGTCCCACAGGAAGGAATAAGGCGTCATATCACCCACCACTGGAGAAGGCCACTTTCAGTTATTTAGGCCCAGCACCCAGACAGAGGAGAGAGGTCCCACAGCAAGGAATAAGGCATCATATCACCCACCACTGGAGAAGGCCACTTTCAGTTATTTAGGCCCCAGCACCCAGACAGAGGAGAGAGGTCCCACAGCAAGGAATAAGGCGTCATATCACCCACCACTGGAGAAGGCTACTTTCAGTTATTTAGGCCCAGCACCCAGACAGAGGAGAGAGGTCCCACAGCAAGGAATAAGGCATCAAATCACCCACCACTGTAGAAGGCCACTTTCAGTTATTTAGGCCCAGCACCCAGACAGAGGAGAGTGGTCCCACAGCAAGGATTCATGCGTCATATCACCCACCACTGGAGTAGGCCACTTTCAGTTATTTAGTCCCAGCACCCAGACAGAGGAGAGAGGTCCCACAGCAAGGAATGAGGCGTCATATCACCCACCACTGGAGAAGGCCACTTTCAGTTATTTAGGTCCAGCACCCAGACAGAGGAGAGAGGTCCCACAGCAAGGAATAAGGCGTGATATCACCCACCACTGGAGAAGGCCACTTTCAGTTATTTAGGCCCAGCACCCAGACAGAGGAGAGAGGTCCCACAGCAAGGAATAAGGCATCATATCACCCACCACTGGAGAAGGCCACTTTCAGTTATTTAGGCCCAGCACCCAGACAGAGAGAGAGGTCCCACAGCAAGGAATAAGGCATCATATCACCCACCACTGGAGAAGGCCACTTTCAGTTATTTAGGCCCAGCACCCAGACAGAGGAGAGAGGTCCCACAGCAAGGAATAAGGCGTCATATCACCCACCACTGGAGAAGGCCACTTTCAGTTATTTAGGCCCAGCACCCAGACAGAGGAGAGAGGTCCCACAGCAAGGAATGATGCGTCATATCACCCACCACTGGAGAAGGCCACTTTCAGTTATTTAGGCCCAGCACCCAGACAGAGGAGAGAGGTCCCACAGCAAGGAATAAGGCGTCATATCACCCACCACTGGAGAAGGCCACTTTCAGTTATTTAGGCCCCAGCACCAAGACAGAGGAGACAGGTCCCTCAGCAAAGGAATAAGGCATCATATCACCCACCACTGGAGAAGGCCACTTTCAGTTATTTAGGCCCAGCACCCAGGCAGAGGAGAGAGGTCCCACAGCAAGGAATAAGGCGTCATATCACCCACCACTGGAGAAGGCCACTTTCAGTTATTTAGGCCCAGCATCCAGACAGTGGAGAGATGTCCCATAGCAAGGAAAAAGGCATCATATCACCCACCACTGGAGAAGGCCACTTTCAGTTATTTAGGCCCCAGCACACATACATAGGAGAGAGGTCCCACAGCAAGGAATAAGGCATCATATCACCCAGCACTGGAGAAAAATACTTTCAGTTATTTAGGCCCAGCACCCAGAAAGAGGAGAGAGGTCCCACAGCAAGGAATAAGGCATCAAATCACCCACCACTGGAGAAGGCCACTTTCAGTAATTTAGGCCCAGCACCCAGACAGAGGAGAGAGGTCCCAAAGCATGGAATGAGGCGTCATATCACCCACCACTGGAGAAGGCCACTTTCAGTTATATTGGCCCAGCACCCAGACAGAGGAGAGAGGTCCCACAGCAAGGAATATGTAGTCATATCACCCACCACTGGAGAAGGCCACTTTCAGTTATTTAGGCCACAGCACCCAGACAGAGGAGAGAGGTCCCACAGCAAGGAATCATGCGTCATATCACCCACCACTGGAAAAGGCCACTTTCAGTTATTTTGGTCCAGCACCCAGACAGATGAGAGAGGTCCCACAGGAAGGAATAAGGCGTCATATCACCCACCACTGGAGAAGGCCACTTTCAGTTATTTAGGCCCAGCACCCAGACAGAGGAGAGAGGTCCCACAGCAAGGAATAAGGCATCATATCACCCACCACTGGAGAAGGCCACTTTCAGTTATTTAGGCCCAGCACCCAGACAGAGGAGAGAGGTCCCACAGCAAGGAATAAGGCATCATATCACCCACCACTGGAGAAGGCCACTTTCAGTTATTTAGGCCCCAGCACCCATACAGAGGAGAGAGGTCCCACAGCAAGGAATAAGGCGTCATATCACCCACCACTGGATAAGGCTACTTTCATTTATTTAGGCCCAGCACCCAGACAGAGGAGAGAGGTCCCACAGCAAGGAATAAGGCATCAAATCACCCACCACTGTAGAAGGCCACTTTCAGTTATTTAGGCCCAGCACCCAGACAGAGGAGAGTGGTCCCACAGCACGGATTCATGCGTCATATCACCCACCACTGGAGTAGGCCACTTTCAGTTATTTAGTCCCAGCACCCAGACAGAGGAGAGAGGTCCCACAGCAAGGAATGAGGCGTCATATCACCCACCACTGGAGAAGGCCACTTTCAGTTATTTAGGTCCAGCACCCAGACAGAGGAGAGAGGTCCCACAGCAAGGAATAAGGCGTGATATCACCCACCACTGGAGAAGGCCACTTTCAGTTATTTAGGCCCAGCACCCAGACAGAGGAGAGAGGTCCCACAGCAAGGAATAAGGCATCATATCACCCACCACTGGAGAAGGCCACTTTCAGTTATTTAGGCCCAGCACCCAGACAGAGGAGAGAGGTCCCACAGCAAGGAATAAGGCGTCATATCACCCACCACTGGAGAAGGCTACTTTCATTTATTTAGGCCCAGCACCCAGACAGAGGAGAGAGGTCCCACAGCAAGGAATAAGGCATCAAATCACCCACCACTGTAGAAGGCCACTTTCAGTTATTTAGGCCCAGCACCCAGACAAAGGAGAGGGGTGCCACAGCAAGGATTCATGCGTCATATCACCCACCACTGGAGTAGGCCACTTTCAGTTATTTAGGCCCAGCACCCAGACAGAGGAGAGAGGTCCCACAGCAAGGAATGAGGCGTCATATCACCCACCACTGGAGAAGGCCACTTTCAGTTATTTAGGCCACAGCACCCAGACAGAGGAGAGAGGTCCCACAGCAAGGAATCAGGCGTCATATCACCCACCACTGGAGAAGGCCACTTTCAGTTATTTAGGCCCCAGCACCCAGACAGAGGAGAGAGGTCCCACAGCAAGGAATAAGGCATCATATCACCCACCACTGGAGAAGGCCACTTTCAGTTATTTAGGCCCAGCATCCAGACAGAGGAGAGAGGTCCCACAGCAAGGAATAAGGCGTCATATCACCCACCACTGGAGAAGGCCACTTTCAGTTATTTAGGCCCAGCACCCAGACAGAGGAGAGAGGTCCCACAGCAAGGAATAAGGCATCATATCACCCACCACTGGAGAAGGCCACTTTCAGTTATTTAGGCCCAGCACCCAGACAGAGGATAGAGGTCCCACAGCAAGGAATAAGGCGTCATATCACCCACCACTGGAGAAGGCCACTTTCAGTAATTTAGGCCCAGCACCCAGACAGAGGAGAGAGGTCCCAAAGCATGGAATGAGGCGTCATATCACCCACCACTGGAGAAGGCCACTTTCAGTTATATAGGCCCAGCACCCAGACAGAGGAGAGAGGTCCCACAGCAAGGAATATGTAGTCATATCACCCACCACTGGAGAAGGCCACTTTTAGTTATTTAGGCCACAGCACCCAGACAGAGGAGAGAGGTCCCACAGCAAGGAATTATGCGTCATATCACCCACCACTGGAAAAGGCCACTTTCAGTTATTTAGGCCCAGCACCCAGACAGATGAGAGAGGTCCCACAGAAAGGAATAAGGCGTCATATCACCCACCACTGGAGAAGGCCACTTTCAGTTATTTAGGCCCCAGCACCCATAAAGAGGAGAGAGGTCCCACAGCAAGGAATAAGGCGTCATATCACCCACCACTGGAGAAGGTTACTTTCATTTATTTAGGCCCAGCACCCAGACAGAGGAGAGAGGTCCCACAGCAAGAAATAAGGCATCAAATCACCCACCACTGTAGAAGGCCACTTTCAGTTATTTAGGCCCAGCACCCAGACAGAGAAGAGAGGTCCCACAGCAAGGATTCATGCGTCATATCACCCACCACTGGAGTAGGCCACTTTCTGTTATTTAGGCCCAGCACCCAGACAGAGGAGAGAGGTCCCACAGCAAGGAATGAGGCGTCATATCAACCACCACTGGAGAAGGCCACTTTCAGTTATTTAGGTCCAGCACCCAGACAGAGGAGAGAGGTCCCACAGCAAGGCATAAGGCTTGATATCACCCACCACTGGAGAAGGCCACTTTCAGTTATTTAGGCCCAGCACCCAGACAGAGGAGAGAGGTCCCACAGCAAGGAATAAGGCATCATATCACCCACCACTGGAGAAGGCCACTTTCAGTTATTTAGGCCCAGCATCCAGACAGTGGAGAGAGGTCCCACAGCAAGGAATAAGGCATCATATCACCCACCCCTGACAAAGACCACTTTCAGTTATTTAGGCCCCAGCACCCAGACAGAGGAGAGATGTCCCACAGCAAGGAATAAGGCGTCATATCACCCACCACTGGAGAAGGCCACTTTCAGTTATTTAGGCCCCAGCACCCAGACAGAGGAGAGAGGTCCCTCAGCAAGGAAATAAGGCATCATATCACCCACCACTGGAGAAGGCCACTTTCAGTTATTTAGGCCCAGCACCCAGGCAGAGGAGAGAGGTCCCACAGCAAGGAATAAGGCGTCATATCACCCACCACTGGAGAAGGCCACTTTCAGTTATTTAGGCCCAGCACCCAGACAGTGGAGAGATGTCCCATAGCAAGGAATAAGGCATCATATCACCCACCACTGGAGAAGGCCACTTTCAGTTATTTAGGCCCAGCACCCATACAGAGGAGAGAGGTCCCACAGCAAGGAATAAGGCATCATATCACCCACCACTGGAGAAGGCCACTTTCAGTTATTTAGGCCCAGCACCCAGACAGAGGAGAGAGGTCCCACAGCATGGAATAAGGCATCATATCACCCACCACTGGAGAAGGCCACTTTCAGTTATTTAGGCCCAGCACCCAGACAGAGGAGAGAGGTCCCACAGCAAGGACTCATGCGTCATATCACCCACCACTGGAGAAGGCCACTTTCAGTTATTTAGGCCCAGCACCCAGACAGAGGAGAGAGGTCCCACAGCAAGGAATAAGGCGTCATATCACCCACCACTGGAGAAGGCCACTTTCAGTTATTTAGGCCCAGCACCCAGACAGAGAGAGAGGTCCCACAGCAAGGAATAAGGCATCATATCACCCACCACTGGAGAAGGCCACTTTCAGTTATTTAGGCCCAGCACCCAGACAGAGGAGAGAGGTCCCACAGCAAGGAATAAGGCATCATATCACCCACCACTGGAGAAGGCCACTTTCAGTTATTTAGGCCCCAGCACCCAGACAGAGGAGAGAGGTCCACAGCAAGGAATAAGGCGTCATATCACCCACCACTGGAGAAGGCTACTTTCAGTTATTTAGGCCCAGCACCCAGACAGAGGAGAGAGGTCCCACAGCAAGGAATAAGGCATCATATCACCCACCACTGTAGAAGGCCACTTTCAGTTATTTAGGCCCAGCACCCAGACAGAGGAGAGGGTCCCACAGCAAGGATTCATGCGTCATATCACCCACCACTGGAGTAGGCCACTTTCAGTTATTTAGGCCCAGCACCCAGACAGAGGAGAGAGGTCCCACAGCAAGGAATGAGGCGTCATATCACCCACCACTGGAGAAGGCCACTTTCAGTTATTTAGGTCCAGCACCCAGACAGAGAGAGAGGTCCCACAGCAAGGAATAAGGCGTCATATCACCCACCACTGGAGAAGGCCACTTTCAGTTATTTAGGCCCAGCACCCAGACAGAGGAGAGAGGTCCCACAGCAAGGAATAAGGCGTCATATCACCCACCACTGGAGAAGGCCACTTTCAGTTATTTAGGCCCAGCACCCAGACAGAGGAGAGAGGTCCACAGCAAGGAATAAGGCATCATATCACCCACCACTGGAGAAGGCCACTTTCAGTTATTTAGGCCCAGCACCCAGACAGAGGAGAGAGGTCCCACAGCAAGGAATAAGGCATCATATCACCCACCACTGGAGAAGGCTACTTTCAGTTATTTAGGCCCAGCACCCAGACAGAGGAGAGAGGTCCCACAGCAAGGAATAAGGCATCAAATCACCCACCACTGGAGAAGGCCACTTTCAGTTATTTAGGCCCAGCACCCAGACAGAGGAGAGAGGTCCCACAGCAAGGAATCATGCGTCATATCACCCACCACTGGAGTAGGCCACTTTCAGTTATTTAGGCCCAGCACCCAGACAGAGGAGAGAGGTCCCACAGCAAGGAATGAGGCGTCATATCACCCACCACTGGAGAAGGCCACTTTCAGTTATTTAGGCCCAGCACCCAGACAGAGGAGAGAGGTCCCACAGCAAGGAATAAGGCGTCATATCACCCACCACTGGAGAAGGCCACTTTCAGTTATTTAGGCCCAGCACCCAGACAGAGGAGAGAGGTCCCACAGCAAGGAATAAGGCGTCATATCACCCACCACTGGAGAAGGCCACTTTCAGTTATTTAGGCCCAGCACCCAGACAGAGGAGAGAGGTCCCACAGCAAGGAATAAGGCATCAAATCACCCACCACTGTAGAAGGCCACTTTCAGTTATTTAGGCCCAGCACCCAGACAGAGGAGAGAGGTCCCACAGCACGGATTCATGCGTCATATCACCCACCACTGGAGTAGGCCACTTTCAGTTATTTAGGCCCAGCACCCAGACAGAGGAGAGAGGTCCCACAGCAAGGAATGAGGCGTCATATCACCCACCACTGGAGAAGGCCACTTTCAGTTATTTAGGTCCAGCACCCAGACAGAGGAGAGAGGTCCCACAGCAAGGAATAAGGCGTGATATCACCCACCACTGGAGAAGGCCACTTTCAGTTATTTAGGCCCAGCACCCAGACAGAGGAGAGAGGTCCCACAGCAAGGAATAAGGCATCATATCACCCACCACTGGAGAAGGCCACTTTCAGTTATTTAGGCCCAGCACCCAGACAGAGGAGAGAGGTCCCACAGCAAGGAATAAGGCGTCATATCACCCACCACTGGAGAAGGCCACTTTCAGTTATTTAGGCCCAGCACCCAGACAGAGGAGAGAGGTCCCACAGCAAGGAATAAGGCATCATATCACCCACCACTGGAGAAGGCCACTTTCAGTTATTTAGGCCCAGCACCCAGACAGAGGAGAGAGGTCCCACAGCAAGGAATCATGCGTCATATCACCCACCACTGGAGAAGGCCACTTTCAGTTATTTAGGCCCAGCACCCAGACAGAGGAGAGAGGTCCCACAGCAAGGAATGAGGCGTCATATCACCCACCACTGGAGAAGGCCACTTTCAGTTATTTAGGCCCAGCACCCAGACAGAGGAGAGAGGTCCCACAGCAAGGAATAAGGCGTCATATCACCCACCACTGGAGAAGGCCACTTTCAGTTATTTAGGCCCAGCACCCAGACAGAGGAGAGAGGTCCCACAGCAAGGAATAAGGCGTCATATCACCCACCACTGGAGTAGGCCACTTTCAGTTATTTAGGCCCAGCACCCAGACAGAGGAGAGAGGTCCCACAGCAAGGAATGAGGCGTCATATCACCCACCACTGGAGAAGGCCACTTTCAGTTATTTAGGCCCAGCACCCAGACAGAGGAGAGAGGTCCCACAGCAAGGAATAAGGCGTCATATCACCCACCACTGGAGAAGGCCACTTTCAGTTATTTAGGCCCAGCACCCAGACAGAGGAGAGAGGTCCCACAGCAAGGAATAAGGCATCATATCACCCACCACTGGAGAAGGCCACTTTCAGTTATTTAGGCCCAGCACCCAGACAGAGGATAGAGGTCCCACAGCAAGGAATAAGGCGTCATATCACCCACCACTGGAGAAGGCCACTTTCAGTTATTTAGGCCCAGCACCCAGACAGAGGAGAGAGGTCCCACAGCAAGGAATAAGGCGTCATATCACCCACCACTGGAGAAGGCCACTTTCAGTTATTTAGGCCCAGCACCCAGACAGAGGAGAGAGGTCCCACAGCAAGGAATCATGCGTCATATCACCCACCACTGGAGAAGGCCACTTTCAGTTATTTAGGCCCAGCACCCAGACAGAGGAGAGAGGTCCCACAGCAAGGAATAAGGCGTCATATCACCCACCACTGGAGAAGGCCACTTTCAGTTATTTAGGCCCAGCACCCAGACAGAGGAGAGAGGTCCCACAGCAAGGAATAAGGCGTCATATCACCCACCACTGGAGAAGGCCACTTTCAGTTATTTAGGCCCAGCACCCAGACAGAGGAGAGAGGTCCCACAGCAAGGAATAAGGCATCATATCACCCACCACTGGAGAAGGCCACTTTCAGTTATTTAGGCCCAGCACCCAGACAGAGGAGAGAGGTCCCACAGCAAGGAATAAGGCATCATATCACCCACCACTGGAGAAGGCCACTTTCAGTTATTTAGGCCCAGCACCCAGACAGAGGAGAGAGGTCCCACAGCAAGGAATAGGCAGTCATATCACCCACCACTGGAGAAGGCCACTTTCAGTTATTTAGGCCACAGCACCCAGACAGAGGAGAGAGGTCCCACAGCAAGGAATCATGCGTCATATCACCCACCACTGGAGAAGGCCACTTTCAGTTATTTAGGCCCCAGCACCCAGACAGAGGAGAGAGGTCCCACAGCAAGGAATAAGGCATCATATCACCCACCACTGGAGAAGGCCACTTTCAGTTATTTAGGCCCAGCACCCAGACAGAGAGAGAGGTCCCACAGCAAGGAATAAGGCGTCATATCACCCACCACTGGAGAAGGCCACTTTCAGTTATTTAGGCCCAGCACCCAGACAGAGGAGAGAGGTCCCACAGCAAGGAATAAGGCGTCATATCACCCACCACTGGAGAAGGCCACTTTCAGTTATTTAGGCCCAGCACCCAGACAGAGGAGAGAGGTCCCACAGCAAGGAATATGTAGTCATATCACCCACCACTGGAGAAGGCCACTTTCAGTTATTTAGGCCACAGCACCCAGACAGAGGAGAGAGGTCCCACAGCAAGGAATCATGCGTCATATCACCCACCACTGGAGAAGGCCACTTTCAGTTATTTAGGCCCAGCACCCAGACAGATGAGAGAGGTCCCACAGGAAGGAATAAGGCGTCATATCACCCACCACTGGAGAAGGCCACTTTCAGTTATTTAGGCCCAGCACCCAGACAGAGGAGAGAGGTCCCACAGCAAGGAATAAGGCATCATATCACCCACCACTGGAGAAGGCCACTTTCAGTTATTTAGGCCCCAGCACCCAGACAGAGGAGAGAGGTCCCACAGCAAGGAATAAGGCGTCATATCACCCACCACTGGAGAAGGCCACTTTCAGTTATTTAGGCCCCAGCACCCAGACAGAGGAGAGAGGTCCCACAGCAAAGGAATAAGGCGTCATATCACCCACCACTGGAGAAGGCCACTTTCAGTTATTTAGGCCCCAGCACCCAGACAGAGGAGAGAGGTCCCACAGCAAGGAATAAGGCGTCATATCACCCACCACTGGAGAAGGCCACTTTCAGTTATTTAGGCCCAGCACCCAGACAGAGGAGAGAGGTCCCACAGCAAGGAATAAGGCGTCATATCACCCACCACTGGAGAAGGCCACTTTCAGTTATTTAGGCCCAGCATCCAGACAGTGGAGAGAGGTCCCACAGCAAGGAATAAGGCATCATATCACCCACCACTGGAGAAGGCCACTTTCAGTTATTTAGGCCCCAGCACCCAGACAGAGGAGAGAGGTCCTACAGCAAGGAATAAGGCATCATATCACCCACCACTGGAGAAGGCCACTTTCAGTTATTTAGGCCCAGCACCCAGACAGAGGAGAGAGGTCCCACAGCAAGGAATAAGGCATCATATCACCCACCACTGGAGAAGACCACTTTCAGTAATTTAGGCCCAGCACCCAGACAGAGGAGAGAGGTCCCACAGCAAGGAATGAGGCGTCATATCACCCACCACTGGAGAAGGCCACTTTCAGTTATTTAGGTCCAGCACCCAGACAGAGGAGAGAGGTCCCACAGCAAGGAATAAGGCGTGATATCACCCACCACTGGAGAAGGCCACTTTCAGTTATTTAGGCCCAGCACCCAGACAGAGGAGAGAGGTCCCACAGCAAGGAATAAGGCATCATATCACCCACCACTGGAGAAGGCCACTTTCAGTTATTTAGGCCCAGCACCCAGACAGAGGATAGAGGTCCCACAGCAAGTAATAAGGCATCATATCACCCACCACTGGAGAAGGCCACTTTCAGTTATTTAGGCCCAGCACCCTGTCAGAGTAGATAGGTCCCACAGCAAGGAATAAGGCGTCATATCTCCCCCCACTGGAGAAGGCCACTTTCATTTATTTAGGCCCCAGCACCCAGACAGAGGAGAGAGGTCCCACAGCAAGGAATCATGCGTCATATCACCCACCACTGGAGAAGGCCACTTTTAGTTATTTAGGCCCCAGCTCCCAGACAGAGGAGAGATGTCCCACAGCAAGGAATAAGGCGTCATATCACCCACCACTGGAGAAGGCCACTTTCAGTTATTTAGGCCCCAGCACCCAGACAGAGGAGAGAGGTCCCACAGCAAGGAATAAGGCGTCATATCACCCAGCACTGGAGAAGGCCACTTTCAGTAATTTAGGCCCAGCACCCAGACAGAGGAGAGAGGTCCCAAAGCATGGAATGAGGCATCATATCACCCACCACTGGAGAAGGCCACTTTCAGTTATATAGGCCCAGCACCCAGACAGAGGAGAGAGGTCCCACAGCAAGGAATATGTAGTCATATCACCCACCACTGGAGAAGGCCACTTTCAGTTATTTAGGCCACAGCACCCAGACAGAGGATAGAGGTCCCACAGCAAGGAATCATGCGTCATATCACCCACCACTGGAAAAGGCCACTTTCAGTTATTTAGGCCCAGCACCCAGACAGATGAGAGAGGTCCCACAGGAAGGAATAAGGCGTCATATCACCCACCACTGGAGAAGGCCACTTTCAGTTATTTAGGCCCAGCACCCAGACAGAGGAGAGGGGTCCCACAGCAAAGATTCATGCGTCATATCACCCACCACTGGAGTAGGCCACTTTCAGTTATTTAGGCCCAGCACCCAGACAGAGGAGAGAGGTCCCACAGCAAGGAATGAGGCGTCATATCACCCACCACTGGAGAAGGCCACTTTCAGTTATTTAGGTCCAGCACCCAGACAGAGGAGAGAGGTCCCACAGCAAGGAATAAGGCGTGATATCACCCACCACTGGAGAAGGCCACTTTCAGTTATTTAGGCCCAGCACCCAGACAGAGGAGAGAGGTCCCACAGCAAGGAATAAGGCATCATATCACCCACCACTGGAGAAGGCCACTTTCAGTTATTTAGGCCCAGCACCCAGACAGAGGATAGAGGTCCCACAGCAAGTAATAAGGCATCATATCACCCACCACTGGAGAAGGCCACTTTCAGTTATTTAGGCCCAGCACCCTGTCAGAGTAGATAGGTCCCACAGCAAGGAATAAGGCGTCATATCTCCCCCACTGGAGAAGGCCACTTTCAGTTATTTAGGCCCCAGCACCCAGACAGAGGAGAGAGGTCCCACAGCAAGGAATCATGCGTCATATCACCCACCACTGGAGAAGGCCACTTTCAGTTATTTAGGCCCCAGCACCCAGACAGAGGAGAGATGTCCCACAGCAAGGAATAAGCCGTCATATCACCCACCACTGGAGAAGGCCACTTTCAGTTATTTAGGCCCCAGCACCCAGACAGAGGAGAGAGGTCCCACAGCAAGGAATAAGGCGTCATATCACCCACCACTGGAGAAGGCCACTTTCAGTAATTTAGGCCCAGCACCCAGACAGAGGAGAGAGGTCCCAAAGCATGGAATGAGGCATCATATCACCCACCACTGGAGAAGGCCACTTTCAGTTATATAGGCCCAGCACCCAGACAGAGGAGAGAGGTCCCACAGCAAGGAATATGTAGTCATATCACCCACCACTGGAGAAGGCCACTTTCAGTTATTTAGGCCACAGCACCCAGACAGAGGAGAGAGGTCCCACAGCAAGGAATCATGCGTCATATCACCCACCACTGGAAAAGGCCACTTTCAGTTATTTAGGCCCAGCACCCAGACAGATGAGAGAGGTCCCACAGGAAGGAATAAGGCGTCATATCACCCACCACTGGAGAAGGCCACTTTCAGTTATTTAGGCCCAGCACCCAGACAGAGGAGAGAGGTCCCACAGCAAGGAATAAGGCATCATATCACCCACCACTGGAGAAGGCCACTTTCAGTTATTTAGGCCCAGCATCCAGACAGTGGAGAGAGGTCCCACAGCAAGGAATGAGGCGTCATATCACCCACCACTGGAGAAGGCCACTTTCAGTTATTTTGGTCCAGCACCCAGACAGAGGAGAGAGGTCCCACAGCAAGGAATAAGGCATCATATCACCCACCACTGGAGAAGGCCACTTTCAGTTATTTTGGTCCAGCACCCAGACAGAGGAGAGAGGTCCCACAGCAAGGAATAAGGCATCATATCACCCACCACTGGAGAAGGCCACTTTCAGTTATTTAGGCCCAGCACCCAGACAGAGGATAGAGGTCCCACAGCAAGTAATAAGGCATCATATCAACCACCACTGGAGAAGGCCACTTTCAGTTATTTAGGCCCAGCACCCTGTCAGAGTAGATAGGTCCCACAGCAAGGAATAAGGCGTCATATCTCCCCCCACTGGAGAAGGCCACTTTCAGTTATTTAGGCCCCAGAACCCAGACAGAGGAGAGAGGTCCCACAGCAAGGAATCATGCGTCATATCACCCACCACTGGAGAAGGCCACTTTCAGTTATTTAGGCCCCAGCACCCAGACAGAGGAGAGATGTCCCACAGCAAGGAATAAGCCGTCATATCACCCACCACTGGAGAAGGCCACTTTCAGTTATTTAGGCCCCAGCACCCAGACAGAGGAGAGAGGTCCCACAGCAAGGAATAAGGCGTCATATCACCCACCACTGGAGAAGGCCACTTTCAGTAATTTAGGCCCAGCACCCAGACAGAGGAGAGAGGTCCCAAAGCATGGAATGAGGCATCATATCACCCACCACTGGAGAAGGCCACTTTCAGTTATATAGGCCCAGCACCCAGACAGAGGAGAGAGGTCCCACAGCAAGGAATATGTAGTCATATCACCCACCACTGGAGAAGGCCACTTTCAGTTATTTAGGCCACAGCACCCAGACAGAGGAGAGAGGTCCCACAGCAAGGAATCATGCGTCATATCACCCACCACTGGAAAAGGCCACTTTCAGTTATTTAGGCCCAGCACCCAGACAGATGAGAGAGGTCCCACAGGAAGGAATAAGGCGTCATATCACCCACCACTGGAGAAGGCCACTTTCAGTTATTTAGGCCCAGCACCCAGACAGAGGAGAGAGGTCCCACAGCAAGGAATAAGGCATCATATCACCCACCACTGGAGTAGGCCACTTTCAGTTATTTAGGCCCAGCATCCAGACAGTGGAGAGAGGTCCCACAGCAAGGAATAAGGCATCATATCACCCACCACTGGAGAAGGCCACTTTCAGTTATTTAGGCCCCAGCACCCATACAGAGGAGAGAGGTCCCACAGCAAGGAATAAGGCGTCATATCACCCACCACTGGAGAAGGCTACTTTCATTTATTTAGGCCCAGCACCCAGACAGAGGAGAGAGGTCTCACAGCAAGGAATAAGGCATCAAATCACCCACCACTGTAGAAGGCCACTTTCAGTTATTTAGGCCCAGCACCCAGACAGAGGAGAGGGGTCCCACAGCAAGGATTCATGCGTCATATCACACACCACTGGAGAAGGCCACTTTCAGTTATTTAGGCCCAGCACCCAGACAGAGGAGAGAGGTCCCACAGCAACGAATGAGGCGTCATATCACCCACCACTGGAGAAGGCCACTTTCAGTTATTTAGGTCCAGCACCCAGACAGAGGAGAGAGGTCCCACAGCAAGGAATAAGGCGTGATATCACCCACCACTGGAGAAGGCCACTTTCAGTTATTTAGGCCCAGCACCCAGACAGTGGAGAGAGGTCCCACAGCAAGGAATAAGGCATCATATCACCCACCACTGGAGAAGGCCACTTTCAGTTATTTAGGCCCAGCACCCAGACAGAGGATAGAGGTCCCACAGCAAGTAATAAGGCATCATATCACCCAGCACTGGAGAAGGCCACTTTCAGTTATTTAGGCCCAGCACCCTGTCAGAGTAGATAGGTCCCACAGCAAGGAATAATGCGTCTTATCTCCCCCCACTGGAGAAGGCCACTTTCAGTTATTTAGGCCCCAGCACCCAGACAGAGGAGAGAGGTCCCACAGCAAGGAATCATGCGTCATATCACCCACCACTGGAGAAGGCCACTTTCAGTTATTTAGGCCCCAGCACCCAGACAGAGGAGACAGGTCCCACAGCAAGGAATAAGGCGTCATATCACCCACCACTGGAGAAGGCCACTTTCAGTTATTTAGGCCCAGCACCCAGACAGAGGAGAGAGGTCCCAAAGCAAGGAATAAGGCGTCATATCACCCACCACTGGAGAAGGCCACTTTCAGTTATTTAGGCCCAGCACCAAGACAGAGGAGAGAGGTCCCACAGCAAGAATAAGGCATCATATCCCCCACCACTGGAGAAGGCCACTTTCAGTTATTTAGGCCCAGCACCCAGACAGTGGAGAGAGGTCCCACAGCAAGGAATAAGGCTTCATATCACCCACCACTGGAGAAGGCCACTTTCAGTTATTTAGGCCCAGCACCCAGACAGAGGAGAGAGGTCCCACAGCAAGGAATAAGGCTTCATATCACCCACCACTGGAGAAGGCCACTTTCAGTTATTTAGGCCCCAGCAACCGACAGAGTAGAGAGGTCCCACAGCAAGGAATAAGGCATCATATCACCCACCACTGGAGAAGGCCACTTTCAGTTATTTAGGCCCTGCTCCCAGACAGAGGAGAGAGGTCCCACAGCAAGGAATAAGGCGTCATATCACCCACCACTGGAGAAGTCCACTTTCAGTTATTTAGGACCCGGCGCCCAGATTGAGGAGAGGTTCATTCTACTTTGGGTTGCACCGCAAGATCATTGTAAAGTTAAAAAAATGAGTATTCAATAAAGATGTTCCCCGAAGTACAAGAATACATGGTTGAAGGGGAGGCAGTTATAAATGTCTATTCTGCACACGGGAGGGATAGATCCTGTGGGATCCATGCCTGGTTCCTTTATATGAACATCAGCTTGTCCACGTTGGCTATGGACAGGCGACTGCGTTTGTCAGTAATGACGCCCCATGCCGTGCTGAATACTACACGTTCAGACAAAACGCTGGTTGCCAGGCAGACCAGCACCTCCAAGGCATAAAATGCTAACTCTGGACACGTGGACAATTTAGAGACCCAGAAGTTGAATGGGGCCGAACCATCAGTCAGTACGTGGAGGGATGTGCAGACGTACTGTTCAACCTTGTTAGTGAAATGCTGCCTCCTGCTAACACGTTCCGTATCAGGTGGTGGTGCAGTTTGCTTTGGTGTGGAGACAAAACTTTTCCACATTTCTGCCATGCTAACCCTGCCCTCAGAGGAGCTGGCCGTGACACAGCTGCGTTGGCGACCTCTTGCTCCTCCTCTGCCTTCGCCTTGGGCTTCCACCTGTTCCCCTGTGACATTTGGGAATGCTCTCAGGAGCGCGTCTACCAGCGTGCGCTTGTACTCGCGCATCTTCCTTTCACGCTCCAGTGCAGGAAGTAAGGTGGGCACATTGTCTTTGTACCGAGGACGCAGCAGGGTGGCAACCCAGTAGTCCGCACACGTTAAAATGTGGGCAACTCTGCTGTCGTAGCGCAGGCACTGCAGCATGTAGTCGCTCATGTGTGCCAGGCTCCCCAGAGATAAGGACAAGCTGTCCTCTGTGGGAGGCGTATCGTCATCGTCCTCCTTATCCCCCCAGCACGCACCAGTGATGGTCCTGAGCTGTGTCGGGTGCCACCCCGCTGTGAACCTGCTTCATCCTCATCCTCCTCCACCTCCTCCTCATCCTCCTCATCCTCCAGTAGTGGGCCCTGGCTGGCCACATTTGTACCTGGCCTCTGCTGTTGCAAAAAACCTCCCTCTGAGCCACTTCTAACAGACTGGCCTGAAAGTGCTAAAAATGACCCCTCATCCTCCTCCTCCTCTTCCTGGGCCACCTCCTCTTCCATCATCGCTCTAAGCGTTTTCTAAAGAGACATAGAAGTGGTATTGTAACGCTGATAACGGTGTCATCGCCACTGGCCATGTTGGTGGAGTACTCGAAACAGCGCAACAGGGCACACAGGTCTTGCATGGAGGCTCAATCATTGATGGTGAAGTGGTGCTGTTCCGCAGTGCAACTGACGCGTGCGTGCTGCAGCTGAAACTCCACTATGGCCTGCTGCTGCTCGCACAGTCTCTCCAGCATGTGCAAGGTGGAGTTCCAACTGGTGGGCATGTCGCATATGAGGTGGTGAGCGGGAAGGCCAAAGTTACGCTGTAGCGCTGACAGGCGAGCAGCGGCATGATGTGAATGCCGGAAGCGCACACAGATGGCCCACACTTTATGCAGCAGCTCTGACATGTCGGGGTAGTTGTGAATGAACTTCTGCACCACCAAATTCAGCACATGCGCTAGGCAAGGGATGTGTGTCAAACCGGCTAGTCCCAAAGCTGCGACGAGATTTCGCCCATTATCGCACACCACCAGGCCGGGCTTGAGGCCCACCGGCAGAAACCACTCGTCGGTCTGTTGTTAAATACCCCGCCACAACTCCTGCACGGTGTGGGGCCTGTCCCCCAAACATATGAGTTTCAGAATGGCCTGCCGATGTTTTTCCTGGGCTGTGCTGAAGTTGGTGGTGAAGGTGTGTGGCTGACTGGATGAGCTGGTGGAAGCAGAGGAGGAGGAAGACAAATAGGAGGAAGAGGCTACAGGAGGCAAAAAATGATGCCCTGCGATCCTTGGCGGCGGAAGTACGTGCGCCAAGGAACTCTCAGCCTGGGGCCCAGCCGCCACTACATTTACCCAGTGTGCAGTTAGGGAGATATAGCGTCCCTGGCCGTGCTTACAGGTCCACATATCTGTGATTATGTGGGAGATGTGTGGCGAAACCAACCTCGCCACTGGGTTTTGGAGGGGACAGATTGCCAGCCTCTTGCCCCAGGATTATGAGCCCTCTCATCAGCCCATGCTAAACGTTTGAACCCCTGGTCTAATTTGTGCCATTTTGGGATATGTTAAATGTCTGTGTACTGTAAAGGGTGGGACATTGTATATTGAATAGCGATGTCTGTCCTATTGTCCCCACGTGTGTATTGGCGATTTCACTTTGTCCTGAGAGATAATTGAATGACTCCTCGGTTGTCTCCAGGACAGAAGACATTGTGTATTCTCCTGCCTTTGATGATTACATTAACCCGTGTAGGGTAATTGTATCACAGGCAGAGGGGAGGATTTTTTGTGGGAGTGTTTTACTGTATTGTATGTGTCTCAGTCTTTCTTCTGGTCCCCTAGGGGAGTGTCCACCAGGTGGGAGACCTGCATAAATACCGGGCAGGTAGCCCACAATAAAAAGAATTCCTGTTTAACCATCAATGCAGAGCCTCGTCTCGTGAATTCCAGTGGTTGTGGGTTGCTGCTCTCTTCGGCAGAGGAATCGCCCGAACGGTATTAACCCTCATTACGGGTTATACCGTAACAGCACGGTGCTCCATCGTGCTGGAAAATGCATTGTTCTTCACCAAACTGTTGTTGGATTGTTGGAAGAAGTTGCTGTAGGAGGGTGTTTTGGTATTATTCTTTATTCATGGCTGTGTCTTTGGGCAAAATTGCGAGTGAGCCCACTCCCTTGGATGAGAAGCAACCCCACACATGAATGGTCTCAGGATGCTTTACTGTTGGCATGACACAGGACTGATGGTAGCGCTCACCTTTTCTTCTCCGGACAAGCCTTTTTCCTGATGCCCCAAACAATCGAAAAGAGGCTTCATCGGAGAATATGACTTTGCCCCAGTCCTCAGCAGTCCATTCACCATACTTTCTGCAGAAGATCAATCTGTCCCTGATCTTTTTTTTGGAAAGAAGTGGCTTCTTTGCTGCCTTTCTTGACACCAGGCCATCTTCCATAAGTCTTCGCCTCACTGTGCATGCAGATGCGCTCACACCTGCCTGCTGCCATTCCTGAGCAAGCTCTGCACTGGTAGAACGCCGATCCTGCAGCTGAATCCTCTTTAGGAGACGATCCTGACGCTTGCTGGACTTTCTTGGACGCCCTGAAGCCTTCTTAACAAGAATTTAACCTCTTTCCTTGAAGTTCTTGATGATCCTATAAATTGTTGATTGAGGTGCAATCTTAGTAGCCACAATATCCTTGCCTGTGAAGCCATTTTTAGGCAGGTCACCATGGTTAACAATGGAAGAACAATGATTTCAAGCATCACCTTCCTTTTAACATGTCAAGTCTGCCATTTTAACCCAATCAGCCTGACACAATGATCTCCAGCCTTGTGCTCGTCAACATTCTCACCTGAGTTAACAAGACGATTACTGAAATAATCTCAGCAGGTCCTTTAATGACAGCAATGAAATGCAGTGGAAATTTTTTTTGGGATTAAGTTAATTTTCATGGCAAAGAAGGACTATACAATTCATCTGATCACTCTTCATAACATTCTGTAATATATGCAAATTGCTATTATAAAAACTTAAGCAGCAACTTTTCCAATTTCCAATATTTATGTAATTCTCAAAACTTTTGGCCACGACTGTACACATATGTATTAGCCCTCATATATATTGTGGGCCCAATATATGGGTATATATGTGGGCTTGTAGCGGCCCATTTATGCCCAGGTCTATATTGAGTATATATGTATGAATGTGCCCAAGAATGTGCCAAAGCATTCAAGGTCCCCCCCCCCCAGCCTCTTCCTGCATTCCCAGCTCCAGTAGGAGGTGGAGATGTCACCAGATGTCTGGACAATTATGCCCAGTTTCTGGTGACTTTAAAAGGCAAGGGATCAATAATATCCAATGTCTTTTGGTTAACTATCTCCAGCTCTGCTGAGGATAGTTAACATAACCGAGAGAGGCAAACAAACGTCCCTCCCTCTGTTATCGTTATACCTCCTACGCGATAATTATCACAACCTGAGCTATGCAGAATCTCCCCTGGGACGAGCAATACCTCCATAGAGATGAGTTCTGGCTGAGTATCAGATTTACCCCTGCATTAACCCCTGAACCACCAATCCCATATCCCTGCATTCCCATGTACCCCAATCCCTGCCCTGCAGAGCATTAACCCCTGCAATCCCTGTACCCCTGCAGCAGTAACCCCTTTACTGCTCCAGTCCCTGCACTGAAGTAACCCCTTATCCCCTACCCTGTACCTATGATGTAGTAATCCCTTCAAGGCTGCTGTATTTCCAGAAGCCCCCACAGTTAACTCCTTCACTGCTGCCCTGAACCCCAGCAGCAGCCCTTACAGTCCCAGTACCTTTGCAGGACTACTACCACTGGCCTGCATTGTGTTAGCGTAGTTTAGGCGTTAAATTGTGTTTATTGCTGTGTTGTAATGTGTTTAGTATATTGCGGTGTGCTTGTCTATATGTGTATATATATATATTTATGAGTGAAATCGAACTAGAGGGCTCAACACCCGCCCAGTAAATAAAATTTGGAGGAATGTATAAATTAGCAGGCACACCACCTTTCGGAGCTGGTATTGGATCACAACATAATTTAATCGTAAAATTCAAAAAAACACAAAATATTTAATTAAAAAAAGCTATATTTACACAGCAAATAACATATAACCAATAGATATAGCTCCACTGTAACCATCTATGAATAAGTGAAAGGAAGCAATATTCCACGGTGTTCAAATTAAGCAAGATCTTGCAATGATACAAAAGTCAATATATCGATCCAGCAATATTCAGCAATCCCATTATTAGGAAAAAATGGATACACTGCTTCTCAGAGATGAATGATATAAAGCAGAAAAGTCCAGACGTGGCATGAATGACCATATTAAAATAGGAATAGTTCAATATATATCACTTAGTATTTCCCATTATATACTGCTTGGTTTTACATTCACAGTCAATCGTATTAATTGAGGTAAAATGCGAATAATTCTCTTACTGGAGGTCTTACCACTCTGTTGTTTAGACGTCCTTGTTGTCTTTCTCCCCCCCCCCCCCCCATTCATCTCTGAGAAGCAGTGTATCCATATTTTCCTAATAAGGGGATTGCTGAATATTGCTGGATCGATATATTGACTTTTGTATCATTGCAAGATCTTGCTTAATTTGAACACCGCGGAATATTGCTTCCTTTCACCTATTCATAGATGGTTACAGTGGAGCCATATATATTGGTTATATGTTATTTGCTTTGTAAATATAGCGTTTTTTAATTTAATTTGTTGTGATTTTTGAATTTTACAATTAAATTATGTTGTGATCCAATACCAGCTTCGAAAGGTGGTGTGCTTGCTGATTTATATATATTTTTATGACCATTGATCTATAAATATATATAGCTATAGCATAATAGTTTAATAAATATACCTTATTGATGTATAGTGTTGTTTTTGGTAGGCGCAGCAGTATACAATAGCAGTAAGTCACACATAGTGTGGTTAAGTGTTGTGTGAGGCAAACAGAGGTTATTATCTATTTAAGATATAAATAGGCGGAGTCATCAAGAGACGACTCACACCTATTTATGAATATTAATTATTAATATTATGAATATTAATAATTAATATTCATTATTAGTATTATCCAAAATATTAATAATTAATATTTCCCTTAACATTGGCGAGCCAGGCCCACTGCTAGAAATTTGTATCTGTGTTTGGTTCTGGTGAGGAAAATAGCTTACGCTGTGAACTAGTCAGGCGGGATGGACGTAGTCAGTGGATTCTTAGCATCCAGGGCCTGATTGTTCGGTCAGGTAAGGTGATTTCTTCAATCAGAACTAAACACTAGGCAAAATATACAGCAGAGAATCTAAAATCTTTTCGATATTTTGTGTATTAATGATTTTCTGATTCCCTTACACGCCCTCTAAACACTGGAGAGAAGCCATTGCATATGTCACTGAAGAGAGAACCATCACCGTTGGAGCTGAACAGAAGTCTGGCTGGTCAGGAGAAGGCGTTCCTGGTACGAGAGGACCTCCTCCAAGCAGCGAGCCAAGGACAAGAAAAGTCAGCTCCAGAGAAGATGGCCTCTCAACAAAACGTGAGTATGGACTTCTAAAGACTGCAACACCTAGCTAAACATAGTAGATTTAACCCCATCCTCCCCACCACTTATAAGTCAGCAGAAAGGCTGTGGTCCGATTTGTTAGCACAGGCTTGAATTTATGACAAGCTATGTGTTAACAAATGGATGGTGTTGAATAAAGCCACCAAACAGCTTCAGATGCTAGCCAAACTTGTTTATACATTTGAGGTTAGCATTTTCAAGCAAAAGAAGTTGCGCTGGTATCTCGGTGAACAGAGACAATTCCTCCGAACATTCACTGCCAATGCTGTGCCAGTAATTCGGACTTCGGTTTCGGCATTGCTCACGCAGCTGGCGCAGAATGTACAGTCTACCGTTGACCGATATGCGCAGGTGGCTAGTATAGAATCATAGTTAGTAGAGCTGCAGAGGTAGAAGGAAGAAATTGAGGCTAAGTTGACTCAGTCTTATGCTGAGATTAAGGCCTTCAAGGAGCAGGCTGCCTCTACTGATGTGACGGTAGCCAAAGTAAAGGATGAAATTGGTGTAAGGTCTAAATTGATGACTGGCATGCAACATGTCATCACCAATTTTGCCAAGATTGTGCCGGCCCTTTTTTTCCCCTTAAAGTCAGGGCCAGGATCTCTCAAAATTTTGCCCTGTGTAAGGAAAAAAGGGGAGAGAGTAGTCTGTGACAGGCCAAATCACCAGACCAAGTCTGTCCAGACTAACAGAGATTTTTCCCTGACTTTTGGAAAAAGAAATGTTGTGAAGAGTTCGTCCCTGAGGATGCATCAGTACAAGAGAAGGGAGAACTATGGTAGTGTAGACGGACCTAAGCCATGCAGGGCAAACATCAGATGTTTTGCATGTGGTGGCTTAGTTCATATAGCAAGACACTGCAACACAGATAGCAACATAACACACAGGACAGGAAACCAAGTCACGTGTTTCAGGTGTGGGAACAAGCTACACATTGCAAGCATTTGCCCTAGTGCAAGTAATTGCAAGGTGTCCAGTAGTGTTATCCAGGCAACACATTGTGCAGTGGGGTCTAGTCAGATTGGCCATAAAGGAGTAACTTCTCAGCGGCATACGCCTCACCAGGTGCTGAGGGGTCAGAATGGCTAAGCTAGGCTAGGCAACATTTGACCCCCCTGTACTATTTATTATACAGTTTTGTTCCCTGTGTATTTCCATGTTGTGTGCTAATGTTATCTGTTTGTATGTTTTTCGTGTGGATGGCAGTGGTCCTTGTGTACAAATGTGTTTCACCCGGCTGATTTTTGTAGTTGACATTCGCCACTGAGTACAGTCACTGCTGTTTTTGATTCATTCTTGAGTCCCCCTTTGAGTAAAACTGTGTTATACCGTGGACTGAGAAAATATTTGGCTTGTGAAAGGGGTGACATTGGAACACGGTTAAGTGGGATGTCACGATGTGCAACCAAGGTCTCTGATGGATACGGATAACACTGTTTTGCTCAGGGTTTTCAGTAGGGCTGTGTTATACTAAGGCGGACAGACAACATTGGTGTAATGTTGTGCTGCGCACTTAATTCTAGTCCGAACAGGTAACACAGCTCTGATTGGGATTGGACACAGAGTGATTGGCAGCAGAGTGTGACCAGTGTTTTTGTGTTGTGGGGTCCTAAAGAGCCAGGGCATGGCCTATGCCATAGATTCTGCTGACCTCCACAAGACAGGATGACATGGGGAATGGGGAAGTCAGCCTTAGCACACATGAGTGGACAGGGATACAGTGCCATCAATTCCAAGATGGGGCTTCATCCACAGCTCCTCTCGGATATCCTAACGTATTAGAGTGGCCATCCTTATCTGTTGGTACAGATGGATGTGAAGCAGAGGATGCGATCCTCAGGAGGTAGGGTGTTCATACACCAGTGTTAGGATAAACCGGGGTCCTGTTAGATGAAGATCAGCCCAATGCCTTTCTCTTCACTTGGGTCAAAGGTATTGGTGCTGGTGTAGGACAATTAACTGCACCTTGAAATTCCCCAGCAGTGCCTGGTATTTTCTTCTGTCATAGGTATGTTTAATATGGAGCAGAGGAAAAACCCAGATGACGCCACAGAAGATACTTGCTATCCGCCCCGACACTCTTTTGTGAGGCTCTAGAGGATCTCACTGGATTTTGGCAGTAAAATGGCCCTTGTTCCACTCAGAGGTCTTCAAAAGACTGAGAACTGTGCCACAATCCAGCGGGAGCATTATCTTGGAGATTGTCGGGTGGAAGAGCTTATTCGGCTACAATCTTTTTATACACCCGGTGAAAGTTCTTCTGGTTCTGGTCATCATCTACCGGAGGGTCAAGGGACTTGCTGACAAGTTACACCAGAACCAGACGGAACTTCATAAAGTAATCCATAGGAGGCTCAGGACATAACTCCCACAAAGTCCCGAAGCCAGGGACCCTATGGACATATTTGTATTGTTCATTTGTAGGTTTGTCTACTTGGTTTCCTATGAGGGTTCAGGATGTATACTTATGCAATCCTGAAACCCCATAGTACTGTGTATATATAGATTATGTGTATGTTTGCCAATTGTGTACCCATGGACACTCTAGGTGCAAATGTGTGACAGCCTATACTGAGACTTGCCCAACATACCGCGGTGGGTTACAGTGTGGCTTCACACACATTTGCATCCTATAGTCGTTTCCCATTGACACGTGGGTTTGTGACCCACCTGTGTCTCTGAAGGTGTAGAGAAATATGCCTTGTTGCATGGGTCTCTATGGGTACACCCTGAATTTAATTTGGCAATGTTGGGAGGGATGTGACCTGTTTTGTGTTAATGGGGAAAAGAGTACATTCCCTAGGGACAGGCCGACTCCTTTGCAAGTTTATTTGTCACTTAAACCCCAAGAGCGGTGAGGTTAGTAAGAGAGGGACTGAATGTTAGTAGTGCAGTGTTCTTTCCCGTAGGTAGAATTTAGGTACCCTGACATCACCTCTTACTCAGAAAGTCTGACCTGCCTTGTAAAGACCTGCATATTCGTCCATGAGAGAACCTCCTCAGCGATGGGTTCTTCAATCAAGAAAAAAGAAGAAGTTTCACACGAAAGTCAGGCCTATGCTGAGAAGAGGCCATTCCGAGAAAGAAGATGAAAGTGAGGCTGAAGCCATCCCAAAGTCTGATCAATACGACAGCTGATCCCTGAATGAAAGGACAAGTTTCGGATGGAAGTCAGCCTATGCTGAAAGAAGGCTATTCCACGGTTGACCGTATCCCAGACTGCGTGGAATGATGGTGAGGCTGAAGCCATCCCAGAAGTCTGACCCATAAAAGATAACAGTGTGAGCGGCTGAAACCTAAAGTTCGACACTGACAGTGAAAGAAAGTTCCAGATCTAGAGAATAGGAAGAAGAAGACGGTGTTTTCTGTGGGTGGAGACGTTGGTTAAGGTGAAGGGCAGGTCAGAGATGCCAGTCGCGATGGGTAATGTCTAGGTACTTAAGGACCAGATCATACTTCAGTCCTTCCTGAACAGTCACCTAGAGTGGGGTTGAGGAGGCAAATATATCCCAACCCTTAAATTTAAATATATATGTATATAAGCATATATATACAGTACATATGTATTAGCCCTCATATATATTGCGGGCCCAGTATATGCGTATATATGTGGGCTTATAGCGGCCCATTTATACCCAGGTTTATTTTGAGTATTTTTATATATATGGATGTGCCCCAAGTATCTATACACATATATATGCTTAAATGTGGCCAAAGCATGTCCCCCAGTCAATGTGCTCCCCCCACCCCCAGCCTCTTCCTGTTCCTGCATTCCCAGCTCCAGCAGGAAGTGGAGATGTCACCAGATGTCTAGACCATGTCTAGTTTCTGTTGACTTCAAAAGGCAAGGGATCAATAAGATCCGATGCCTTTTGGTTTATTTTGGCTACTATCTCCAGCTCTGCTCTGCTGGGAAACAAACGTCCCTCCCTCTGTTATCTGCATACCTCCAGCGCAAAAATTACCTTGAGGTATGCAAATGCTCAACAGGCGGAGGATCAAAGCGGCTCAGTCCTGAGAGGCGTGTGCAGGTACGCGCGAGCTGGCACGGTGACGTCATATCACCGCGCCAAACCCACATTTCCTTCCTTTAAATAGACTGGCGGCACTGCGCTTATCAGTTGAGTGCATGCAGCTCCATGGACGATGGTGAGCCATCCCCAGGAAAATGAGCAAGCGAGGATCTCCCCTGGGACGAGCAGTAATTCCCTAGAGATGAGCACTGGCTGAGTATCAGATTTACCCCTGCATTAATCCCTGAACCACCAATCCCATATCGCTGCATTCCCATGTACCCCAATCCCTGCCCTGCAGAGCATTAACCCCTGCAATCCCTGTACCCATGCAGCAGTAACCCCTTTACTGCTCCAGTCCCTGCACTGCAGTAACCCCTTATCCCCTACTCTGTACCTATGCTGCAGTAATCCCTTCAAGGCTGCTGTATTTCCAGCAGCCCCCACAGTTAACCCCTTCACTGCTGCCCTGAACCCCAGGAGCAGCCATTGCAGTCCCAGAACCTTTGCAGGACCACTACCACTGGCCTGCATTGTGTTTGTAATTACCCCGTAGGGTAGTTTAGGCATTATATCGTGTTTACTGCTGTGTTGTAGTGTTTTTACTATACTGTGGTGCGTGCATCTATATGTATATATATCTATAACCATTGATATATAGATATAGCGTAAAAGACTGTATACTTGTATTGCGTAATAAATATTTATTCATAACATACAGTGCATAGTCATTTGTTGTATTTGGCGCCGCAGTAATAGTATGTCTCAGATAGTTCAGTGTAGAGTAAGTGCAATCAGGTAATTTCTATTTAAGGTATAAATAGGCGGAGTCATCAGTAGATGACTCACGCTTACTTATGAATATTAATTATTGGTATATCCGAAATATTAATAATTAATAGCTCCCTTAACAATCAGTATTTGTAAGTCAAAAGCAGAAGTGGGTCCAAAAGACAGAAGAGATGCAAATATTTCCATTACATTTTACCTCTGTTTTGGACCCACTCCTGCTTTTGGCTTACAATTACTCATAATACTGCTGCAAAATACTGACCAAATACTGATCGTCTGAAAGAGGCTTTATGGATGCTCAAAATACAGAAGAACGGAAAAATAAACAGTAATGTGAACATAGCAATACTGCACTGCCAATGCCCTCCCTCTCCACTCTGTCATGGGGCCACTATTGTCCCTGTGTCTGCCACTGCTGCTGCTGACACTCTCTCCACTCTGTCAGGGGGCCACTATTGTCACAGTTACAGCCACTGCTGCTGCCCCCTCCCCATCCCGTCATGGGGCCACTACTTGAATCTTGGGGCATTGCATTGTTAAGTTCACTGCAATAAATTAGACCTGACACTAACATGATCTGTTATAGTGACACACTGTGAATCTATAACTAACAGGAGGGATTAAAAAGCATGTGTTTGGACTGCCACAACATGCATTAAAAAAAAATTTTCTCCACTACTTTATTGCCATTGCCTCCATTTCTTTATTTTGTTCCACTAAGGGGCCATTTGGACACAGTTCGTGCAGGGGGGCACACAAATGTTGTGCTTTACTGAAGGATGCTGTATAGAAATGAGCGAACACCGGGAAGTTCAGGTTCACCGGGTTCTGCCGAACTTCGGCTCAAAGTTCTGGTTCGGGACCAGAACTTCACCCGAACTTGACCCCGAACCCAAACTCCATTGAAGTCAATGGGGACCTGAACTTTGGGGCCTGCAAAATAGTCATTAGAGCTGAGCGAATAGAAGGGGAATTCGTTTAGAATTTCAGAAAAAATTTGATTCGTAACGAATGCAAATTTCCTCGTGCTTTGTGGCAACGAATCACAATTTTCCTAAAATGGCGGCTACACATGTGAGGACTGAGGAAATCGGGCAAGGAACACTGGGAAGGCGGGATCACCCAGATTGATATGGCTGCATGCAGCCAATCAGCAGCCAGCCAGCCCTGTGATGTCACAGCCCTATAAATATGGCGGCCATCTTACAGTCAGACTTTTTCCAGCGTTCAGAGTGCAAGGACAGACATGTGAAGGCGCTAGGGACAGCAATTGGAAAAACAAATGTAGGGAAAAAAAGACAGAAAAAACTATTTATAAGTGCAGGGAAAGGATAGGGAGGAATCATTTTACAGCATCTTAGTGCAGAGATAGACAACAGAAGGCACTAGGGACATTGATAGGAAAATTATTTACAGGTGCAGGGAAAGATTATTTGGGGATACAAATAGTCATTAGACTGCTCGTTCATTACATATTTGTGTTATTGGGCTGCAAGTGTTATGTTGAAAAGCTTTTAGAGGCCTTTATATTAGTATCTTATTCAGTACTACAAGAAAAATATATACACATTTCACTTCTGCAGTTATTTCTGGTGAAAGCATATAGTGGCCTATTTCAGTCCAACAAGAAATATGTATTCTTAGGTTACTTCTGCAGTTATTTCTGGTGAAAGTAAGTAGAGGTGTATTTCAGCAAAAAAATATAAAAAAATTATATATATATATATATATATATATATATAATATTTGTGGTCAGGGCTACGGACACGAAAGCCGAAGAGCCGTAGTGGGATAAACACCGAGACCCACCGTAACTGCAAGACGCATCTTACCTAACTAAATGGCTAGTGGTGTGCCTGTAGCCATGTCCGTGGGTAGGCCTATAAAAACTTGAATGGCCTGTACAAAGAAACGCCTGATCCAAACTGCGAAGCAATATCTCCCACGAGAGTTCGGGTACATAAGTCAACCATAATGATGCCTGCATCCATCCTGCGGATAGAGCCAGGACAGAATTCTGAATGTCGCAGATACTGCCCCAATGCACGAGGGAGGAACTGGGAAATGTTTCAGAAGGAAGCGTGGACGATACTAACTAAACCTGAAGACTTGGTTGTGGTGCGAGCACTGACAAATTCCCCCTAGCCTTATGAGACCGGAGAACTGAGAGCCTAACTGTCTAGACTATGCAAAGAAGGGCCCGAAGAATACCATGTAGGCCAGGAGAGGATGTAAAGCAATAAGCTAAGAACGTAGTATATGAAATCCTGTCGATGCCCTCACGCGAGTGAAGGAGTGCGATTGCTGTAAGCTGCTGGCGATTTAGTTCGCAGACCTGGCTGATTGAAAAGTTAACCGGCATGGTAATACAAATGACAAATATGAGGGGTGAACTGGGGCAGTGGGAGCAATCTTAGTGAATACAAACCAGAAGTAAAGCAGAGCAGACAAAAGATTTTTTATTTTTTTTTTATTTATTTTTTTTGCTTGCAACTAGAGAAAAGACCCACTTGATGTATACGCGCAGAAAAAACAGATGTAAAGGAAATGACCATTGATGCCTGTCATGTTTGACAGGAGAGTGGCACCGGAGCCACCAACTGCCTCAGTGTGACTATCGAGTAAAACAACTGTGACGTAGAAACCAACAGGAGAATGTGGCTTGAATGGGAGCATGGTGTGCCAGCAGATGGGTGACTGTGGACCTGGAATGAGTAAAACCTAAAAAACATGGTATAACCAAAATGCAGACCTGAATGTGAGCGGAATAAGATAGCGTCGCGACAGTGAACACATGGACGCAGTTCTAGCAGGGAATGGAGTGTAGTACTAGATGTAACAGCAAACGTGTGAACTCAGCTAGAGCGTGAAAGGAGTATTAACTTGCTGTAACAGCAGACGTGAGATGCGGCCATGGATGGGTGGGAACATTGAGACGTAAACGTGAAAGTAAAACCCGGAGTCACAGCGGTAGTGTGAACCCCAACTCTGGCAATAGGCCAAGCGTAAAATTTGGTATGACCGCAGCCTGCAGTGGACGAGGCATAAACAAACTGTAATGGTGACATGAACGTGCTCTTGCAATGGGCCTAAGCAACAGTGGACGTGTGACACCGGTCTGAATGTGGTGCTAGCAAACATATGAAAGCAAAAGAGGTATGAATGCAAAAAACAGGATGACAGAAAAATAAATAAATGCACAGAGAATAAGACAGATTTACCCGCGTGGACCGTAAACGTGATACGAGAGCGGACGAGAGCACCACTCAGAAAATGAGCATGTTGAAAGAGCAGACATGAGAAGGCAGCGTCTCAATTGACAGGGCAAACCTGGCGTAAAGAGTTGAAGCGTAAACGCAGCCCTGATTGCGGGGGAGGGGCGGGTCACATGGGAAGTAATTGCTATAGCAAGAGCCGTAACAAGCAACAGCTGCATCCAATCTCCAACATAACATCACATGCAGCCCAGGTAAACCTTCCTTACCGCACACAGGCTGAAGTAACTTTTCAAAGCGAAACAAGGTGAATGTAAAACACGTGAGATAGAAGGGGAACTAAATCAGATTACCTAACAAACAAAGTGAAATGAATTGTTTAACTCTGACAAAACAAACCTGAGAAGCTGAGGCGGACAATTTTGAGGCGATGCCTTCCGCTCGCAAGAAAAGTCAGATTCCAGCCGGCCGGAGAGACGGACACGGCTCAATTAACTTACATACATGGCGCACGCGTCCCTACGGTAGCCACGAGCAGAAGAAAAGCTCCATTCCAGCGCCTTAGTGTAATGAAAGAAACCTCCTAGCAGAGGAGAGCTCACACTGCTGACACACCAGCATCCCCTGTGCAACTGAGAAAACGCCCGCCCATAGGTGGGGCTGTGCCTGGTTTAAGTAGAGCCTCCGCCCCTCCCACAAATGCAGCCTAATCTGACTGCCATACATATATATACATGCACTGTTGCAGTTATTTCTGGTGAAAGTGTACAGTGGCCTATTTCAGTCCAACATGAAATATATATTCTCAGATCACGCCTGCAGTTATTTCTGGTGAAAGAGTATAGAGGCGTATTTTAGTAAAACAAAAGGAAAATATATATGCACTGCACTGTTGCAGTTATTTCTGGTGAAAGTGTACAGTGGCCTATTTCAGTCCAACATGAAATATATATTCTCAGGTCACGCCTGCAGTTATTTCTGGTGAAAGAGTATAGAGGCGTATTTTAGTAAAACAAAAGGAAAATATATACGCACTGCACTGTTGCAGTTATTTCTGGTGAAAGCGTACAGTGGCCCATTTCAGTCCAACAAGAAATATATATTCTCAGGTCACGTCTGCAGTTATTTCTGGTGAAAGCGTATAGAGGCGTATTTCAATAAAAAAAGGAAAAATATATACTCACTGCACTGTTGCAGTTATTTCTGGTAAAAGCGTATAGTGGCCTATTTCAGTCCAACAAGAAATATATATTCTCAGGTCACTTCTGCAGTTATTTCTGGTGAAAACGTGTCAGGGCGTATTTCAGTACTACAAGAAAAATATATTCTCAGTTCACTGTTACAGTATATCTGGTAAAGCCTTTACTGGCATATTGCAGTAGAAAAAGAAATATATATCCGCCATTCGCTGGTGCACTTATATGTAGAAAAACCTTTATTAACGTACATCAGTATAAAAAGAAATATACATTCGCCATTCTCTGCTGCACTTATATCTTAAAAAACCTTTATTAACGTATATCAGTAGAAAATGAAATATACATTCGCCATTCGCTGCTGCACTTATATCTTGAAAAACCTTTAGTGATATATTTCTGTAGAAAATTCAATATATATTCAGCGTTCACTGTAGCAGTTATATGTGGGAAAGTCCTTTTTGTGGTATGGACTAAATTATGTTGTGGTGAAATTTTGTATTTACATTTCACACACTGCGTGCTTACGTGACGACATCCATAAGAGTGCCGCACCAAAACAGGTAAATACACTATGCACTAACCCTGCACAAAAATGCGAACTAATTCACACCAGCCCGCATCTATCTGCAGTATTGCTTACTGGACACTACAGGGAGTTTTCTGTAGCACAGAAACCGCATGAGGACCGCATCTCGCTCTTCTAGCGCTGACCTACTACCTCCGATACATCCCGTTCACTTCAGACCACTCCATCTCAGGCATCGTTGTTTTTTTAAAAACTGACAGCCTATAACCCTCTGTTGAAAAGCCTTTAGTGGTGTATATACGTGGAAAAAGAAAAATATACTCGGGGTTCAATGTTCCAGTTATATGTGGTAAAGCGTTTAGTGGCGTATACCAATAGAAAAAGATATTCGGCATTCAGCGCTGCAGTTATATTGGGTAAAATCTTTTGTGACTTATTTTGGTGGAAAAAATTGTATTCAGCGCTGCAGTTATATGTGGTAAAATCTTTTTTTTATTATTTCGGTGAAAAAAAACTTTTATTCAGCATTAAGCGCTGCACTTATATGCGGTAATATTTTTTTTTAATTATTTTGGTTGAAAAAAAACTTGTATTCAGCATCAGGCGCTGTACTTACTGTATATGCGGTAAAATCTTTTTCAGATTTGTTGGACAAAAATCTTGTATTCTGCGGTAAGCGCTGCACTTACTGTATATGTAGTAAAATCTTTTTTGAATTATTTCGGTGGAAAAAATCTTGTATTCAGCATTAAGCGCTGCACTTATATGCGGTAAAATCTTTTTTTAAATATTTCGGTGGAAAAAATCTTGGATTCAGCATTAAGCGCTGCACTTGAAAGCGTTAAAATCTTTTTAGAATTATTTCGGTCGAGAAGAAACTTGTACTCAGCAATAAGCGCTGCACTTAGGTGCAGTAAAATATTTTTTAAAATATTTTGTTGGATGGGGGGGCGGAGCTTGCGCTCGTCGGTGATGGCCTCTCAGTTGCTCGCTTTGTGAACACTCCAGCCCTCGGCACCAGCTATATTAAGCCTACAGGAGCAACAATGGTGAAAATCGGTAATCCTAAGTCCGATGAGCTTCCCCCTTCAACTAAATCGCAGATCCCGAGTGGGGAAATGGAGAAAATCCTCAAAAAAGCCGCAGCCACTATTGCCGCGTGGGAATACAAGATGGCGCCGGCTCATGCTCTTAAAGCCGCGGCCCACGCCTCTGACCTCTCTGGTGGAGACAGCGACATAGAGGACTCCCATCCACCCAAAGAACTTCCTCTGACCAGACGTTATCTGGACCAAGCGCTTAGCAAAGCCCTGGACCCAGTGGTCTCAGAAATAGCCGCACTCCGCCGAGATGTGCGACAAATTGGCGACCGCGTCGAACAACTTGAGACCCACCAAGCGACCATGCTGGATCATCAGTCCACAACCACCAAGTCCCTAAACCACTGTAGAACCTACCTCAATGACCTTCATAACACCATAGAGGACCAGGAAAATAGGGGATGGCGCAACAATCTGCGTTACCGAGGGATCCCCGAGTCGGTACACCCAGGTGAGCTGTTCCACCCAGTGCATACAATCTGCAGCTCCCTGCTGGGGCCTGACTATGCCCTGGACATCACAATTGAAAGGGCTCACATGACATTACGCCCTAAGCCGAAACCTGACAATCCGCCTAGAGACGTGATCTGCCGTTTCTTAAATTTCCAAGTTAAGGCGGCCATCCTAGAAGCAGTCCGGACCCAAAGAGGTGTCTCCTATGAAGGGGCCCAAATCGCCATTTTTCAAGATTTAGTCCCGTCTACCCTCAAAAAGCGGAGGGCCCGTTAAGCCTCTCACAGACTGGCTCTGCACCAACAAGGTCCCATATAGGTGGTCCTATCCATTTGGATTTTCCTTTCAGCATGCGGGAAAGCGTTTTAACATCTCCGCCTTTTCCGACCTGAACCCAGTCTTTGAGCACCTAGAGATCCCACCATTGGAAATCGAGGACTGGGCCCACTACAAGGATCTGGCTGACCTCCCGGACCTCCCATCCATCCTTGCATTTGAGTCCCAGCGTACTTCGAAGTCCCAGAGACCCAAGAAGAGGCCCCATCAATCCACACCTAAGAGACTCTTACAAGAATAGTAATGTCGGGTCTCTCTAGCCTCCTTTTGCAAACTATTTTCCACCTGGATTCTCTCACTTACTCTCTCTAACCTTCAGCCTGGTCTCTACCCTTGTCACCCTCTCCTTATCTTATGTCCCTTTCTCCATAATATTCTGACAGCTCTTTTGCTCTTGTCTCTTCAGTAATTTTCTACTTCTTGCTCTCTTAATACCCACAATGATATGCTCACCACTGCATATTACTATTGCTCCATGTGCTAAATGTGCCTGCAGGCTTATAGTTTTAGGTCGCTTGACTACTATCCCCCTCTCCCCTAGGCTCTCCAATTTGAGCCCTCAACTATGCTTCCTTCATGTTCAATTTTTACTGTTGTTGAACTTTATTTGATTCCTATTTGTTTTTGTTTGCCTATTAGGTACAGGTTCCCTCTCATCTGCATCTTGGAATATGGCAGTCCTCCCTCCTATTGCTTCCGGGTCTTTGTCCTTCCAGACTATAAATTGCCTTCTTGCTGCGTCTCTCTGGAGGAGGGCTACACCACACCTTCCGCTTATATTCCTGGTGAGCTGATATGGCTGATCTACATATAACCTCATACAAAGGCTTTGTGAAAGGCTTTAAGTCGCCTTCAAAGCGGAGCCAAATGTTCACTTTATTGCGAAAATCTGGCTCCAACGTAGGTTTCCTCCAGGAGACACATTTTAAATTAAACTGCTACCCTAATCTCTCATTCTCAAACTACCCTAAGTGGTACCACTGTGGTGGCTCCTCTTCTGCATCCGGTGGAGTAAGCATAGGATTTCAAAAGAAACTCCCTTTTAAATATGCCAGCCATCTCCAAGATCCAGGTGGGAGATACATTATGGTCAAAGGCCACATCGGTCCACAGGTATACACTTTCGTTAACTTATACTTCCCCAATGTTAAACAAGCCCAGTGGTTAGCTGATGTTTCCCCACTTGTCGCCTCCTTCCAGGAGGGAATAGTGATCCTTGGCAGAGATTTTAATGTTTACCTAAACCCTAGTTTAGACTATTCTTCCCATAAATCTTCTCACTCCTCACGTGCCATGAGGAACATAGGGAGTGAGCTCTGGAGCCTTAACTTGGTTGACGTCTGGCGCTCACTGCACCCTGACACACTTGATTATACCTTTTTTTCCTCATACTCATGGTCCTATCACTGTATTGACTAATTTTTCATCTCTAAAATACACCTCCATCTCTGCCGTAGTGCCGATATAGGTTCCATCCATATGTCTGACCACGCCCCAATATCCCTTTCTGTCTCTGCTCTTTTGCCTACCCCCAAAGGGTTTAATTGGCACCTCAACGAGTCCTTCCTGGGAGACCCTAAAATAGTGGAAATAAAAGTGACTATTAGAAGAATATATATCCCTAAACAAACACCCCTCCATATCACCCCAAACTCTTTGGGATGCCCATAAACCCTACATTAGAGGTCAGTTTATAAGCATCAGCTCCCACCTAAAAAAATGTAGAAAAGAGAAGTTAGATTCTCTTTTGACTAAGATTCAAAACCTTGAATCTCTCCATATATGAGACCCTTCTGACTCCCACCTTCAGGTACTTTCTAGTGCTAGAGCGGAATTGAAAGCACTACTACAGACACGCTCAGCCAAATACTATCTAAACTCTCAACATAAATTCTTTGCTCATGGCGACAAATCTTCCAAATTTATAATGCAAAGAATTAAATCTAGAAAGATGGGCAATTATATTCATCAACTAACATCCCCAATCGGTAACACTATTTTCTCTACTACGCTCATTGTCAATGTGCAAATTACAGGCCTATTTCTTTGCTCAACATAGATCTGAAACTATTGGCAAAGATGTTAGCCAACCGCCTTGCTAAGCTCCTACCCCGTCTGGTGCATGGCGACCAGGTGGGCTTTATCCGCAACAGAGAGGGCGAAGACAACACGTCTAGAGTGCTAAACTTTTTTTGTCATGCCACCCGCACCTCCTCTCCCCTATTGCTTCTTAGCACAGATGCTGAGAAAGTATTCGATAGAGTCAACTGGAATTACCTTAGACTAACTCTGTTGCGGTTTATCCCCCCTGACCCCTATGTCCAAACAGTTTTTGCTATGTACACTAATGCATTAGCGAACGTAATAGTCAATGGTACCCTCTCCCCTGCCTTCGGTATAGCAAATGGTACCCGTCAGAATTGCCCCCTCTTCCCCCTCCTCTTTATTTTAACAATGGAACCCCTATTTGCTGCTTTAAGAGCCGACCCCTCTATTAAGGGTCCTATTGTTGATGGAACAGAACACAAAATCGCGGCCTTTGCCAATGACGTCCTGATGTTAACCTCCAATCCCAGTACTCCCCTTCCAATCATCAAAAATCATCTACAACAATTTGGCCCTTTTTCCAACTTTAAAATTGTTGCAAGTAAATCCCTCATCATCTGCACTGGTATCCCTCATGATGTCAAACGGAGATTAATGACCAACTCCTCTTTTAACTGGTCAACCCCTACAATCACATACTAGTGTTGATCACGAATTTTCGAATTGCGAATTTTAATCGCGAATATCAGCACTTCGAGAATTCGCGAATATTTAGAATATCGCAAAATATATTCGCAATTGCGAATATTCGCTTTATGCGAATTTTTTATATGAAAATTTTCGCATGCAAGAAAATAATGTCATTATTTTCTTGTTTGCGAAAATTCGCATAAAAAATTCGCATAAATTAGCATAAAAATTTGCATAAGCTGGTATTTAAAAGGTATATTTAAATGCCAGTTTATGCGAATTTTTATGCTAATTTATGCGAATTTTAATGCTAATTTATGCGAATTTTTATGCGAATTTTCGCAAACAAGAAAATATTGTCTGGAGATTACGAATTTGCGAATTTTCGAATATATGGCGAATATTCGCCCAAATATTCGCGAAATATCACGAATTCGAATATTGCTCCTGCTGCTCATCACTATCACATACTTGGAAGTGAAAATTAGCCCACAAATTCTTCCCCTTGAACTACAGTCGTGGCCAAAAGTTTTGAGAATTACATAAATGTTGGAAATTGGAAAAGTTGCTGCTTAAGTTTTTATAATAGCAATTTGCATATACTCCAGAATGTTATCAAGAGTGATCAGATGAATTGCATAGTCCTTCTTTGCCATGAAAATTAACTTAATCCCAAAAAAACCTTTCCACTGCATTTCATTGCTGTCATTAAAGGACCTGCTGAGATCATTTCGGTAATCGTCTTGTTAACTCAGGTGAGAATGTTGACGAGCACAAGGCTGGAGATCATTATGTCAGGCTGATTGGGTTAAAATGGCAGACTTGACATGTTAAAAGGAGGGTGATGCTTGAAATCATTGTTCTTCCATTGTTAACCATGGTGATCTGCAAAGAAACGCGTGCAGCCATCATTGTGTTGCATAAAAATGGCTTCACGGGCAAGGATATTGTGGCTACTAAGATTGCACCTCAATCAACAATTTATAGGATTATCAAGAACTTTAAGGAAAGAGGTTCAATTCTTGTTAAGAAGGCTTCAGGGCGTCCAAGAAAGTCCAGCAAGTGCCAGTATTGTCTCCTAAAGAGGATTCAGCTGCTGGATTGGAGTGCCACCAGTGCAGAGCTTGCTCAGGAATGGCAGCAGGCAGGTGTGGGCGCATCTGCACACACAGTGAGGCGAAGACTTTTGGAAGATGGCCTGGTGTCAAGAAGGGCAGCAAAGAAGCCACTTCTCTCCAAAAAAGATCAGGGACAGATTGATCTTCTGCAGAAAGTATGGTGAATGGACTGCTGAGGACTGGGGCAAAGTCATATTCTCCGATGAAGCCTCTTTCCGATTGTTTGGGGCATCTGAAAAAAGGCTTGTCCGGAGAAAAAAAGGTGAGCTCTACCATCAGTCCTGTGTCATGCCAACAGTAAAGCATCCTGAGACCATTCATGTGTGGGGTTGCTTCTCATCCAAGAGAGTGGGCTCACTCGCAATTTTGCCCAAAAACACAGCCATGAATAAAGAATGGTACCAAAACACCCTCCAACACCAACTTCTTCCAACAATCTAACAAGAGTTTGGTGAAGAACAATGCATTTTCCAGCTCGATGGAACACCGTGCCATAAGGCAAAAGTGATAACTTAGTGGCTCGGGGACCAAAACGTTGACATTTTGGGTCCATGGCCTGGAAACTCCCCAGATCTTAACCCCATTGAGAACTTGTGGTCAATACTCAAGAGGCGGGTGGACAAACAAAAACCCACTAATTCTGACAAACTCCAAGAAGTGATTATGAAAGAATGGGTTGCTATCAGTCAGGAATTGGCCCAGAAGTTGTATTGAAAGCATGCCCAGTCGAATTGCAGTGGTCCTGAAAAAGAAGGGCCACCACTGCAAATACTGACTCTTTGCATAAATATCATGTAATTGTCGATAAAAGCCATTGAAACGTGCGTGTAATAATATTTCACTAAATCACAGAAACAACTGAAACAAAGATCTAAAAGCAGTTTAGCAGCAAACTTTGTGAAAACTAATATTTGTGTCATTCTCAAAACTTTTGGCCATGACTGTACATTCCCCTGAAATCTATTGATAAATTAAATAAAACAGTCCCAACTCTATCTTGGTTTGGCAGTAAAAATCTCCTTACTGTACCTCCCTGATTCTCCCTTGCTTAACTTATCTGCAACAAGTCCTACCCATCCCTGTCCCCACATCCTATTATGCCACAATTAGACAGAAATTTAACTCCTTCATATGGCGTGAGAACAAAGCCAGATTGTCCTACTCTCGTCTATCCCGGCCCTGTTCTGAGGGTGGCATAGGCCTCCCAGACCCTGAATTATACGGTAAAACCATTCTATTGGCCAGGGTAGTCGAATGGCTACGTAACTCACTCCACAAATCCTGGGTCTCCCTGGAACGTTCAATCCTAGGGAAACCTTTCAGGGCCTTCTTGCTAGGCAACGACATCTTGCCCCCCACCCAACTAGCAGCCTACCCCATTATAAAAGTCACCCTAGCAACCTGGACCTGGCTTAAATCATCCCATTGCAATATCCCCTTCCCTTCTCCTCTACTCACAATAGGTGACATTCTGGGAACCTCCGATCCCTCCTTTCTAAGCTCTTCCCCCAGTGGGTCAAAACTTTCTAGCCTCCCAATCACATCTCTCATAGATGACGCAGGCCAACCTCTTTCCAAAGTAGCCCTGACCACTCTTCTTAATCCCCAGCCTTGTGACCTCAACTTAATTCCTTGTCTCAGGTCCTTCAAACTTAAGCATGCTAAACAGGGTGAACTCCGCCGCCCTATAGTCTGGCTTGAATCACTCATCTCCCAACCTAATTGTGACGAGACCAATCTCGCCACATTGCATTGGAGAAACCTGGTTGCTCGCCTGCTGCCTTTGGACTATGGCCCCCTGTTAAAAGACATCTTTTTTTACCTGCAGAAAAGCTTAATTCGTGCTTTTCTGCCTGGGGTTCGGTAGTTTTGGTTGAATGTGTTATACCCCAGATAGGAATCCCATGGAGCCCATTCGTATGAAACTGACTGTAAAGACTTTGGCTCCATGGCGATTAAACTGTATTCGTGTGGTCTGAGCGCCATTCACTTAATAATGTGCGCTCAGACCTGAGCTATCTGGGGATATGTTAAATGTATAGTTTTAATGTAATGTGTCTTACCTGGTGTATTGTAACAGTAATGCTTGTTCTGTGTCCCCATGTGCATAATGGAGTCTTGTCTCTGAAATGTCTGTGTGTATTGTAAAGGGTGGGACATTGTGTATTGAATAGTGATGTCTGTCCTATTGTCCCCACATGTGTATTGGCGATTTCCCTTTGTCCTGAGAGATAATTGAATGACTCCTCAATTGTCTCCAGGACAGAAGACATTGTGTATTCGTCTGCCTGTGATGATTGCATTACCCATGTAGGGTGATGGTATCACAGGCAGAGGGGAGGGATATGCTGGGGGTGTCTGTATTGTCCCAATGTGTGTGATTGGCTGCTGTATCCCGTGTCGCAGTCTTCCTTCTGGTCCTCTAGGGGAGTGTCCACCAGGTGGGAGACCTGGATAAATACCAGGCAGGTAGCCGTTAATAAATGATAGAATTCCTGTTTACCATCAATACGGAGCCTCGTCTCGTTCTTGGGGGATTCACTGTATGCTGTTAGAGACTGATTGCCAGGAGTGTAAGCTGATTGTCTGCTTTTCCTGTTCGTCTGCTAGCAGCTATTTGGGAGGTTCCAGTACGGGAGTTGGAGTGCTATTTTGTATCCAGTTCGGGAGTTTGGTGTCTCTGCAGTAGCTGTGCCTATATCTCTGTAAAGGGGGCCGATCGCCTAAACGGTTTTTACCCCTTGTCTGCAGAAACGGTCCGTTACAATTGGTGGCGAGCAGCGGGATCGTTCCTACAGCCAGAAGGACAGCTACAGGAGACACCATTTCCTTGGATTTACAAGTGGGGGCAACGCATGTCCCAGTACAGCGACCCTAAAAGCACCAGAATGGAACCAGCAGTGTCATACGAGGAGGAGGACCTGGATGGCCGGGATGCATTAAGGAAAGGCATCTGGTACCAGGCCCTGGACAATGTACAATACCAGCGGGGTGAGAGTCTCCCCAGTGAAGAGCAGCGGTGGCAGAAGCAAGTGGCCCTGCGGATGCCCTTTCTGGGAGAGCAGCCCCTGGATGAATGGGTGAAGGAACTAGAGCACCGGGTATGGCAGGAGCTATGGCTGGAGAATGCCTACCAGGCGCTCTGGTGGTATATGGCACAGTATATACCCTGGACAGCCGAGCATGACAAGCCAGAGGGAGAGGAGTTTGATGGTTCTGGCTTGTTATGGGAGTCCTTTGCAGAGCCTGACTTCGGGAGTCCTGCGCAGAACAGACTTCAGGACATTTTCTACGAGAGGGAGGCTAGGCATGACGGGGATGACCCCCATGAGGTAGAGCAAGACCTGGCTCACCTAGCAACCCTGGAGTGGGAACTGGAGCAGGACTACCGAGATCTCTTCCACTCCATTGGGAAGGCTCAGCAGGACAGCAAGGTGACAGATCCAGTTCCAGACCCATTCCGCTGGGAAGATATTATTGAAATTTACTGGGAGGAACCCCAGGCGGCAGGTGGAGATGGGACCGAGGTCTCTCCACCGGTATTGCAGGGAATTGGGAGCCTGAGCTCCATTCCCCAGCGGGAGATATTGCAGGGAATTGGGAGCCTGAGCTCCATTCCCCAGCGGGAGATATTGCAGGGAATTGGGAGCCTGAGCTCCATTCCCCAGCGGGAGATATTGCAGGGAATTGGGAGCCTGAGCTCCATTCCCCAGCGGCAGGCTGAGCTACAGGGGGCAGAGGTAGTTGTTCCTGCCCCACAGCAGCAGCGTGATTTGTTGGGAATTGGGAGCCCGGTCTCCAGTCCCCAGCGGCAGAGTAACCAGCAGGGAATAGAGAGCCCAGTCTCCTTTCTCCAGCAGCAGGACTCTGTATTGGGAGGAGAGACAGTCGGTCTCCCTCCACTGAGGAGGAAGGTATGTATGGGAGAGGAGCTTACTACCACCTCTCCCCAGCGGCGGATCATTAATGGGCAGGGAATAGAGAGCTCAGTCTCCTTTCCCCAGCAGCAGAGCTGTGTAACCGAAGGGGAGACAGTCGGTCTCCAGCAGCAGGACGGTATATCTAAAGGGGAGACAGTCGGTCTCCCCCTCCAACAACCAGGCTTCAACCAGGCTACCCTCCCAGTAGCGCTGGCAACAGGGCAGAGTGACGCGGTCTCTGCCCATGCAGCACCCCACCAAGTCAGCGCACCTGCACTCCAGCACAGCCGTGGTGAGGCACCTGGACATGGACAAGCTTCTCCTCTACCCAGTTGCAGTAACTATTTATTGTGGGTGGGCTGTGCTGTTGATTGTGTTTTGTGGGTGGCTGCTGGACTCAACAAGGGCACTGACCGGCAGGAGGTCAGATACCCTGTTAGTCTGTTTGGAAAAGGGGAGAGATGTGACGAGACCAATCTCGCCACATTGCATTGGAGAAACCTGGTTGCTCGCCTGCTGCCTTTGGACTATGGCCCCTGTTAAAAGACATCTTTTACCTGCAGAAAAGCTTAATTCGTGCTTTTCTGCCTGGGGTTCGGTAGTTTTGGTTGAATGTGTTATACCTCAGATAGGAATCCCATGGAGCCCATTCGTATGAAACTGACTGTAAAGACTTTGGCTCCATGGCGATTAAACTGTATTCAGTGTGGTCTGAGCGCCATTCACTTAATAATGTGCGCTCAGACCTGAGCTATCTGGGGATATGTTAAATGTATAGTTTTAATGTAATGTGTCTTACCTGGTGTATTTTAACAGTAATGCTTGTTCTGTGTCCCCATGTGCATAATGGAGTCTTGTCTCTGAAATGTCTGTGTGTATTGTAAAGGGTGGGACATTGTGTATTGAATAGTGATGTCTGTCCTATTGTCCCCACATGTGTATTGGCGATTTCCTTTGTCCTGAGAGATAATTGAATGACTCCTCAATTGTCTCCAGGACAGAAGACATTGTGTATTCGTCTGCCTGTGATGATTGCATTACCCATGTAGGGTGATGGTATCACAGGCAGAGGGGAGGGATATGCTGGGGTGTCTGTATTGTCCCAATGTGTGTGATTGGCTGCTGTATCCCGTGTCGCAGTCTTCCTTCTGGTCCTCTAGGGAGTGTCCACCAGGTGGGAGACCTGGATAAATACCAGGCAGGTAGCCGTTAATAAATGATAGAATTCCTGTTTACCATCAATACGGAGCCTCGTCTCGTTCTTGGGGGGATTCACTGTATGCTGTTAGAGACTGATTGCCAGGAGTGTAAGCTGATTGTCTGCTTTTCCTGTTCGTCTGCTAGCAGCTATTTGGGAGGTTCCAGTACGGGAGTTGGAGTGCTATTTTGTATCCAGTTCGGGAGTTTGGTGTTCTGCAGTAGCTGTGCCTATATCTCTGTAAAGGGGGCCGATCACCTAAACGGTTTTTACCCCTTGTCTGCAGCAACGGTCCGTTACACTAATCCCCCTAAAAAACCTATTTCCCTCCTTTATAACAAGCTTCACTCTTTCCCAGTACTATCTAAACCTGCCTTCATTTTTTGGGAAAAAGATCTCAAAATTGATATCTTCTACCTTGCTCTCCCTAAACTCCTTGAGGCGCCACATAAGACCTCACGGTGCGTACGTATCCAGGAAAATAACTATAAATTCTTGACCCAATGGTACCTCACATTGGTCAAAACAGCTCACTTTACTCCTAAGGCCTCGGACAAGTGCTGGAGGTGTATAGAGGAAAGGGGGACTTTTTTTCACCTTTGGTGGGATTGTACAATGATTATCAAGTGGTGGTCAGATATTTTTAAGCAATCTAACCAGATCTGTCAAACCACAATTGCGATGTCTCCATCAGTTGTCAAAAAAGGTGATAAGACATTCTTCAGATACATAAATGAAAAAAGGAAATTAAAAAAAGGAATTACCAAATTAAAAACAAAAGAAGGAAGGTATATGGAAGAGGATAAAGAACTAGCTGACTGCCTCAATGAATACTTCTGTTCAGTTTTTACAAAGGAAAATGAAGGAGAAGGACCTCAGTTAGGGAGGAAGACTAATGAATCCTTTGATGCATGTGTCTTTACAGAGGAAGAGGTTCTAAGTCAGCTGTCCAAAATTAATACAAATAAATCACAGGGGCCTGATGGGATACACCCAAAGCTATTAAAAGAGCTTAGAGGTGTACTAGCAAATCCATTAACAGATTTATTTAGCCAATCACTGGTAACAGGTGTCGTCCCAGAAGATTGGAAATTAGCAAACGTTGTGCCAATTCACAAGAAAGGTAGTAGAGAGGAATCAGGCAACTATAGGCCAGTAAGCCTGACATCAATAGTGGGGAAATTAATGGAAACCATACTCAAGGAGAGGATTGTGGAACATCTAAAAACCCATGGGTTGATTGATAAAAAACAGCATGGGTTTACTTCAGGGAGATCATGTCAAACTAATCTTATTGACTTTTTTGATTGGGTGACTAAAATAATAGATGGCGGAGGTGCAGTAGACATGGCTTATCTGGACTTTAGTTAGGCATTTGATACTGTCCCACATAGAAGGCTTATCAATAAACTGCAGTCTTTGAGCTTGAGCTCACATATTGTTGAATGGATTAGGCAGTGGCTGAAGGACAGAAAACAGAGGGTTGTAGTCAATGGAGTATATTCAGACCATGGTATTGTTACCAGTGGGGTACCTCAGGGATCTGTTCTGGGACCCATATTGTTTAATATCTTTATCAGCGAAATTGCAGAAGGCCTCAATGGTAAGGTGTGTCTTTTGCTGATGACACAAAGATTTGTAACAGGGTTGATGTTCCTGGAGGGATACACCAAATGGAAAAGGATTTAGGAAAACTAGAGGAATGGTCAAAAATCTGGCAACTAAAATTTAATGTCGATAAGTGCAAGATAATGCACCTGGGGCGTAAAACCCAAAAGCAGAATATAAAATCAGTGATACAGTACTAACCTCAGTATCTGAGGAAAGGGATTTAGGGTCATTATATCAGACGACCTAAAGGTGGGCAGACAATGTCATAGATCAGCAGGTAATGCCAGCAGAATGCTTGGGTGTATAGGGAGAGGCATTAACAGTAGAAAGAGGGAGGTGCTCGTGCCGCTCTACAGAGCACTAGTGAGACCTCATTTGGAGTATTGTGTGCAGTACTGGAGACCATATCTGCAGAAGGATATTGAAACTTTGGAGAGAGTTCAGAGAAGAGCTACTAAACTAGTACATGGATTGCAGGACAAAACTTACCAGGAAAGGTTAAAGGACCTCAACATGTATAGCTTGGAAGCAAGAAGAGACAGAGGGGATATGATAGAAACTTTTAAATAGATAAAGGGAATCATCACGGTAAAAGAGGAGAGAATATTTAAAAGAAGAAAAACTGCTACAAGAGGACATAGTTTTAAATTAGAGGGGCAAAGGTTTAAAAGTAATATCAGGAAGAATTACTTTACTGAGTGAGTAGTGGACGCATGGAATAGCCTTCCTGCAGACATGGTAGCTGCAAATACAGTGAAGGAGTTTAAGCATGCATGGGATAGGCATAAGGCCATCCTTCATATAAGATAGGGCTTGGGGCTATCCATAGTATTCAGCATATTGGGCAGACTAGATGGGCCAAATGGTTCTTATCTGCCGACACATTCTATGTTTCTATGTTTCTATGTTACTGTCTTTTTTGGACAGCAACACATCTTCATATCTCCCTTACCTTTTTAAGCAACTGTTGATTGCTGCACGTCTCCTTATCCCCGGGTGTTGGCTCCAGACCTCCCTCCCTGACCTCGAACAATGGAAAGTTGAAAGTTGACCAGCTTTACCGTTTCGAGGAATTGTCTGCATGGGAATCCCGCACCCACCTTACCTTCCTCAAATGCTGGAACAAGTGGAGATCCCACAGATTCCTCCCTATCTCTTAACCTCTCGCAAATCTTCTAGGATAACATCCTTTCTACCCTGTGTCCCCTTCCTCCATAGCCACCATTACCACCCCAGTCGTCCCAACACAACTATACCCTTTTTACAGTAGTCCTATTGAGCCCTAACTAGACTCGCATGTCATCACACCTGATTACTAGTCTTTAATTGACCCACAACATACCAAACAATTATCCGCTTACATACCTCTTAGCGTATAATGACATCCTGGCTGCTTACTCCACAGGCCCCTGCCTACGACCGGAACCTTCTGCCTATTACATTGGTGCTTATGTGTTTCTTGACCTTATCGTGCCTCAGCAATTTCCTCAAACTGCTTATGTCTATCTAGCATTTCTGCTTATATTCCTGTATACCATTCACAATTTGTGCTGCTATACCATTACCTGTACCTGAACTTGTTACTTATTGTTACTTATATTTGTAACTATGAAAAATTTATATAAAATATAATTTAAAAATAATAATAATTTTGTTGGACAAAAATCTTGCATTCTGTATTAAGCGCTGCACTTATATGCGGTAAAATCTTTTTTGAATAATTTCGGTGGAAATACAAATTTGCACCTCCTTCATTAAATTCCTCAACTCTTTATTAACACTAACTTTACCCCCCCCCCCAGCTACATATATAAGTGGTGCCAGCACCACCTAGCAGCGAATAAAGGTAAATGACACTGCCAGCCTATTAAAGGGAATTACAACATAATACCAGAATACATTTGATTTGACATTTAGCAAGAGTTTAAAGTGCCCACATATAGCACATAGTGGGACACTGCATCAAGATGAATCTATCGTGGATCAGCCATACGCTAACCGAGTGAAGGTGCATGCTCCACAGACACTATCCGTTTTTTCTAGGCAATTGTTCTGACGGATCAGTGAATGGGGAAAATTAATCAGTGACGTCAACACAAACTTACTGCTAACACCCTCTCCACTCTGTCAGAGGGCTCTACTTGTATAATCATTTAATAGAACAGGTTCTGTAGACATCGATGTGGAATCACCTGACAAGGGTGGAAAAGGAGTGTGCTTCTTCTTGACGCTAGGAGCGAAACATTCATAATCTTGCTATTTGGTGACTGAAGTTACTGCACTGTAGCGTGCCAGCATCAGCACTGTGATGGCCGTGTGCGGCCAAACACACGCCGGATATAAATAATTTAACACCCGCCCCGAAAGGGGATGTGCCTGAGTGAGCCACCAATCAGGGAGGAAGGCGCGTCATCCGACACACCCCCTGACGCGGCCAGCTCAAAATAAAGCATAATGCACTTTGGGGAGGAGCGCGATGCGCTCAAACATATGGGGGAACAATCGTATGCGGTATATATCGAGTGACATTGCTGTATAAAGCTGAATGGGATATATAGAGGGGGCCTAATTAGAGGAAACAGCGCAGTGTAGTGGTCAAATTAACCCACACATTGCCAGACTAAATCAAGAAAAGCAGTTGATTGTGGAGCCAAACCAGCCTATGTATAAAACATGGGATGGTGTCATGAGAAGGATGACACAACACATCTGTCATAACTCAATTGTGCAATAATGACAAAGTGATGGATTGAAATATATCAGGACCATAGCAGCCATCCCATCTATCTGACATTAGAAACAACCGCGACACATCTGTGGCACACCATGTCTGTGACCATCATGGCGGTAATCCAGATGTGCTCAAGGTCCAAGGGATCGAACACATTGTGAAATCCATTCGTGGAGGGGACATTGACGTGCCACTGCTCCGCAAAGACACCGAATGGATTTTTAAGTTGGACACTGTACATCCTAAGGGAGTAAACAAGGAGGTCTCATTTTCCTGCTTTATTTAGCAGACTATGGGATGGCTGCTTTGGTCCTGATATATTTCAATCCATCACTTTGTCATTATTGCACAATTGGGTTATGACAGATGTATTGTGTCATCCTTCTCATGACACAATCCCATGTTTTATACATGGGCTGGTTTGGCTCCACAATCAACTGCTTTTAATTTAGTCTGGCAGTGTGCGGGTTAATTTGACCATTACACTGAGCTGTTTCCTCTAATTAGGCCCCCTCTATATATCCCATTCGGCTTTATACAGCGATGTCACTCAGTATATACCTCATACGATTGTTCCCCCATATGTTTAAGCGCATCGCGCTCCACCCCTAAAGTGCATTATACTTTATTTCGAGCTGGCCGCGTCAGGGGGTGTGTCAGATGACGCTCCTTCTGCTCTGATTGGTGGCTCACTCAGGCACATCCCCTTTTGGGGCGGGCGTTAGATTATTTATATCCGGCGTGTGTTTGGCTGCACATGGCCATCACAGCGCCGATACTGGCACGCTACAGTGCAGTAACTTCAGTCACAAAATGACAAGATTATGAATGTTTCGCTCCTGATGAAATATGACACAGCGGAGTCATGTAGAAACGCGTTGAGCGATCTGTTATGTGTATCGCTCAGTAGGCAGGGCAGTTCTTAAATGTGAATCTGAATCTACACTGCTTGTCCATACCTGAGCGACCTGAAGTGTTTTAAATCGCTCACCTAACAGGGCAGCGCTAACGGGGTGCACCTGGACCCATCCTAGCTCCTCTAATTCTGCAGGCATTCTTCCCCAAGTCTCCACACCAGGAGCATAGGGGCAGATTTGAAGTGGAATAGATCTGCAGTAGCTAAGCCCTTACTTAGATGCAGCGATTCACCTGTTGCTATAGACTACACCCATATCAGTGTGCTCCAACAATGAGTGATAGCTGGCAACATGTCTTTAGTCAGGCCTTCAGAGTGTGGGATGGTGTTTCACTCAATCCCTCTCCTTACCTCTGATTCCCTGAATGCCTGATTTTATCTATTACCCCCTTTTCATTGAGTCTAATAAATCTTTATTATTTTCATTCCTAACGTTCTTTCAGACTGTGACATTGTTCTCTGTATCCCCGTGATGCCTTTGCTGATTTGTATCCCACACTCCCGTGATGCCTTTGCTGATTTGGGTGCCACAACACGATTCCTCCTCCATATCATTCTCCTTCTCATCGTCCAGAACTGTGCTCTGGCTGAACAGTTGTGTACCTGGCCTCTGACTAGCCTGATAACCGTGGAAATGATCCCTCTTCCTCCTGTGCCACATCCTCTTCCATCATCGCTCAAAGTGTTTTTTGAAGGAGACATAGAAGTGGGATAGTAATGCTAAGCACTGCGTCATCGGCACTGGCCATGTTGGTGGAGTAGTCGAAACAGCGCGAAATGGCAAACACGTCCCGCATGGAGGCCAACTCATTGGTGGTGAAGTGGTGCTGTTACGCAGAGCGACTCACCCGTGCGTGCTGCAGCTGAAACTCCACTATCGCCTGCTGCTGCTTGCACAGTCTCTCCAGCATGAGCAAGACGGAGTTCCACATTGTGGGTATGTTGCATATGAGACGTTGAGGGGGAAGGCCGAAGTTACGCTGCAGCGCAGACAGGTGAGCAGCAGCAGGGTGAGAACACCGAAAGCGCGCACAGATGGCCTGCACTTTCTGCAGCAGCTCTGACATATTGGGGTAATTTTTCAGGAACCTCTGCACCACAAAATTCAGCACATGCGCCAGGCAAGGGATGTGTGTCAAACTGGCTAGGCACAGAGCTGCTACACCCATTATCCCTAGTGTTGAGCGCGAATATTCGCATAGCGAATTTTTTTAGCGAATATCGGCACTTCGCTTATTCGCGAATAATGCGAATATATCGCTATATATTCGCTATTTCGAATATTCATTTTTTTTTTTTTTTTTTATTGTTATATTTTTTTCTTTCCCACTTCCCAAAAGTAGTTCTACATAATACATTCGTCAATCGTCATCTTCTTCTACCAAGTCAACCATAGTAAACCAGGTCTAAGTTTAAATCGCAAAGTTATATTAATCGCATTGCGATTACAACTTAGCACTGCTATATTACATATTAGGCTAGAATTAACGAATATGGAATATAGCAGTGCTAACTTGAAATCGCAATGCGATTTATATAACTTGAAGTAATCGCATTGTGATTTCAACTTAGCACTGCTATATTCCATATTCGTTAATTCTAGCCTAATATGTAATATAGCAGTGCTAAGTTGTAATCGCAATGCGATTAATATAACTTCAATTAATCGCATTGCGATTTAAACTTAGACCTGGTTTACTATGGTTGGCTTGGTAGAATTAGCAAATATGACGAATGCATTCGTCATATTCCCAAAAACGAAGATAACAAAGTATTCTCCATCTTCGTTTTAGCTACCTATTCGTCAACTTCACTAATTCTAGCAATCAAATAGGAAGGTTGACTATAGAGACAGCTGTTTAATTCGCTATGCGCTTATATTACTTTGCTTTTTTTTTAATAAATAGAATAATTATAATACTTGATAATTATTATAATTATTCTATTTATTAAAAAAAAAAAGTCAACTTTCCTATTTGATTGCTAGAATTAGCGAAGTTGACGAATAGGTAGCTAAAACGAAGATGGAGAATACTTCGTTATCTTCGTTTTGAGGAATATGACGAATACATTTGTCATATTCGCTAATTCTAGATATCAAACCAATAGGAGAGTAGCCTTAAGTTACAATCGCAATACGCGATTATTTTAATGGCATATTAATTGCGATATTGACGAATATTCGATTTTGACGAATATGAAATGAATTTTCTATCGAATATTCGCTAGTTTAGTTTAAATCGAATACGGCACCTGCCGTTCATCACTAATTATCACACACCACCAGGCTGGGCTTGAGGCTCAGTGGCATCAAACCACTCATCGGTCTCTTGTTCCATGCCCGTCCACAGCTTCTGCGCAGTGTGGGGGTTTTTCCCCAAACAGATGAGTTTCAAAACAGCCTGCTGTCGTTTCCTCCTGGCTGTGCTGAATTTGGTGATGGAGGTGTTACGCTGACCGGATGAGGAGGTGGTAGAGAAGGAAGCGGAGTAGGAGGCAAAAGGAGGCAAAGAGAAACGTCCTGCAATCCTCGGTGGAGGAACGACATGCGCCAAACTGCTATCCGCCTCAGGTCCAGCCGCCATTGCATTTACCCAGTGTGCCGTTAGATAGATATAACGTCCCTGCCCATGCTTACTGGTCCCCGTATCGGTGGTTATGTGGACCTTGCCACAGATGGCTTTGCGCAGTGCACACCTAATTTTGTCCGCCACTTGGTTGTGCAGGGCAGAGATGGCTCGTCTGGAAAAGTAGTGGCGGCTTGGAACCACTGTGGGACAGCCACCGCCATAAGGTTTTTAAAAGTCTCCGTCTCCACCAGATGGAATGACAGCATTTCAAAGGCCAGGAATTTTGAAATGCTGGCATTCAGTGCCAGGGATCGCGGGTGGGTAAGGGGGTACTTCCTTTTTCTCCAGTGTTTGGTAGATGGACAGCTGAACGCTTCCATGGGACAGTGTGGAGATGTTTGGTGACGGTGACGGAGGTGGTGGCGTTGCTGCTACATCCTTTGTTTGAGGGGTGGCAAGTGCCACTGTCAATCCAGAGTGGGAGGAAGAGGCAGAGACTGCAGCAGAAAAGGAAACAGGAGGACCTGTAGATCTTTTGTGGTTTTTCAGGTGTGTACTCCACTGCAGCTCGTGCTTTACATTTAGATGCCTGGTCATGCAGGTGGTGCTCAGGTTTAGAACATTTATTCCTCTCTTCAGGCTCTGATTGCACAGGGTGCAAACCGCTCGCGTCTTGTTGTCAGCACATTGTCTGAAGAACTGCCACGCCAGGGAACTCCTTGGAGCTGGCTTTCATGTGCTCAGTCCCTGGGTGCGGTGGGCAGTAGCAGGCTTACTGGCTAGGGGACGGTCTCTCTGCTTTTGCACCCTGCTCCCTCTTTTGCTGTGCGGCTGGGGCCGTGTGACCACCACCTCTTCCTTCGAACTGCCTACGTCACTCGCATGACCTTGATTCCATGTGAGGTTTAGAACCTCATCATCCTCCACATCATCTTCCGCCCATTCTTCACCCCTGCCCTCCTTGTCTGTCTGCACACTGCAGAAAGCCACAGCAGTTGCCACCTGTGTTTATCATCATCCGAGACGTGCTGCGGTGGTCCTCCTATGTCCACATCCTGCAACATAAGTTGTTGGGCATCAGTGCACTCAATCTCTTCCACTTCTGGGGCAGGGCTATGTGGATGGCCCACGGAAACCCTGCCAGCAGAGTCATCAAAAAGCGTAAGAGACTGCTATTAGGGGCCAGATTTTCCGTTCCACAAAAAACTGAATGCACATGGATGTTATCTGTTTTTTTTTTTTGCAGATCAGTTTTTCAGTGACCGCAAAACCATACGGTGGTGTGCAAAAGGCCTGACTGTCATAATAAGCACCAATACACGCGGAGCAGCGGGGTGGAGAGGGGAGGCTGCCATGTACTGAGAGAGTGCTACCTAGTCCTGGTGGTCAGGGGTGAGGACTGTGTTTCCCAAGGATCGTTTATCTACTGGGAAATACAGGGCAAAGTATAATACACTAGAATCTATATACTATAAAGATATTATCCCTACCCCTAAATAATAATACAATTAGGGGGTCATTTATTATATAGAAATATCTCTATATTAGGCATATTTCTGACACAGATTATGGTGCAAAGGTCCTAGGCACTGCAAGCTGCATCTTTTTCCTGATCATGCCAGGTCTAAAAAAGGTGTCGTGGGAAGGGAAACGGATACAGTTATGACAATACAGTTATTGGATACCACCGCCATACAGTGACCGGATAACACCGCCAATACAGTGACTGAATAAAAGGGTATAAGAGGTACATTAGGCGGTCACAGGCTAAACATTTTACTGTAGGCCAGTTCAGGCCCCAAAAATTAGGCATTCACCTGACAGAAAAGAACTTGTGATGATGTTGCTGGAGGTACCATAGGCGGTCACTGGATAAAGATTTTACTGTAGGCCACTGGAGTACAGGCCCCAAAAATTAGGCATTCACCTGACAGAAAAAAACTTGTGATTACATGGCTGGAGGTACATTAGGCAGCCACTGGCTAAAAATGTTACTGTCCTGACTCGAGTCCCCAGTACAGGCCCCAAAAATTAGGCATTCATCTAACAGAAAAGACCTATTATGCCGCTGTATATACATAAGACAAGGACCATTCTTTGTTCTGGGTGGTGGCAGATATGTGTGGGCTGGCATGAGGAAATTCAATTCACAGGTGTTGGATTCCTCCGAGATCCATGCCTCATTTATTTTTAGAAATGTTAGGTAGTCCACACTGTTGTGATCTAGGCGAGTGCGCTTATCAGTCACGAACCCCCATGCTGCGCTGAACGACACTTGACGAGGGGCAAGCCAAGAGTTCCATGGCAAAGTGTGCCAGCTCTGGCCACAGGTCAAGCCTGCACACACAGTAGTCCAGGGGTTCCTCGCTTCTCAGAGTGTCCACATTGGCCGTTAACCCGATGTAATAGGACACCTGTCTGTCTAGGCGTTCCCTGAGGCTGGATCCGGAGGGCGGCTGTCGATGGTTTGGCTGCAAGAATGATCTCATATCCGAAGTGACCAACACATCTTCAAACCGCCCTATTCTTGCAGGCGCGGTAGGATTGGTACCCGCACCTGTTTCGAGCAGCATCTCTTACAGCAAGGCCTGGAAATGCTGCATTCTGGCAGCCCTCTGTGATGCTGGTAACATGTCCACCATTTTGTACTTGTACCGAGTGTCTAAGTACGTTGCCACCCAGTACTAGTCCTTGGCCTTGCTTTTTATACGGGGGTCCCTCTTCAAACACTGGAGCATGAAGACCCCTATTTGCATTTAAATTGGAAGCGGTGGAGTGCCCTGGCTCCTGTCATCCTCGGTCTCCTCCCCGCAGCCACGGACAACATCAGGGATCCCCGAAAAGTTTAAAGTCCCCCTCAAAAGCTGCTCTTCTTGCTCCTCCTCCTCCCCCCAGCCACATCCTCCTCTGATTCCTCTTCAGACTCCTGCTGACTTGGCACAGATGGAGTAGCCCCCACTGGGAACTCATTCAGCACTGCGACTTCTTCATCTTCCAGCTCCTGCTCCTCGACGGCTTGATCAATGACACGACACAATGAATGCTACAGAAAGAAAATGTAAGGTACAATGTCACTGATAGTGCCCTGGCAGTGACTGACCAGTTTGGTGATCTCATCAAATGGCCGCAGAAGTCAGCATGCTTGACAGCCGTCAGAAGGTTGACCTAGTGGGCAGTAAAAGTTATGTACCTTCCCTGTGCGCGAGATATATTCACTTTCTCCTGAACGTGGCCATATAGCTCTGGGATGCCCTTCTGGGAGAAATATTTCCTTCCGGGGACCTTCCATTGCAATGTTCCACTGGCCACAAAGTTTCTAAAGGACTAGTTGGCGGGCTAGCAGTTCCGACAAGCCAGCAGTCAGCCGTTAGGCAAGAGGTTTATCCGGCGTCATCAACTTTTTACGCTTAAACATTTGGGCCACGGAACCCTCCCTCCTGCCCGATGAATGCGACGACAGCACTGTGTAAGGTGGCGTGGAATACAAATGGGAGGAGAGAAGGGAAAAGGCATGATGTGGAGCGCCGGGAGTGTGGCTTTGTGGGTTCTGATAGCGTTGCTCCCACTGGGCTCAGTGATGGGAGGCCAGGTGCCTTCTTAAGGCAGTCGTGCCTAGGTGAGTGTTGGGCTTACTGCAACTTATGCGTTGACAGCACATGCTGCAGATGGCAACACTATTGCCAGCAGCTGACACGTTAAAAAAAGCCCACAATGCAGAACCATTTGCCGGCATCCTGGGAGAGCCAGAAGTGACCGTGCATGGTGGATGGCTCACTCCAGATACATTTGCAGTCTGCTTTTTGCCTCCTGTGCCCTGCAAGCTCTGCCTACTTCTCCTCCTTCTCCTCCCTCTCTGCTGCTCCGTCTCTTCCTCATCCGATGTCAAGAATGGCTGCGCATCGGTAAGGTCTGGGCATGGATAGGAAAATAATTCCACTGACTCGAGTGGAGGGGCTGTGGTGGTGGTGGTGATGTATTTGGGGGTGCACACAGCAGAGAGTGAGGAAAGTGCAGATACATAGGATGAGGAGGGAGCAGAAACAAAAGGCTCAGTGAGACACTAAACCAATTCTGGTGCGCCCTTTGAAGAAATCGCAACCGCCTTCTCCAACTTCCCACTTAGGCTCCTGCCTGGTGCACCAGCCCAACCCTTACCACCCCTGCATTACGGCCTGCCTCTTCCTCTGCCTGTCATTTACAAAATAAAGTAGGTAAGCTGTAAACCTCCTATCCGATAGAGAAGCTGGTCAAGTCATATCTCCCCAATGGACAAAACTTTACCTGCTTCTCTATCGGCCGTCACTGTTATCTATGTTGATTGTGCCATGTGAGGTCCTGGATGTCCTTTAATATCTGTATGGGGAGCTAAGTACCTATTTAAGGCATCTGATATTTAATACCTTCTCTACCCCCTGACGATCCTCTTGTCTAGGTGAAATGTGTCAGGGTTTTTGATAGTTCCAGCATCTATTTATTTTTGGTATTTCAATCTCTTGGTTTATGAGGTTGTGCATCTAATCATCTATATACACAAACCACGCGACCATCTATATCAAATTTTTCCCTCTATCATAGGGCTTTTAACAGGGATGTTTTAGAATTAGGTACGGGGAACCTCCACCATCAGGGGGCAACTCTGGGTTGAGGGGAGTCTAGGGTATTGCAGGGATAGTATATAATCGAATCCCTTGAATCTTCCTCCTTCCCCACCTACATTATCCTAGCAAATATATGTTCTTTTGTTTTCCCCCCTTGCACGTGGGGAATTTCCCCTTTTTCTGGGGTTTATCGAAGATTTCATCACATTATAATAAAGGTATTTTTAAAAGTCACGTCCGTTTTTTGTTAATTCTGACCCCATTTTCAAAATGACCCTGTGCCGAAGTCTCTAGAGAAGAGCAGTATTTATGGAAGCAGGTAAATCGCAGGCCTCAATCAATATTTGGTGGAAACAGGTATATCGAACCCCTTAATCCGCATTTTGTGGAAGCAGGTATATCACAGGCCTCAATCAATATTCGGTGGAAACAGGTATATCGAACCCCTTAATCAGTATTTTGTGTAAGCAGGTATATCACAGCCCTCAATCAGTATTTTGTGGAAGCAGGTATATCAAACCACTTAATCAGTATTTTGTGGAAGCAGGTACAGTATATCGCAGGCCCCAATCAATATTTGTTGGAAACAGGTATATCGAACCCCTTAATCGGTATTTTGTGTAAGCAGGTATATCGCAGGCATCAATCAGTATTTAGTGGAAACAGGTATATCAAACCCCTTAATCAGTATTTTGTGAAAGCAGGTATATCGCAGCCCTCAATCAGTATTTTTTGGAAGCAGGAATATCAAACCCCTTAATGAGTATTTTGTGGAAGCCAGTATATCGCAGGCCTCAATCAATATTTGTTGGAAACCCCCACAAAAAATGGGAATATGTCACCCACCAATCTAACAGACGGATTAACTATATTAATTTCCCTGTCACCTATGCATTGCAGGTGTACCTCACACCAAGAATGGGAATATGTCACCCAACAATCTAACAGACGGATTAACTATATTAATTTCTCTGTCACGTATATGCAATGCAGGTGTGCCTCACACAAAAAAAGGGAATATGTCACCCGCCGAACTAACAGACGGATTAAGGTACTTTCACATTAGCGGCAGGGGAGTCCTTCAGGCTGTTCCAGTGGGTGAACAGCCTGTCGGATCCTGCCGCTCGTTCACGTGTGCTCCCGGACTGCCGCTCCGTCCCCATTCACTATAATGGGGGCGGGGGAAGAGTTCCGGCGGGCAGCATGGCAACACATGGCGAGAGGCCGCCGGACTAAACGTACGACATGCAGTACTATTAGTCCGGCTGCCTCTCTCCGTGCTCTGCCGTTCTGCCGCCGGAACTCCGCCCCCGTCCCCATTATAGTCAATAGGGACGGAGTGGCAGTCTAGGTGCACACGTGAACAAGCTAAAGGACAATCCAACAGGCTGTTGACCAGCCGGAACAGCCTGACGGACTCCCCTGCCGCTAGTGTGAAACTAGCTAACAGACAGATTAACTATATTAATTTCCCTTTCACGTATGAATTCCAGGTGTACCACACACAAAAAATGTGAATATGTCACCCACCAGTCTAACAGACGGATTAACTATATTTATTTCCCTGTCAGGTATGCAGTGTAGGTGTACTGCACACAAAAAAAGGGTATATGTCACCCAGTGAACTAACAGATGGATTAACTATATTAATTTCCCTGTCACGTATGCAATGCAGGTGTACCTCACACAAAAAATGGGAAAATTTCACCCACCAATTTAACAGATGGATTAACTATATTAATTTCCCTGTCACGTATGCAATGCAGGTGTACCTCACTCTAAAAACTGGTATATGTCACCCACCGAACTAACAGACAGATTAACTATATAAATTTCACTTTCACATATGCAGTGCAGGTGTACCTCACACAAAAAATGGGTATATGTCACCCACCGAACTAAGAGACAGAATAACTATTATATTTTTGTGTCAGGGGTGCAAAGATGGTGCATTGTACCCACAAAAGATCGCTATAGGTCACCCACAGAATTAACAGCCAGATTCATTTTTATATTTCTTTATTAGGGGTGCAAAGTGGGTGTATAGCACCCACATAAAAATCACTATAGGTCACCAACAGAACAAATAACCAGATGAGCTTCCTAACACTGTCCCTCACTTCAGCTGCCTGCTTCCTGTCCCTGCACTACTCAGAGCTGATGGGTGGTGCTACACGAGATCCAGCTTTTATAGAGGCTGGGTCACATGATGCACCAGCCAATCACAGCCATGTCATTACTAGGCATGGCTGTGATGGCTTCTAAGTGCCCACAGCTTAAAAGCTTGTTGATTGGCTGCCCTGCAGGCTTTCAACAAGCTTTATTAAATGCCCGAACACCGAACTCGAACCGGCAAAGTTCGGGTTCGGGTCAAGGTACCCAAAATCTGGTTCGGGTTTAATTCTGAACTAGTCGGATTTCTTGTTGAAGTTCGACAAAACTCTGATTAACACCACCAACACAGCTATGAATGGAGTCCTCCACCCCTGAACCTCCTTCTCAGGGCAGTGCAAACGGTTATAGCTCTCACACAAGTCATCAACAGAAAGAATCGCTTGACTATCTCTTAGGGAAAAAAGGTAGCCCAGTAGGAAGGGGCAGTAAAGACAAAGGACAGCACTGAAAGGCTTCTCTGGTGCTGCAAAGAGAAGGAGACATTCTGTGAAACCTGGCTCCAAGTCTCAGTGTCAGATGGTATCAGAAGTCATCTCCACATCATTCTACTGTGACTGAGAGAAGGAGTGAGCCATCCACAATCCCATCCTCTTTCTCCTCACTGATAATGTTTTCAGAAGCCAAGTAGAACTTGCCTAACACACCACAACTACTACTTCCTGGACGCTTACTGATGCTACTACCTACATTATGGCTCTGGGAGATTTACCTTAGGAATAATGCAGTATTTGCGCTGGTAAGATTTGTCTACAGTGTTATTTACGTTTAAAAACACAGTTTCAAAAAAGACTCTCTACAACAACACCAATATAATGATGCAGAAAAGGCCAGCGTAAGATCTGTATACTGTGATTTTTGCATATCATAACTAGAGATGAGCGAATCGAAGCTGACGAAGTGGAATTTGATCAGAATTTCAGGAAAAATTCGATTTGCACCGAATCGGTGCTAGCGAATCGCATTTTTTCCTAAAATGGCTGCTACACGTGTGAGGACATGGGTCAAGGAACTCTGGGAAGGCGGATCGTCCATACTGACATGCATGCAGGTAATCAGCAGACAGCCTGCCCTGTCATGTCACAGCCCTACAAATATGGTGGCCATCTTATATTCTGCCATACACCAGTGTGCTTAGTGCAGGGAGAGACGTCTCTGCAGGTGCTAGGGACTGTGATAGGAAAGACTTGATTGTGGTGAAAAAAAATGATTTACAAGTGCAGGGAAAGATTACTCAAGGTGTAGGGAAAGATTAGGGAGGAATCATTCCACCAGCATTTGTATTGAATAGAGATGGCCCGAACTATCCGCCGGCGAACAGTTCCCGGCGAACATAGCTTGTTCGCGTTCGCCTCTGCCGGGCGAACATATGCGATGTTCGGTCCGCCCCCTATACATCATCATTGAGCAAACTTTGACCCTGTACCTCACAGTCAGCAGACACATTCCAGCCAATCAGCAGCATACCCTCCCTCCCAGACCCTCCCACCTCCTGCACAGCATCCATTTTAGATTCATTCTGAAGCTGCAGTCTTAGTGAGAGGAGGGAGACTATAATTGCTGCTGATTTAATTGGGAAATCGATAGCTAGGCTAGTGAATTCAGTGTCCACTCCAGTCCTGAAAGACTCATCTGATCTCTGCTGTAAGGACAGCGTCCTGACAGCACCCCAAAAGCCCTTTTAGGGCTGCAACATTAGTCTGTTTTTTTTTCCTTTATATACATATTGCAGTTGCCTGGCCTGCCTGTGTGTGAGGAGCTGCAGGCCCACAGACTGTAGTGTGCCCACTGCCAGTGCTCACCCCTGTCATTCCGTGTGGCACAGGACTTTGCTTAAAAAAGGCACTTAATTTTTACACTTTAATCTAAGGTTAGTTGCCTGCCAGTGTGTGTCAGGCTGACTTCCACTGACTGTAGTGTGCCCACTGCCAGTGCCCACCACTCATACCGGCTGGCACAGGACTTTGCTTAAAAAGGCATTTAATTTTGACACTTTAGTGTAATTTCAGCTGCTTGCCTGCTGCTAGTGTGTGTCAGGCCGACTTCAACTGACTGTAGTGTGCCCACTGCTAGTGCCCACCCCTGTCATCCCGTGTGGCACAGGACTTTGCTTAAAAAAGGCACTTAATTTTTACACTTTAATCTAAGGTTAGTTGCCTGCCAGTGTGTGTCAGGCTGACTTCCACTGACTGTAGTGTGCCCACTGCCAGTGCCCACCACTCATACCGGCTGGCACAGGACTTTGCTTAAAAAGGCATTTAATTTTGACACTTTAGTGTAATTTCAGCTGCTTGCCTGCTGCTAGTGTGTGTCAGGCCGACTTCAACTGACTGTAGTGTGCCCACTGCCAGTGCCCACCCCTGTCATCCCGTGTGGCACAGGACTTTGCTTAAAAAAAGGCACTTAATTTTTACACTTTAATCTAAGGTTAGTTGCCTGCCAGTGTGTGTCAGGCTGACTTCCACTGACTGTAGTGTGCCCACTGCCAGTGCCCACCACTCATACCGGCTGGCACAGGACTTTGCTTAAAAAGGCATTTAATTTTGACACTTTAGTGTAATTTCAGCTGCTTGCCTGCTGCTAGTGTGTGTCAGGCCGACTTCAACTGACTGTAGTGTGCCCACTGCCAGTGCCCACCCCTGTCATCCCGTGTGGCACAGGACTTTGCTTAAAAAAGGCACTTAATTTTTACACTTTAATCTAAGGTTAGTTGCCTGCCAGTGTGTGTCAGGCTGACTTCCACTGACTGTAGTGTGCCCACTGCCAGTGCCCACCACT